>JBBBVM010001103.1:0-65822 GCA_037355625.1 Petunia x hybrida | reverse complement strand
GACCGAAGTAATCAAGAGAAGCGTATGTATCCCAACTCCCAAGAAACGTAAACACTTTTATAGGCAGTACTTTCTAGATTGGAAAGTGAATTGAAAATGTAGACCACACGTTTTGGCGGGAAATTACTGATAGGAAGTCATAGATACCGTTTGGCTGAGTCTACCAAGCCACTTTGGAGAAGTTTTCAGTTTTGACTTATATTTTACGCATATAATCGGTTATTCGCAACTAATTGTTTTTTGAGTTACCACTAACAAAGGAGTAATATGAATGAGCCTATAAGTAGTTTTTTTCTTTTAAATCCCTTACAATTTTGACAAATACAATCTCAATCTAATTTAACAATTAAAATTTAAATATTCGGTGCATTTAAGTTTCATTACCGTACCCCCGTTTAAACTGCACTAATCTACAATAGTTTAATCGTTGCAACAATCCAAGACACAACCTACTTCATTTCCGAGTGGGTAACACAACCGAGAAGCTATGAGTACGGCTCCGTTCGTCTTGTTGTATTTCTACTCCTAACTTTAAATAGTCTGCTTAATTTATTTGTCCACTTATTAGGAGTTCAATGCAAAATTAATTACTCGTATATTTTTTCACTTTGCCCGTAGTACTGATTGAATTTGAAGGTAGAAATAAGAGTTTGTTAACATTTAGTGAAGAGAAGTTTAAAATGGGTCAAATTGACAGATGTACCACCTTACGTGACCTGGAAAATAAATGATACAGATAAAACAATACAGAGGGGGTACTCAGTAAACATTGTAGGTAAATGCATCATGAATATAGTAAGTTACATTGACTACATCACTGTCTACATGCCTGCGCTACGGTAAGCAAGTGATTTTTATTGGTCTATTTTAAGTTCATCCTAGGGAAGGTAAAAGCATGATGATTTCTACCTAGAGACGCAAAATATATGGTTGGAAGATTCAATGAGGTGACACTTTAAAAACTTCCCCCGTTTGTTTATAGTTTTTCGAAACATTATTTGGGAGTTTTTGGGAGAAAAACTGTTTGTTTGCTTATATTTGAGCAAAACTTCTCCCAAAAACTCAAAAAGTGCTCAAAGGCTCATTTTGGGCCAAACTAATATTTACATACAAATTTCATTTTTGTAAGAGCTCAAATGCTCTTTTTGAGCCAAAAATTTTGTTCTAAAAAAGTATTTCCAAACACTTTTTAATTTTCATATCAAACTTCACCCAAAAAATGTTCTCCGAAAACTATTTGGGAATCTTTGTCCAAACGCTAGCGTAAACTGCATGTATTACCTCCATCCCGACGGGGTACAAGCTCAAAACACCACTATTTGAATATAGAAACCCATGAACGAAACATTAACTATAGAAATCTTCAACATAAGCGACCCTTTTATGGTGTAATCCTGAAATGTACCACTCCTTTTTCATCATTATAATTTGTATTATTTTAAACTCATAAATCTTAGTAGTTCATTTAATTTTTACTATTTAATTATATAAATAGAACATAACAGAACATTTCATAACACAACCCGACAATTAATAAACTTAAAAAAAGATGGAAGCAAAAAATTGAACCAACTCATCAGTTCATTGACTTCAATCCAACCTTTGGAAGCAAACACATATAATTTCCTAAAGACAAATAGATAATAAGATAAACACCCCTCTAAAATGTCTTAAGGTTGTAAGGAGAGCTTTGTGGATCATTATTTATCTTGCTCACACAAGTGCTTAATATGCCCTCAAAATTTGCGGTCGCAATAGCCATACTTAGCATCATCATCTCCGATCATGCCTGCATATCCTGATTTTGCTGTTTATATAACTGTGCAGTTTCAAGACGCACCTCCTGTAGTTGGGTACAATTTGTCAGTAGAGGGAAATTGATGGGGACGATGGTCGATGGGCATTGTTGATGAATTTGGACGAGACATCCTTGTGCTACAATTAGTTGTAACATAAAATTTTCATTTACTATGGTAGAATGTCATAAAGCTAATTATAGTTGAACGAAAGAAACATTTCAGAATGGTTGTTCCAATTCATACCTTAGAGGATTCCTGGATGCATCTGCGGATTCTTTTGTTTGAGGGCTAAAGAATTTTTTCTATCGTTTTATAGATGAAAAGGACTTTTCCTCCAGTGATGCACGTGTTGTTCAAAGCAAAGCTACCCGACGTAATTTAATTGCTTTCATTGGTTTGTGCAACATGACTATTCTGTTACCAAAATGAGAAGATTTCACTCTCACTACTTAGCGTTTAACAAATTTACAGTTAATTCAATAAAAAAAATTATTTCCATAATTGTTGAAAATGTTGATTTAAATGAATTTTGTTTTATTTTTAAATGATACCAATTTTAAAGAAAACTTTATGCATAAAGAAGTTAGAACCATTTGTATAAAGAAATATTTATGCGTAATGAAACTTACCCAAATCATATACATTTGTCTGCACTAAGCATGACTAAATAGCCAACGTTAGAACAAATTAGAAATAATTGGCTTGACTACCAAAGAAAAGAAAAAACCAATTACCAATCTTAATCTTCAACACCATAAATCAAAGCAAAAGATTTCATTTACAAAGGCAGAAAGAACACATGCAGAGTAACATCATAGTAAAGGTGGTGATCAACATCATAACGTAGCAAAACACCACCAATGATAACCAAACCAACACTTACAAAGGCAGATGACCACATGCAATTTAAAGGTGCTGAGCATCATAAACTTAACTAACACCAAAAAATCCTGCAAAATATACCACTTAGCAAAACACCACCGTTACTAACCACACCATCAGTCAAGTGCTGGTGGAGATCCTGGGGGAGTTTCGTACTCATCTGACTGGCCAAGATGGAGGAGTATGGAACGGAGCATTCTCTTCATGCGTCGATTCTCAGTATCAACTTGATTGATGAGCACCAATATGTACTCAATAACATCGTCTACCATCATACGGATCGCACGGACATCATTGGCAGCATTGTTACGTCTATCTCTGATTTCTCTATTTGGATGAGCCATTTTCCACAAATTTTTTTGCTTTTTTTTTATAACTCAAAATGTTAATCTTTGTTTGATTTTGAGGCGGATTTGCATGAATATTTACTCCTTAGCAAAATTTTTAAGATAGATGCGTGGCACTGTCATCATTACTGAAAAGACACGTGGCGGGTGCCTTGCATGCGTTAGACATAAGTTGTATGGTGGAAGCTAATGTTAACAAATGGAAGAAAAAAAGTAAATTGGGGGAGAAATGTAGCATTAGAGTCTCGAACACACAAACGATAGGCCAACTACACGTTAGAGTACAAGGTGAGCCCACTGGGCCACCTCGTAAAAGATATACATCTACGTTAATTAATTGGGGGAGAATCTCATATTTATTTATTTACTGTAAAAGCATGTCCTCAAAAAGAGTAAAATTCAGATTGCCAAAATGCCCATCTAGTACCATAATTAAGGGAAAAAAACTTAGGCCTATTGTTTCACGTCAGTTGTTGATTCAAATACTTGCCACCCTTTAGTTGTTTCGCACCCTTTAGTTGTTTGGCCTGAAATATTACTCATAGGCAATGTATATATAGCCATTTAATTTCATGTACTTGCTTCACGTTGGTTGCTATCAGGGTATCTCCAACAAGGGCACCATTTTTTACACCAAATTTTACACCAAAATGGTGTAGCACCAAATTTACTCCAACAATAACACCATTTTTTACACCAAAAAAGAATATTCTTTTTATATTCTTCTCTCTCCTCTATATTATATTATTATCTTCTATTTAAATTTTGTTTTCTTCTTTCCATTAAATAAATTTTATCTTAAATTTCTTTTTTACATATTCATTACATATAATATATTCCTTTATTGTATAACCATCTAATATTAAATTATTTTAAACCATAAAATTTTAAATAATATAATTATAGGAAAGCATTATAGATTATACATATTAACTGATAACTCAAAAAAAAAAAAGCGAAATCATTGATATACAGGAAAATTAAATATATATTACATTACATTACGGTAAATTAAGTCTAAATACAATAAATTTCTTCAACTTCCACCTCTAGTCTGCTCTCATAGATGATCTATTAATGCATTGCCAAGTTCACAATGAGCATTTTGGGATTTAATTTCTTTGTGCCGAGCTAAAAAGTTAACAAATCGCTGCGTTTCATTTACTGCCATTTCAACCGTTGGAGTTGGACTTTCACGAGCATCTTGAATTGGTGCACTAAGATCACGCTCATCCTCGATTATCATGTTGTGTAATATAATACATGTAGTCATTATATCACGTAGCACTTCTTTCATCCAAAAACGTGACGGCCCTGCGATAATTGCAAAACGACGAACACACGTTCAACATCTTTTCGACACGATTCTTGTTTCATCGCAAAATATTTTGTCTTCGGCGAACTCGGCGCATGAATAGTTTGCACAAGGGTAGCCCATTTAGGATATATACCATCTGCTAAATAATAGCCCATGGAATATTCTTTTCCTTGAATAACATAACAGGCGGGGGGAGCAACACCATTAGCAAGATTAGAAAACAAATGTGAAGGCTCTAAAACATTAATGTCATTATTGGTGCCGGGCATACCAAAATATGCATGAAATATCCAAAGATCATAATCAGCTACAGCTTCAAGAATAATTGTTGCCCAGCCCATGCCGCTGGACACTTTTTCCATTTCCAGTGCATGCAGTCTAAACTGCCTAGCATTCCTGGAAACCCCCGTTGTTGACCGATTTGAAGAAGCCTGGCAACATCGTTAGCTGTTTGGTTATCTCAAATAGACTCTCACCAAAGACCTCTATGGTAGCTCGGCAAAATCTCTTCATGCTTTCAATTGCACTTGACTCACCAATTTTCACATATTCATCTTCACTATCCGCTGGCATTCCATTCACTCAGTTCTTCAATGACTTTAATGTACCAGGATACGGCCTACCTGATTACTAAATAGTTGTTTGTTATTAGTACAAGATAATTGATTTTTTTAGAATAAAATTTAATAAACATAAAAATCTAAAAGCAACTATATGCCAAACTTTAATTTACTATGTTCTGATATTCGTCATAGTATGCATTTCTATAATAATTACTCTCCATGTTTGTTGTTGGTAGATTGCTTTGAAATGCTGTGTCTTCAATATTTGTGCTTAACATGTGTATCCAAGTTTTATTTCATTGCCTAAAAATCTATTTTGTCTTCAAATTAACATTATGCACTCTAAACATGGGTGTTTGTGGTATAATTCAAGAATGTTACGTAGTAATAAAGTTATCGGACCCTAAAGTTATTGGTGTGTATCTTTTCTTTTCTTCCTTCGAATTTTTCATATACTCCTATAAGATCGTACAAATATGCATGGTACAAGGTTGAGGAAGGGGCAATATCATTGTTATTTGTGTCAACTACTACTTCTATATGTCTACAAGCACCAAAAACTTGACATACATGTTGTCAAGCAACATATGTCTACTATCAATGACAATCCACATTGTTCATTTATGTCAACTGTATACGTTATTCTATCATGTCTAATTATTCACTAAACGTTACATATATTATAGTACGAACATATTTTATAACAGTATGTACTCCAAAACTCGGCATACACGTGTTTGGTCCTTCTGCTAGTATGTTGCGCATACATGCATAACGTAAAAAGATTTAATGAATAATTCTTGGAACCGGTGAGGCAGCCGTAGGATTTGTGTCCAAAATAAAAGCTTGGTAGTTCCCGATAGAAGTTGTTGAGAACTCGCGACTGTGTATCAATTGAACAGATGTACAGCAAGCCGACAGTCTTGCGCATGTTTACGCGTCCTGACCATGGGTCGAGGCAGGCATGGCATCGATCGGGTATGAGATCTCGCGAGGAACGAGAACAAACTGCGTGGTAGGAAGATCGACTCGTTATGTTAACATTGGTCTACCCACCGAATGAAAGTTGAAAACTTCAAATAATAAATGAGTTCTTCAGGGCAAATCTACTATCAGTCTCGAAGAGATCAACCTTGAAGAACTCATTCGTTATCTGAAGTTTTAACCTGCACTCAGTGACCAGAACAATGTTTCCATGACGATTCGATCGACACACTACGCAATCAATTCACTTTCCCCGCGAGACCTCATTACCGACCGGCCTTTCTGTCGTGCACGAAAAGACTATATTGTTCACCGCTAACATGCATTGAAGATAAATTCTCTGAACTTTATGCCTGTACAGACTAGCATTATCGAACACAGCAGCCTGTTTCAGGTCACAACCTCGAGAATGGATGTTGAAACCTTCTTGCAGTTGTTGTAGAAACCATAGTCATCACAACCTGTAATGAACTTTTTACGCCAAATCACACATAGTTCTGTGTGATATCGCCGAGATCCACGATAAATGCTTGGCCGCTCCGTTCGACCCGGCAGAAGATCGTGTACGCCTCTTTGAAATATCTATCATTTTAAAAAATAAAATCCCTTATGCACACATGAAACCACCTAAATGCATGTTAAAGTAAATTTAGTAGTAACACAAACCTTAGAAGGATCCGACGCGCACATCCACAACGAACGAACTCTGCCGCTCATAATCCTGGATGAAGGGCTATATCGGGCAGGACTAAAAGTATCTTGAAACTGACGTCTTCTCTATGTGAAGGAGTCGGAAGGTGTGAATAAGATCTGTTTGTCCAACTGAACGATTGCGAACTTTAATACTAGGTCTGTTGGAGCGTCATAAGTTTATTTTCCTTTAGTTAGGTTCCACACTTTATAGATTTTACAGTGCAGTACCCCTACCTTTACATATACTAGTAAAATTATTGTTTGACGCTGTCGAGCAAATCAGATTAGGGGTCATTATTCTAAACAAACAGCTTGCAAATGTGTATGGTATAAGAAATGTATTCTATATAATAAATAAAGTGTATATACGTATACTAATACGTATTTCTATGTAAAATTAATATATTGACCTTACATCTCCCACACATGAATATTTTGTAGCGCTCAAGGTCTTGGGAATAAGCTAGTATTTATTAGATTGTCGGGAGGGTAGGTTTTGGAGGGAAAAAAATTCCGTGAAATTATTTGAGTGGCCAAACACATATTGAGCCTAAATTAGTCTTTACACGAGTGTGCCATAGTTGGCATTGAACCCATTCATTAACTTGTACAGTAAATACACCACCTACTACACAAACTTAAATCCCACTACGTACGGTATTAGCTGTTCCTTGCGTTGGTATTCCACTTTCGAACAAGTAACTCCGATTAGATAAAAAAAAATGGAGCGAACTTTCAGAATGGAGGAATCATATTTACACAGACTCCCGATGGACCTCTGGAATATATACTGGAAAGAGCTATGGATTCAGCATGGAGTTTGTCGTCGATTTCTTCTGTGTGAGTACTAGTATAATAGTATATGTTCTGTAGCGTCGATATAAATGGCCGGCGCTTTTTTTTTTTTTTTTTTGTTTTACTGCCAATATCGGTTTGTACTGATACTTTGTATGCACAGGTGCTGGCCGTTCCGGATGATCGTATTTTCTGAAGGCTCTGTGGTTCGTTTCGTGCTACAGGGTAATTATTGGAAACTAAGATACGTGGAAGAAGACATAGCCCGATTTTTAGAATGGATGCATGTAAGAGGACTCGTCGAGGCTACGCTGATGCTGGGCACGTATAGATTTTTCTACCAAGACCGAGAGGAGGTGAAATCTTACTAGGCCAGGCTGCCGCTGCCGGTAATGTGCAGGCGCAGTACATGCACGCTATAGCGATGGTAAAGCTTGAAACGTTACAGCACTGCGCTCGATATATGCGGCCACTGTGGAGGCACGACTCCGTTTCTATATCTTTCGTGAAGAGATGAGGTTAATGATTGGTCCCGCGAACATTGTCAAGATCCGTAGGACCAGAGTGTGTAAAAGAAAAGGAACAGGGCACTGGAATCCCAAGAGGAGAGCCGACATACATCCACACGTTAAGGAATTAAAATTTTCTTGTGAAAACTGTTTGATTGATATCGAAACGTGTCAACTTAGTATTCCAGTGTATGAAAGTAAATTTTCCTACTCTAATAGGAAGCTGATGTAATCCTTTAATCAATAATCATCATATCATATAGGAGTAGTAGTATAGTACTTGCTGTTACTGTATTATTTACTGAAAATATCCAAGAGTAAATTGAAATCCCGGTCTTGGTAGTTGTATTATCTTGGCTATATAAATGTCACTATATTTAGATACTCCAGCATGATACTTAATTCAGTTGGACTCTCTTACGGCAAAAAATATTTTGAAGACCGCTTTCCTTGGTTGAGACAAAAATATCGCTCAACTTATCCAAAATACCTTAAAAAATTATTCTCCTAAATTGCGAGTAAAAGTCACCGGAAAATGCTAACATGGAATTTGATTTTAGTTTTATTTTTCTTTTTCTGGCATATTTTAGTTCTTTTTATTAAAAGTTAATCAAATAAATATTTTAATTTTTTCTTAAAATACCAAATTATTTATTTATGAAATACCCACATATTACTTGACCCAAAATGGGTCTTCTTAAGACTACTTTATTTTAGTTCTTTTTATTAAAGTGAATTGAATAAATATTTTAATTTATTTTAAAAAACAAATTATTTATTTATGAAATACCCACATGCTACTTGACCCAAACGGGCCTTCTCAAGAAATGCAGGAAAAAGGTGCACTATGTTACTCTTATTGGGATTATGGAAAGAACTTATTTTAGCATAATATGTTTTTTTCTGTTGACATTGGCGCTCCCAAGATTTAGTGGGACATTTAGACAAGCTTTTGTTTGTTAAAAAAAATTTAATATTAACCTTTAAAGAGAGTTGTCTCTTAGGATGATTTAAAATTTATCTTGTATTTTACCTGTATCATGACTTGAGAACACAAATAACATACATCAATAAAACTCGTTCAAATAATCTTAAGAAGACCCTTTTTGGGTCAAGTAGCATGTGAGTATTTCAAAAATAAATAGTGTGATATTTAAAAAATTAAAATATTTATTGCAATCACTTTTAATAAAAGAACTAAAATAAAGAAGTCTTGAGAAGACCAATTTTTGGGTCAAGTAGTATGTCGGTATTTCATAAATAAATAATTTGGTATTATATGAAAAAGAAAATTAAAATATTTATTGGATTAACTTTTAATAAAAATAACTGAAATATGCTGAAATAAGCAACAAAACTAAAATAAAATTCCATGTCAGTATTTTCCGGTGACCTTTAATCCACAATTTATGAGAATGACTTTTTAAGGTATTTTGGATAAGTTTAGTGACATTTTTGTCTCAAACCAAGGTTAACTGATTTTTTTAGATACTTATCAATAGTTCAGTGACCATTTCAGGAATTAACTCCAACAAAAAATCCAAATACTCCCTCCGTCGCAAATTATTTATCATCTTCTAATTTGCGCGCCCCTTGCGAAATCAGTAATGACAGGGATTATTACTCGTAATTAATTGTCATCTTCCAATTGTTAGAGAATGTTATATGTCTGCACTTTCGATAATGACCAAAACACAAATTAGATTTCTTAAGAACAAGCAGTGCATACTATTGGCTCGGAATTTTCTACTTCATCTCTTTCTGTTTTGGTCATTATCGAAAGTCCAGACATCTAGCAATCTTAAGAAATCTAATTTGTATTTAGGTCTGCTAATCGATAATAGGCTGTTTGTGTAGACTAAAATCTGAAAAGATTTTCTACTGCAGGAAATTAAGAGAATATCAAGTAAGGACATCAGTGATATACAAATCCTTTAATCATTACTGAAAGACAGTAAAATTAGCGGGAACAATCAACATTGTAGGTACAATTCCCTCGATTCTTCTACCCAAATATTTATCCATTAAAAAGAAAAAAAACAGATTTAACAGTGAACTCTAGTTTCGTTAATTTTGTTGAGATGCAAAATTATTAATAAGATCATAATCAAATTTTTCTGATAAGTTTTTTCTAAATTGATAATACATAAATTCGTTTAATCTTACCCGAGGACATTGTTCTAATTAAATTCGTAGATTAGTTCTGTTCAATTTTTTATAAATCCACTTTTTGATTTAATTATATGACGTCTTTTTTTAACTCTCATACTACGTCTTCTAACAATGTCGTATCATCTTTCTGCGTTAATTTCTTCTTCCCCCGTCGATTTGCCGACTAATTATTCACGCTAACGGATATCGCTACCAACGTCTTCGAACTCAATGCTACTCAAGAAAGCCAACATCCTTATTAATCTTCAAAGGTCGTCGCTGTCATTGTCTATTATTGTAAAGATCTTTCGTTCTGTATTTTTTGCCAGGATATGAAGGAATCTGATCGTCATGTCATGCGTCACCCACGTTCAACATACAAAGACGGAAGATAATTTAATATTGCTACAGTATAATATAATCGAATATGCAAGATACAAAATAGGCCATCAAGACTCGCTACATCAAATCTATTATCGTCTGTGTTCGTCCGTGTCATTATGTATAGCATTGAAAGATCTTTCGCTTTGCTTTTTTGAGGGATTTGCAGGAATCTTTACTGTGCTGTGGCCTGCATCACACCCCTGCCGATGAAAAGAAGAAAGGACCGTCTTTGAGATTGCGTTACTGAGTATTGAAAGATCTTTCGTCTTCCTTTTTTGAGGGATTTGCAGGAATCTTTACTGTGGTGTGGCCTGCATCACCCACCTGCCGATGAAAGGAAGAAAGGAGTGTCAGTAAAATAAAAAAATTTGTCAGTTGCAGTGGCCAGGGTATTTTTACTTTCCGGATTTTCAACGTATACACGTCGGCGAGAGCATGCACTTGTCTTGGTGATGCTTTACGAGTGGACGGCAATAGTAAAACTCAGGAAAAGCTAACTACATAGGGATAGGGCAGGAGGTAAGATTTGCCTCGTTCAGGTCAAAAGTCGGATTGCGGTAGCGTCTAACAAAATTTCTAGATAGGGTTGGTTCGCATTCAATATGCAGACAGCATGCCAGATGAGTGAAACAGGAATTGGCCTGTTACCACGTTTGAATGGCAGGCATATTCAGTGGTATAGTGTAAGTGTATTATTACTGGTTGGACTCGTGCGCTAGGGTTTCTAGTTTCGAGGCTCTGCAGCCCCGTTAAATGTTTAGATCTGACATGCGAGGCTTGCTCATTGGGTGCTCATGAGCTTGTGGGGAGTTAACATTCAATACAAGACATGGGAGGGATTCAAAGAATCATTGAATGCAAATCAGAAACCTAATTTTATGACAATATCATATCTCAAGAGGTGCAAGTGACTATCTACATTCTACTGAAATTAGAACTGATGGGGCTGGAAGGCACTTTATTGTAATTGTGATTACAACGTCTAATTTTGCGGTGGATGAAAATATAATGTGGATGGCCGTGTCGTTGTGGTGCATTCATCAAGTTGTAATGTGGACAGTTGTGAAATTAGAGTCTAATACCGAAGATTGACATCGTTACATGTCCTATTTACAACCGTGATTCACATAGCTACGTGTGTGTATGAGTGTAAGGATTCAAAATTTAGATAACTTCCAGAATAATATGTGCATGATCTATGTTATGACAAGAAAAATACAACAATAGCTATGTAACTAAATAAATAAAGACAAAAAAATCATCCACTTAAACAAAAGTAATTTTTCGGATACACAAAAATTCTTTAAAAAAAAAGAGAAACTTCAATTTTTTCCACATTCACATTCAAATGCTTGATATCCACAATATTTTCATTGTTTGATTTGTTTCCTCAAGGATATTTCTTTTTCGGAAGAAAAAAATAAAACGGAAATTACATTCAACTACTATCAACAGACTAAGAAACATTAGGTTCTAATCCTTAAGTACTATTCCATCAAAAGAGAATTAAGTTAGTAATGTGGATCTTAACAAAAAAAGTTTCAATATATGATCTATACCTCGTAGCTCAATAAGATGAACTCACGAGAAGCAATGTACATCATCAGCGATGTACCTATAATGTCAGTGATAAAACTATTTATAAGGGCAAGTGCAAATATTTTTAGGATATTTTATTTTAACACAAAATTTAAAGCAACATAAAGAATTATAAAAGAACTAGTATTTAGGCACGCGCATTGCGCGTGATTCATGCTAGTCAATACATAGAATATGAGTTCGATAACCTACACAAAATTCTAATGGAAGAAAAGTAAGATCAAACATATAAAACGATACCCTCGTTCATGCAGCAAAGTTATAAACTGGTACAATCTTTTTTATCCCTTCGTTAACTATTGTTGAAATTAAACTTATAGATTGTAGAATCCTTTTTTAGTAGAATGAACAATGTTACATCTTCTATTTCAAAAATAAGCAAAGGCATAAATAAATGACCAGAAATACCTTGAAAGTAGTTTAATAAAAGATAGTTTGGTGTAATGTTGGCACATAAACTTTTTCACGCAATGCTTTATAAAACGTGCTTCTGGATGCTAGCTAAATCTTCCATAGCTTAGAGGGATGCATCTGACAAACTGACAAAGTAGTGGGTTCTACCGTTCTAGGCAACATAAACTCAAATGTTATAGATCTCATACAACAATAATAGAATTTTTGGTGATGGAGCTATGTCTTCCCTTGCTAAATATATACGTAATACAATTACCAACACATAAGTTACAAATAAGTTTTAGAACGTAGAAGTCTAAGCATTACCGTTGAGTAATTGTTAATTGAATGTTACTTATTCCTTGTGTTCATAAAGAAAGAGTTACGTTAAGTATAAATAGACATATGACTTTCTGTATAACGCTTCTCATTGACTTAAGTAACATAAAAAATTTAGTAATAGCCTTTTCATTTACTTGCTGTGGATTATTCGAACTTGAGCCGTAATTATTCCGATGCATGAATCTGCTCAAGTGGAGTACAACAATAGCATGTAATTATTACAACGATCGCTAGTTTGCTACTCCTACGAATTAGTATCTTTTTATATAATAATTAAATACTTATGTACTATTTATTAGGATGTATATTTATAGTGTTTGCTTGAAGGGCAAAAAAGTCTTTCACTTTTAACTTAGTAGATTGACTCTTTTATAATAGTATGATATGATGATAGCAGTAACTATTTTTGAAGAACGTATTTGACTTTCACTCTTTATGAAGGAGTGTGTTTAATATACCCAATTACCATTTTACGAACTCACACTGCTGGTAAATGATGCAAGAAGATCAAATAGCACCTGAAATATGAATCCTGGAACCCTCACATTACATTGATAGCTACAAAGGAAATGAGGAATTTTTTATTCATGTAGAATTAACATATTGCAACACTTCTGACTTACTTTAGCGTTTCAATGACTTCCCTAAAATAAATATCCTTTGAACAATTGACGGAAGTCTCTTCATATTCTATGTTTATTTACCTTTTTAAGAGTAAGATTATCTGTATTGAGAGCAATTTGGAAAGGTCACGCTTGGATAAGCAAGAATTGTAAAAGCTAGTTCTTAAATGGTAAAAATACATGCATGAGAATTTAATGTAAATACATTAATTTTTGGAAGAGCTAATGAATGCATCACGAATTGTCAAAATTCACCGGAAGGCCACCGATTATATATAAAGATTAGAAAAATATTATAGTTAATTTTTAGGAGTATTTTGGTCTTTCACTTTTTACTTTAGGGATTCTTGCTTTTATATTAATATATATATATATAATATGATATGATAAATTCGTATTCTATTTGACTAAATAATGTTAGTATTAGAATGTGTAACAGAATTACTTGTAAAATTTTTTGCCAAAGCCATTGCGATTGTCAGTCCCCCACTTGATGAGGGCTGATGCAAGCAAGGCAGGAAATGAAAGCGGTGTGATGTGGTGAATAGCCTCAAGGCCCTCAACCTACTGCTGCTTGGCCAGAGATAGAAGAGTCAACCGGTAATGTCTCTGACACCGCACAATTTATAAGACCCATATTGATAATAACCCTTTTTAAAAACCAAGCATAATATTGTGAACAAGAGAGTTCAATTTACGAACTGCTACTACGGTAGAAATCTTACGTCAAACGTTGATTTATTTAAATTTTCAATTACTTTCAAATGTTCAATGCATACGTTCCTGAATTTTTATAATTTTTCGGTACAACTAATTATCGATTAATTAACAGTATTAGCCGTTTAATTATAGAATAATAATGTGTCTCGGTTAAGTAGGGTCGGTGAATTTTCCCTCTAGAAACAAGCACGAACTTCAACTAACAACAAACACCAATGTCACCCTCGCTTATAAATTCCTTAAAAGGTTAGTATCGGTGCATATCTATTCCCCATTCGTTTTGTCACATTCACTCTCATAGAGGAATATTACATTTCAGAAACTAAATTGCATTTGACCGACCTTTCGGCGTTATCAATTCGTTTTTTTTCTAATATACCCGATTTCGATTGCGTCCATTCGGTGTACATATAACCAAACCCAAAACCTAACATTCACTCGATCCGACAAGAAAACCCATTATATCTACTTGTTCCATGTGCTTCAACTGGTACACGCTTTAGATGCATTTTCTAAATCGTGTGTACAGTCGGTCTCTAATCGTTTTATTCTGATGATTTCTTCCTCTTGCATGATCACTAATTTGGAGCTTTTAGTCCGCCGATTCACAGGATGCTGAAATTTCCATCTAATCGTTATGAAGATCTCATTCGTTATCTGATGAAATTTGAATAAAGTAGTCTAAGTCGCAAACACTTCCCATGCAAAAGCTGCTCGACTGATCATTCTCATTTGAGTGCATTATTCAACCTTATTGCCTTTCAAGTAACTACTGGTAACTCTCAAACTCATTTCAGGCAAACTCTTCAAGAATCTTAGGCTATATTCTCATGATTTTGTATAAAATTCAGTTAAGGACACATGTGCACCAAAAACATCAAGAATCTTAGGCTGTTCACATGTGCATTATAAGGTTAAGAAGGCATGCAGTGTTTACTTTTTATAACCAACATTTATTTATTGTCAAATTTTTTTCTTATTTTTTCTTTGTTAAATGGTGTTATATTTCAGTGAAAATATTCTACAATATTTGCAGTTGTTTACTGATATGTGCATATGTTAATACACCATGTCAGTACCTTCCTAAATATTTTGCAACTGCAAATGGACTCACCAACGTCAAGAAGCGCCCTTTGATTATAAGAGATGAAAGACAAAGATCATGGGATTTAACACTAGTTCTATCAAAAGTTCTCGTGTCTGTATTGGAGGTGGATGGCCTAAATTCGTTGCTGGTGTTTGCTTAAGAAGGGGGATTGTGTAATCTTTGAGGTTGTTACTAATGGAAAGACACCGGTATGGAAATTTCAATTTGTTACTAATGGCGGTGATACTCCAATGCAGAAGTTTGAAGGCAAGTCAATTATTTTCTTATCTTGGATAAATAATACATATTGAATTGTGATGATCCATCGTTTATCCTGATAGTTCTATGGTTTGATATTTACTTACTAGACAGTCACAACTTTTATCAAGACCTACAAAAGCCCAATTCCCATGGTTCAACTTAGTGTTCTTTGGTTTAAGTTCATCTTCAGTTTTCAGTTCTGCATTTTCAAATTGAAAACTAGATTTGCGAGGAAATCCATCCCTCCAGCCTGAAGTAAAGAAGAAAAAATTGTCAGTGCTAAAAGAATGTTGGGGACCTAAATGTTGTCGTTGCCAAGTCCACACATTGGGTGTGGCTGCAATCCCTCTAATTCCAAAGCACTAAGCTCTCCCTAAGCCTTACTCGATGCGTCGTCTGCCGAGCCAAGCTGCTCTCACGTCTGCTGATTGGATGTCCACAACCCTAAGTGCACGATATGGAGCAGTAAATGATCTCACCTGACAGTTCCCTCATTTGTAGTGGCATTGGGTGGAGAAAAGATTCATTCTTTCCCTGCAAAATACTCCCTCCGTCCCAAATTAATTGTCGCTTTTAGTTTTTTCACGCTCATTAAGAAAACCATTAAATAGAGTATGTATTTTACTATGTTACCCTATTAGTGTTTGACTATTAAATTTTCTTGAGAATTCTTTTAATTATTAAGGGTATAGTTGGAAAGAATTGACAAAAATAGTCTTGAAATCCTAAAGCGTCAACTAATTTGAGACAAATGAAATAGCTTCTTGATAATATAACTCACGTAACGTTCTTCTTTGCAATGATGAGCACGTATCAGTTAACATTTGCTTGTATAGTTTGAACCGGTTATGTGGATTATTTACAACCAAGATTGGACATCGTTAATGTCCTAGTGACAACCGAGATTCACATAAGCTACGTCTGTTAAACACATGATTGCATGATCGAACTCGAATCCCCCATACTGGATTATCACGCATGGGACTACATGACCTCGCCATTTTATCACACCCTTCCAACTCAATGAATGCTTCGGCTATTAAAGGCATCGCCCTTCCTCTATCTACATAAAAGTACATTTTTTCATCGTGACATATCGATGGGCTCACGATCCTATAACTTAATGACCTTTAAGTCTCCAGCTCCAAAATTATTTTAAATTTGAAATACGTGACCTAATTTTTTTCTGGTTTTTTTGAAATTATTTTTAAGTATTTACTGTACCGCTTATACTCTGTGTACATTTCCACAGACCGCCATTAACTACTCACGATACTTGCTCGTTCTCTCCTCCTTTCGCCTATAAATGGGGTACCCCGGCAAACATTCTTCACAAATACTCTTCTACAATCATCGTCTGGCCTTTGAACTTCACTTTTCGTCAAAAGGATCCTGCTTCTTTCTCCGAAATGTGCTTCTTTGATCGTGGTTCCATATCTTTGAAACAACTTCTTTATTCGGTACAGACGGTATATGAGAAAGCTGGAAACAAGTATGCTTCAACTGTCTGCGTTCTCCACCCTTCTGTCTATGTTGAGACAGAAGTAGTTCCTCGAGTCATTGACCTTGATCGGGAACGTCATCTCCATGACATGTGCAGTCACGCCCTGATTACGGTGCGCTCGTTTTCAAACACAGTTGTTACTGTGATATTCCTCTTGTCACGAAGGCAAATGATCCTTTAGGAGCTCCCTCTCGTTGCTTAAACGGTATGGATTTCATCTTGGTCTCTTATCGTCCTCGTTGCTTAAAGTACTTTGGTTGCAACTGAACCGAGGATTTCATAACACTATGATCAGTCTAAGAACCACTTGGGACATAATAAAGCTGATTCTGATTTTGATCTTTAAGAATAAAATTAGGCAAAATATTCTATCCACCATGAAAATTTCTCAACTGATCAGCTGAAACGCCAGTTGCATTGTTGGCATTTCCAAAATTATAATTCTGGTGCAACGGAACGCCTGATTTTGTAATCGTCCTCTTGATACGACAAAGGACATTAGTCCTCGTGTCGAATTTCACCACGTTCTTTTAACGCCTTTAGGACTTGTGACTAAATAGAGTAGGATCTATGTCATTAATTTAATGATGAATACAATTGGTCCGTGTACTTGTTAGCAAACCGGTAGTATGTCGTATTGTACATCATCCTATTGTGTACAAGCGCCCGATCACACGTGTTCATGTTCTTTTGCCTATGATTTACGTCTAAGTGAGTCATCATATCCATTGATCCCTCTATATGTCCCTTATTGGTCAATGTATTAGTTAATAATCACTGGTAATCTATTGACCCCCCTATACGACGTTACGAATCCTACCTTTAATGATAGTTAATTCAATTTATTGGGAAGGGATTTCATTATTTCAAGTTATAAGGTCCTTTTTTTTTTAATATTAAACTCCTGCATTTCCATTGGAATAGTAATTTGTCCATTCATATAAGCAAAAAACTGCTGCTGCTCCTATTAGTTTGTCAGCAAGCTACCCGACCTTGTGGATGCTTCAGTATGTTAAGAACTACTAAGGATTAACACCATAAATACACTAAACATATAAGACCGTACCATGCATCTAGAATTAAGTTAAGATTGTCTGGACTTCAGGCGACGGGTAGTGGATTCAATGGCATTGAGAACTGCATTTTCACATTGATCAATTTCCCTAAGTACCTATTCGGCTGCCTCCACTTGGGAACTCATGGCCTGTGATTTGTTTTTGTTTCTTATGTTTCAAAGTACCTTCAGCCTCTTCAAGAAAAGAAACCACCTGTTTCAGCCTACTAATACATTCAATTGCATCCGCTATTCGTCTTTCTAAAGGTTCCTTCTTTTTAGTAACCACATCCAACTGGTCTTGCGTACGAAAGATCTCATCTTTAGGATCATTTGCACGAGTTATAGCATCTTCATATCTTGTCTTCAGTTCCGGAAAAGACTGCATCTCTCTCTGTCTCTTTGTTGTGACCTAATCATAGCGATAAGTAATGAAATCCTTGACATCCTTGTAGAAATCAGTATGATCAGCTCCAAGCAAATGCAAGTTATAGAAGGCGTTATTCGAGCACTTGACCATAGCTTCCACATTTTTGAGGCTCCCAGAAGTGAGCTGCACCACCAACACAGACTTGACATGAGATATTATGGTCTTTGATTCTTCATTAATGTTGGAATTACAGTATTTTCTGGAACATCAAAGCACCTCTTGGAAAGGCATATCCTAACTCTGACTTTACATTCTTTTGGCACAAACTGTGTGATATAGTGCAGCCCCTTAGACAGGTGGAAAAATGCCAACAGGCGACATGGGGGCATAATTAGAGATGCACAAGGTGAACTGATATTAGCTTTTTCTGTTCCTGTCGAGTGCTGCAGTAATAATCAAGCTGAGCCCTTAGCTGCTCTTTTTGGAGTAATCTGTTGCATAAGATTAGGAATAAGTAACTTTTTTTTAGAAGTTGACTCAATGCTAGTTGCAAATATGATCAACAGCCAAGGAACTGACAATTTGATACTAAAAATGGTCACTGAAGACACTCTACAGAGTTTGTGCCAAGCGGCTGTACAGATTGTTCATTGCTATGGGGAAGCCAATCAAATTGCAACGGATTGATTGGCAAAACATGCTACTACTTTGAAGGATGAAAAGATTTATAACTCTTTCCAACAACTGCCAGCATGTTGCAAATTAAAGGTCCTTTTCAACTAGATAAATGGCAGTTGCCAAGCATTAGGAGTAGGTTTGAAAAAGCAAATTTTTTTGTAAGCTAATTGTGCAGTAGGGGAGGAACTTCACTGTATAGTACCTCCTCCCCATGACCACCCATTTTTTGCTGTTCTTTGTTGTAGTGCTGTATTATGAGGCCAGGCCAAGCCCTCCTCTGGTTTTAATGATCAATACAAGTCTGCTCCATAGAAAAAAAAAGGGGTGTAATCAATGGCCTTCCTACAATCAAGGAAGACAGGATTGGAACCTAGGATGCAATTATAATTAGACTAATACTATGTTTTGCCAAAAATAATTACCATGTTTTTCCATAATTCTCCCTAAGTTAGAATGAAGTTACAAGTAATTTTGCACTCCATAGCCAAGCTGGTAAAAATATTTCACGCAACATCCACTTTTTCGCTGTTGGGCTTTGTCTCTGAGTGATGTATAGCCACTGGTCTGTCACGTTTTTGACAGACTAGTCATTTTTCTTCTTTTTCTTCAACTTGACTTCTTTTTGACTTGCTTTCTTTCCAATCTCTTCCAAAACTCAATCCACCTACAACATGCAATTAAACCATGATAAATGCACCTATTTCATCAATTTAACACAACAAAAGCTCAGCATAAGTATGTAATCTGTGGCATTTTAGCCACACATCATATACCAAATAAACCTATAATATAAAGACGACTAATAAATAATCCTCAAGTGAATTATCTCATAAATATATATAATTCGGTATTTTTTAAAATTTAAACATATTTGTTGGGTCTATTTTAATATAAAGAACTAAATAAAGTGTCACATTAGCATTTTACGGCGAGCCTTAACCCACAAACTGGGAGAATGACTTTTTAAGACACTTTGAATAAGTTCAGCGATATTTTTGTCTAAACCAAAGGAAAGTGACTTTTTTAGATAAAATGTCACATTAGCATTTTACGGCGAGCCTTAACCCACAACTTGGGAGAATGACTTTTAACACACTTTGAATAAGTTCAGTGATATTTTTGCCTAAACCAAAGGAAAGTGACTTTTTTAGATACTTTGCATTAGTTGAGTCACCATTTTAGGAATTAACTCGCCAAATAGATGTATGTGCCATATAGTTTATGGCTACATATGTTTTTTTTCCCAAAAAATAATTGATACTCTCTCCGGTCCATATTATTTGATTTTTTGACTGTTTTCACACAGACCAAGGAATCTACCTTAAGCATTAATTAAAGATGTCATTTACTAAATTAACCTTCGTCTCTTTCAAAATTTACTCATTGAAAATTGTGAGAGCTTTATGTGTTTAATTTACTAGTAAGGGTAACTTTGGAAAGTCAAAACAAATATCATCTTGGTTTTTGAAAAAATCAAATCTTTTGGACCTTAGAAAAAATACAAAAAAAAACATATAAAGTGGACCGGAGGGAGTACTATAACTTTGAGTTTTACATTCGTTAACTGTTTGAGATGCAAAGTTATTAATAAGATTATAATCAATTTTTGCTGATAAGTTTTTCTCACCTGATAATATATAAAATCATTTAATCTTACCCGAGACACTGTTCATATTAAATTCTTAGACTAGTTTTGTTCATTTTTTTATATATTCACGCTTTGATTTCAGATGACGTCTTTTTCTAACACACATACTACGTCTTCTAACCCTAACGTATTATCCTTTTGCGTTAGTGTCTTCTTCTCCCGACGATTTACCGACTAATTATGCAAGCTAGCGGATACCGCTACCGACTTCTACGAACTCAATGCTAATCAAAGATGGTATGAGACAGAAGTGGGTACATCAAGAATCGCTGTATCAAATCTATAATATTCAAAGGTCGTCGATGTCATTATGTATTTAGTGTAAAGATCTTTCGTTTAATATTTTTTGCAGGATGTCAGGGAATCTGACCGCTCATGTCACGCATCACCCACATGCCAATGGAAAAAGGAAACGAACGTCGGAAGAGATTCCGTTTCCGAATACCCCACTTCCGTAAATTGGTCAGGTGCAGCGGACACTGGACACTGTGATTCCTTTTCAGGTTTGAAAACTTACAGATGGTCATGACCTTTCACTGCCTTGGATGCACTTTTTGAGATTCGGCTGCAATGATAAAACTAAAGTAAAGCTACCCTCTTAGGAAATGGGGAAGGACGCAATATATCCACTCGTTCAGTTCAAAATACTCAGAAAATGCAACTTGAGGTGCATTGGAACGCACTGACTGGCTAAATCAGTGGTATAGTGTAAACAGTCTTTATGTCTGGGGTCGGAATGATCAGTGCATTAGGGTTTTATGGTCTCGAGAGCTTGACAGCCGAATCTTGTGCTTGGGTGCGCATGATCTGAGCTCTGTAATATGTACTACTAATATATTCAGTTAGTTTAACTTCCGTAATAGATATGGGAAACTTAAAGAATCATTGAGGGCCGGGCATATCCACTACAAATCTATCTCAGGAAGCGCATGGGACTGTTTGAAAAAGTAGTCATGACTTTGATGGTGGAAGGCAGTTTATGTTGACATTTTTTAGTACCATATGTAGGCAAACATTTTCTCCATCCGTCGCAAATTATGTGTCCTTATTTCTAAAATAGCCGTCTCAAAATATTTGTCCACTTAGGATTTAAAGGTAGAATTTTCAATTTTTTTCCACATTTTAGCATAGTAATAAATTTTTTGAAGACCACAAAGATCTCACTTATTGGTTAGTATAGTCAATATCCCCCCTCACCAAACAAAATATTCTCTTATTTACCTAAAAAAAACCTACTCATTTACTAGCATTTACCCAAAAATACAAAATTTTATCGGAGCAAAGATCATCTAATTTGTATGACAAAGGCAGATAAAATTTTGTGTAATCAACGGAAATTGATAACTCAATAATTTTTTTTAAAAAATCTCCTACTAAAGGTTGCTAAAATCTTAATTTAATTTTTGGTGCTCCAGTTATACGGTGGACAAAATCCTCCAAGTTTATGGTTAAGCTCATTTTTGTACTTAGAGATTTTTATATTGATCTGGAAAATCTTAAGTTTGTTATTCTGTCAATCAACTTTTTGTTCCGACCCTTCAATAAATGCGATTCCTCTTAATTTTTATGTAATGAAAGAAATTATTTAACAAATAAAATGTAATATTTATTTTGCATCAATTCTTCGAAATTTCCATTCTCCTCGATTCAACTACCAGTTAATTCAAATAAATCTACCGAGTAAGTTTAATCGGATTATCAATAGCATAATAGATACATTGGTAAAGAAGAAAACGACAAATATTATTCTGCGAAAGATAATATTTATCGAGTAAGTAGTCTTCATCAGATACGGAGTCAATTTAAGAAACAACATTAAATTTTAGAAAAAATCTAAGATTGGAAAATAACAATGAAAGTTTATTATGGTGACTTGGCAGCCCACATCATCTTTCTAGAGGAAGGAAATCTTATATGGGCAAACATGAGTGCCCTTGTAGATAAGTACTAAAAATACATCCACTGACTTTGCTCCCTAATTATTCCCTCCGCGACAAATTTTTTGTCCTTATTTCTAAAAATAGCCGTCTCAAATACTCCCTCTGTCCCATTTTGTTTGTCATAGTTACTGTTTCGAGAGTCAAACTTCTTAAATTTGTCCGTAGATTACGATATAAAATCTTTAAGTTTTCTTAAATAAAATTTACATATTTGAAAACTACATGAAACGTATTATAAGTCACAATAAATTACAACTCAAAATATTTAAAAGATTTATATAAGATTACGGTCAAAGATGAACTCGTTTGACCCGCGAAATCCGAACTACGACAAACAAAGTGGGACGGAGGGATACCAATTAAGATTAACGAAGGATAAAATAGTGAATACTCCATCTGCATTAATGATTTCTTAAGGGATTACAATCTGAGTTATTATCTCCTTTATTTGCCATAGTTAGTGTTTCAAGCGTCAAACTTTTTATTTGTTGTCACAAACGACCCAGTTTGAATTTCGAAATCCGAAATACGACAAACAAAGGGGGACAGAGGAAGTGTCTTGTTTAGTCATCAACCACCATGTCCGTGAGTACCTTACTAAGGTAGTGTCTTTTAAACAAGGCAAAGTAACAGAGCCCACCCTTCCCATGTCAGTTAGTCGTATTAAACTTATTCATTACACCACCTACAGATACACACAATATATACAAACAAGTTGGGCTATTTGCTACTATATTTATTTAAGTATAGGTATATGCTTCATATACCTATCATCGCTCTTTACGCAATTCGCCACTTGTCAAATAACACTCCTATCCTGTGGTCAGAAAGGGAAACTCTCCAGTCTCTCGTTGTACGTACACACATTACGATGGATAACACACCACCCCGTAACTTCGGTAGCGCACGCAGATCTCTCATACCGCCGTCGCCAGGTGCATCGGAAGAGGTACTTCGTAGAAGTTTAGCTGATTTAAATAATACAGTCAAGGAAGCCCGAGAACTTCTGCAAAGGATTAAGGCTGAGACCGGCGCAGATGGACTGACGAAGCTGCTCCTTCAAGAATCCCCACTGCCAAAGCTCTTCCAACTGTCGTTAGAGCCGGCACCACCAATAGGGCCCGCAGAGCTCATTGTAATCTCTGACAATACAACTACTGAAAATGCCTCGGGGGCTGGGGAAAGCTCCAGTGTTAACCGCTAGGGTATTGCCTGCTGTTTTAAGTTTGTGCGATGTCCCTGTCCGGGCGCTCTATGTTTTATATCTCGTTTAATTTGGTATGTAGGTTGTTTAGTTGTTTGGTTTTGTTTGTTGTTTGTTGTTCTGATGTGAACCTACTTTTTTGTCGTGGTGGAGATATTCTGCTTGGGTTGGTTGGATGTTTTGCGTTGCTTGTACTTGTTCAATGAAATTTTATGGCGTTATTGTTGTGTTACCGTCGTCTCCACTATCATTCATGTACGGAGTTTACACTAATGTTACCCAATACATCTAACCAATGCGAGCTATCTCTGAAAACGAGCCCATCCTGGAACCGACGTTCGCAACCGTTATTGTCATTCATCGACACTATACGTGTGCGAAAAATTGCTTTAGGCTAACGTATGTACCCTTCTTCATATTGTGTACGTATATATGAAATTTAGGTATTAGGCCAAAATAAGGTAAAATACATGTACTAATAGGGCCATGGGCCTACTCCTCTGGACGGTAGTATACTAAACCGTAACTAGGGTAAAATTTTCACCCACAGGCCATGAGGTGCCGTTTTCTGAAACTTCAATCTTTGTGAGCTGAATTTGAACTTCTTGCGTAAATTATGAAGTATCAAATTCAATCTATAAGGGCTGAACGGTCGTTGAATCTAGGAGCGGGCGTAATTGCTCAGTGCCCGGTGACTTGTAAGATAAGTCTAATCTCGACAGCTGGACTCGTATCACCGTAACAATATGTCGCGTATTTTTGCCCACAGAGTCAATCCCCCACTTGCTGAGTGCTGACGCAAGCAGTCGTGAAGTGGTGTGATGCACTGAGCATAATGATATCTCGCGTGCTTCCTAGCCATAATGATAATGATGCACGACCGTTTCGTGCCTCACCCTTATCCCTTTCTGACTATAAATAGTGACTTCATGACATTGGAAAAATCTCAACTATTCTCGATTCGACAAACCACTTCTTCAGCACCTTCCTCATGCTAACGATAAGCTTTTGTCTCCCAAAAATGTTCGCCCTTGATCATGATTTGATATTCCCAGAAATCCTTCGTTCCTCTGAACGGACGACACCTAAGAGAATTATACGCGGAAGCTCATCTGCAGTTATCTTCTTTCCTCTCTTCATTCATAAGGGAATGAATGAAGTCCCCCGAGTCATGAAGTTTTATCGGGATTCTGATGATGTCTTTCGGGATGTCTTCATTATTTCACGTACAGTGATTACGGCGCGCTCAGCTACTAACACATCAGTTGCTGTGACATTCTTCTTGTCATGTGGGGTCAGGACGCCTATCACTTTCAACTACCAAGAAACTTCTCCGCCATGATTTCTTTGGTGTTTAGGTTGCTTCTTTGCCTCTTTGACGGACGAGGGTTGAAGCCGGCTTGTCTGACTACTCTTCATGGCAGGCAAGAAGAAGGAGCCCTAGGTCGTTAGCGGATTAACGAATCACCAAGTTTTAGCTCCGCCTACGATTCTTCTATGCTGTCTGTTGGTTCTGCTGGTACGTTCTTGTCCGCGTTGCAATGCCTCGTCGACCGTTTGCTATGGGATACCCGGGGGAAGAGGCTCCTCTGTGGGAGGTTTCCAGCTCAAGCCTTCCTGCTCTAGGCGAAATTTTATTTATTCTTGAAGATCTGTGGGACTGTGCCCTCCGGTTTGGCCAGATGAGGTTGAAGCGGATGGTCAAGCTTCACTGCTAGTCTTCTAGTTTCTCTCAACATGGTATGATACTGGCCGCTCTGGACTGAGCCCGCACGGTTTTCCCTAAAGGACTAACACCATTAACACAGTTGATTTTTTGGCGTTGTTCGACTCTTGCGAATTATGATTGTTGTTCATTGATTTTATTAAGAGTTTTGTCACGCTTCGACTGTGTTAAACAAAAAATTGTGTATCTACATTTTACCTAATAAGTATATCACAAATCATACTCATAATTTGGCCTAAACGACTTTGACATAAACTTTATTGTTTATTTATCAGGATATTCAGTTGGTCATCAAGTTAAGATTGAAATTGTCTTGAATCCTAACTTTATTCACTGTTTCAACATTTGCATACAAGTCTTCCTTTGACCATTTGTTTCACACTCGACCACTTGTTAACTTTATTTTAAAACATAAATGCCCGAATCTTTGAGTTTGGATATTGTCATTTACACACCGTCAACATATACAATTGAGCAGTTATGGGTTTAGTCAAGCCAACCACATATCTTATCTTTAAATTTCAGTGATGACCTATTCTATTACGACCCATTCAGTTCATGGCTTCAAGATTTACAAGTTTTGCATGTAAGTCCTATACAAAGACCTTTAATAAATGTTTGAAAAAGGACCATCAGGTAGCTCAACATCATGGTCTTTGCACTGTATTGTATATTCACATCATAAGTTCGCTTGTTTTGTTCAGCATCGTCTTCAAAATCAACCCAAATACTCGTAGACAAATCGAAAATTTCTCTACCAATAGGACTAGGCATATCAGGATTATCTACATCCAGTGACCACGCAGTTCCGAAATTATCCTCTAAAGTGACAATCCTGTTTACCAAGTCCTCTCCAAGGATCCTCAGCCTGGCAACTGAATCCATGATGTAGTTATGTAGTACATCGGCCGAACGACATGGAACGAAACCATTCCTGTAGAAGAAATGAGAGATTGGCTTCAAAATTGCAAAATCCTGAACATCAGCATGGTTATCCGGACACATGCCACTCTCATTTTGTCCATGAAGATTGTCATAAAAAAGACTCCAAAAAACATGTCACGTGCCACCGCTGCCTCCTCCACCACTTCATTTCATTCCGGTGAATGCCACGTCATCATGCAGTGATCATGATAAAAAAGCTGGCCAAGTTGTACGGACAATGCTGTCTTCTTCTGCTGCTTTTGTGGGTTGTGAGTCAAGAAAAAGAGCTCCATCACACTTATCTGACCCGACCCATGTCCCCCATCCTGCTTCTTCACCCAACAGGAAACCTTCTTCAGCATCAGCTGGTCCTCAAGATCGTATGGCGTCGTTAAGATCATCAAGTCAGCAATCTGAAGCAACCAAATTAACTAATGGATGCCAGACAAGTGTGGTGGAAAAAAGTCCGTCAGGATTAGCTTCAGCATTGAAGACGGAACCTGAAGATGTTGTACACGATCATATTCAAGCAAGTACTAGTGAAGGTCAAGGTACACGGGTTAATCCATTGATAAAAGAAGAACCTGAAAAAACTAATGGTACAGCTTGGTGTGATCACCACATAGACAAAGTTGCTGATGATCTGAGTGACCAACCACCTTGTAGCATTGATGCAAATTTCCTCCAACAAGTAGAGGTTGCTTTTGATGAAACAAAAGAAAGCCAAGAAGAAAGAGAAAGATTGGCAAAAGAATCAATTAGCATGAACCCAAATCTTCAATCAACACTCTTATCCATCCTAAAAAAACATGGGGACATCACAAAGGATTGTCCGATGGAGTCAGGTTATATGCTGAAATCTGTTCTAGAAGTTATATGTAAGGTTGTCCAAGAACTTCAAAAGAAACATTTGACTGAAGTCAATTGCAATCTCTGGACTCCTATTACTTGGTAGTCAAAGATGCTGAGAAATTGAAGTTGAATGTTGGCTGGTTAAGAACTCGACTTGATGAGATTAAAGATGCAGTAAAATCAATAGTTGAGACAGCTTTAAAAAAATGAACGATGAGAAGAATAGGCGTGTGCACAAGATCAGTAATGAGAAAAAGGATCTGGATGCAATGAAAGCTGAATTGGAGAAAATCAAATCTGAAGTTGAACAAAAGGAAATTCTTCTTAACCTGGAGGCACTGGTGACTGAAGAGCTGGGCAATATGATCAATGGCCGGGCACTCAGAATCCAGCAGTTTCAAAACATGCCATTGATGGAGCCATTCCTATAGTTCTAGCTCATTGATACTTGTTCGCAGTTTCATTTGATCTGGCACAAGCTAGGGGTGAAATTTATTCTAAGTTAGTCTTAGTATAGATACCTCATCAGATCCAATTTTCACATCTCGTTAGTTGGTGGGAGATTTTTGTATATGATACAGGAGCATGTTCAATGGGAACTATAAAAATTTCTGTTGCTGGATGCTTGCAATTGGAAGTCATTACTGCTAAGGCTAGCACATGCAGCAATGACTTTCTGATATGTTCCTTAGCAGTACTAAAGACTTGATAAGAGATTTAGAAAAAAAAAAAAGCATGGTTATCCTGATTTAATTCCTCCTCTGGAGGTTTATACCTAGCATCATCTTCTGCTTTGTAGGATGTTTCTCCACTGTGTAAATTAGTGGAAAATTTAGGCATGATACAATACAATAATTTCATCAGATAACGAATGAGATCTTCATAACGAAAAGATGGAAATTTCAGCATCCTCTGAATCGGCGGACTAAAGAAGCTCCGAATGAGTGATGATGGAAGAGGAAGAAATCATCAGAATAAAACGATTAGAAACAGAGTGTACAACGATTTAGAAAATGCATCTAAAGCGTGTACCAGTTGAAGCACATGGAACAAGTAGATAATAGGGTTTTCTTGTCGGATCGAGTGAATGTTAGGTTTTGGGTTTGGTTAATATGTACACCGAATGGACGCAATCGAAATCGGGTATATTAGAAAAAAAAACGAATTGATAACGCCGAAAGGTCGGTCAAATGCAATTTATTTCTGAAATGTAATATTCCTCTATGAGAGTGAATGTGACAAAACGAATGGGGAATAGATATGCACCGATACTAACCTTTTTAAGGAATTTATAAGCAAGGGTGACATTGGTGTTTGTTGTTAGTTGAAGTTCGTGCTTGTTTCTAGAGGGCAATTCGCCGACCCTACTTAACCGAGACACATTAATATTCTATAATTAAACGGCTAATACTATTAATAAATCCATAATTAGTTGTACCGACAAAGTATAAAAATTCACGAACGTATGCATTGAAAGTAATTGAAAATTTAAATAAATCAAAGTTTGGCGTAAGATTTCTACCATAGTAGCAGTTCGTAAATTGAACTCTCTTGTTCACTATATTATGCTTGTTTTTAAAAATAGAAATGGTATTCAATATGGGTCTTGTAAATTGTGCGGTGTCAGAGACGTTATCGGTTGACTCTTCTATCTCTGCCCAAGCAGCAGTAGGTTGAGGGCCTTGAGGCTATTCACCACATCACACCGCTTTCATTTCCTACCTTGCTTGCATCAGCCCTCAGCAAGTGGGGGGACTGACAATCGCAATGGCTTTGGCAAAAATTTTTACAAGTAATTCTGTTACACATTCTAATACTAACATTATTTTTATAATACAAAATTATAAAAATTAATGTGTGATACACGCTTAAGTATTTTCAAATACTCTTTGTCGAATAATTCTTAATTAATGTTTCTTGGAAGTTGGAAACGTCTGCTACCTTTCTGTATCCTAAACAAAATTTCTTCAAGAACCTCGCGTCTCACAAGTCACACATTCATAACTGTTTCCTTCTCCTTAGATAATTTGTGTTTGAAAAACTTCTTTATGAAAGCCTCTCCTTATGCTGAATGGATAGTGCAGGAGGACTACCTGGGAGAAAACTATTCTTCTGTGTCCCTTTTTTCTGTCTTCACTCATATGGAAAGGTAAATGTCCCCCGAGTCATGAAGTTTGATCGGGATTCTACCTATGGTCTTCAGAGCTGCTTCATTGTGCCATGCGTACTGATTAGGGTGTACTCATATTCTACAACAGCGGGTACTGTGATATTCCTTTTGTCATGGTTAGTCAACAAATTTCACCCCAACGGGTGGCTAAGATGTCGCCGCGCTTTGGGTCAGGCTCATGGCTTGTGCATTGGTGCTTTCTTTAACTGGACCGGGTTCCTTGTGCGTCGTGTCTTCCTAAAATCTGTATCCATTGGAAGAAGACACCAACGCACTTTTGTGCTTGACTATCTGCGGAGCTGTGTAATCATGCTTGACCATCCGCGTCAACCTTCCTTGCAGAGCACGGGATCTAGTTCTCGTGGCTTTCTTTGGGCCTTGCGGACGAGATAGGGCAAGGCTAGGTCTATACTCAGGTGCTTCCGAAGTCCTAAGATGGCAGCGGCTGTACGGAACTCTCATTACCATTTTAATGAGATGTCGACATATATGTAGACTAGCATTTGATGTTTATGTCTCATTAGCGGTTATATTCGAAAAGTACGCAAAAAATACATGTTAACTTTAAAATGTTAGTGGGCTCTCATATTTCATTCATTACAAAATGTTAATGTTCATACATTATTTTTTCCATGTAACTGCCAATACATTTATAAATAAATCCATAACTAGGTGTACCGACAAATGTGAGCGATTAGGGACGTGTGCATTAAAATTAGTTGAAATTTGTTGTAAAACTAATAGTAAAGTAGTGCAAGAACAAAACAAAGTTTATGATAGGAGAAGGAAGAACTTGTATTATTCTCAAAGTGTTTCAAGTGTGTCTTACAAAGAAGGAGAATACCTTCTTATATAGGATGTAAAAGTCATCCAAACGCTACAAACACTAAGTGACCTAATTAATAGGTACTTGTAACATACAAATGGTTCATGAACACTTAGTAGTGGAGAAGTGAATGGACATCCACAATAAAGTGGATTTATAACACTCCCCCTTGGATGTCCATTAAAGATAATGTGTTTCGTTAAAAACTTACTAGGAAAAATCCGGTGGGAAAAAGCCTAGTGAAGGAAAAAGAGTACACACATCATGTAACACGCATGAGAGCTGCTTTTTTTTTTTTTTTTACTAATATTCACATACTAAAAATTGCAAGAAGTTTACCAGTCTTACATATTACTGGTATGTACAGAGCCCTAAAGCTGGTAAATTAACCAAAAATCTTCTTGCATAACTATAATCTAAGGCAAAACATAGTGAAACAGCCATCCTCAGTGTTTAATGAAAGCTGAGATCATCCATATCGTCTGAATTCACCTAAAAGACATCCACAGTTATCGATGATTGGTACGCCCAGTTTCAGTGAAATACAGACTGCCTTATTACAGGGAAGTTGGACCCATTTCCCCTTCCATAAATCTTCACCTTCTTGATTTTCCCCTGCACTTGAATCAGTTGGCATATCGCTTTGCAACTCCGCCTTCTGTGTTCTCTGGAAAATAGATTTCTTACACTCATAAGCACTGAAAGCTTCTTCAGCAGTGCCAAGAGTCCCCAACAACATATCAGAAGTACATTTTTGAACCCCCATGACCTGGCTTATTTTATGAGAATCAATCCTTAGGTCAGTTCCTCCAATTTCGTGAGAAGCGATTTTGATACCAAACTGTCACGACCCAATTTCCAAGGGCTCGTGATGGCACCTAACCAACATTTGCCTAGGCGAACCAATGAAACAAGATGCGGAAAAGAACAATAATGTGAAAAGATCATAAATGGATATATAAATATAAAAGTGTGAAGTCCAAAAGAATATATCCACAAAAGAATTGGAGCATTCTAAGAGTGACTCAATAAAGTATGAATATACATCAAAGAAATCTGAGTCCTATCTCTAAGTGACTCCGGCGGTATGCCACCACGGTCTGTGTGGTCGGCTCACCTCAATCAAAAGTCTCAGAAGCCTCGGGAACCGCTAACGTCCGGGCTGCTGACTGGCTACCCAAACTATCAACATTTAAGGTTTGATCAATATCCACTGACAACGATGCCCCAACAGGCTGAAAGTGATCACAATTCTTTGGGTTATTCTCCTTGCTTAATTTCTCAAACTCGGATTTCTTGGAGAAATAAGCTTCAGAAGCTAAGAATACCTTTTTTTCAAACAAATGAGCCTTGGAAGACACACGTGTTCCATGTGTTGTCGGCGGTCCTATTGAAGAAGAGGTAAAGAGCCGTGCCTGGTGACCAATCTTCCGACGGCCAGCCTCTAATGACAAGGGGAATATCACAGCATACACTGTGTTAGAAAACGAGCGCACCGTAATTAGTGCACATGCCACGAAAAAGACATTCCGACGAGTGTCAGTATGATCCCCATCAAGTTTAATGACTCCAGGGACGCAAACCATATCAATAAAGTAACAATTAGGTCGTGGAATGAGAGTGACCAAAGGTACTATATACTCAGTTTTATGAAACACCATATATAGAATACGAATAGAACAACAGCTCTGGGATCATGGAGGCAGGATCAAATGCGAACAGTACAGAGAAGAATCAAGATTACTTTCTTATAAGAGGAGTTTATGAGAAAGGCAATATAATGTTTCTGATGGAAACTTGAGATCAACTTCTGATGAGATGCTTCTTTTATATGAGGAAGATGATAAGGAAGTCTAGGAGTAATTATAGCCAGGGATACAAACCGATTCAGCGCAGTAAACGCAGACATATAGTAAAGGTGCCTAGAACGGAGTTATATTCATCGCACCCTGCACGTTAATATACAGATTGGAGGCCCGAGGGCTAAATTGGCACTGTCGAGTAAGAGTGACGTGCCGTTCCAATATTGGTTGATGCATTTCTCTCTTGTCCACTATATCGAATCTGTACCCCCAACTATCTTAATCAACATAAGTAAAGACATCGCCTCGCCCATCCACGTCACAAAAAATTAGAGATTTTTAAAGCTACATATATGCCGATTAATAATATTTGATGTAACAATCGAAACAAACGTTAAGTATATTGTTAGTAAAATTATACTGTTCTTTATGTCTAAGTTCGGACTATCAATGAAGCTCTAACTACCAAGAACTACCTAGACGTGCAGTCCAATTTACCGTACTTCAACTTACAACGACTTTAATTACTAATTGTCTATTACTAAGATTTAAATAACAATAAGAATAATTTACTAAAAGTGACCGATACGTAGCCGTCAAGAAACTCACATGACGGTTTATTTTTTCCAATGACGGTTGATGTGTTTCTCTTTTTTCCTTATTAAAACAATAAATAGGTTGAGCAGTAAACAATTAACATGTAACTACAAGAGGGAGTAAATTAAGAAAACGACATACATGATACAACTATGAGAGGGAGTTGTAGTCTATTGCACGGGGAAAAACGTTTCGCTATTCATTTATAATCTGCAATGTTTGTTCAACTAAGGTTGGGTTAACTTTCCTTTATATTGGGCTATTAACACTGATGAAAAATAGTGATAAGCAATATAGCATCCCTTTCCCGGTAGTGAACTATATATGCCGACAAATTTCTCTGCTCGTCAAAATCCCAATAGCTGCTTTTTGTTATAAATTCATTTATTTGTGTGGATGACCACTACTCACCATTATTCAATTGTAACATATGGTTTACTACCCCACTTTCTCCTACTTAATTCCTCCCCACTAAGTGACCACTACTTCCTTATTAAGTCACTACTTAATTCTTGTAACCTATGGGTTGATTTGTAACCTATGTATTTGTATCCTATAAATAGAGCATATTTGGCTCTATGGAAGATACACTTGAAACACACTGAGTATACAAGTTCTTCCTTCTCCTCTCATATACTTTTGTCTTGTTCTTGTACTATTTTACTACTATAAGTTTTACAACACTTTTCTAATAAAACGGATTCTTTTTTTATTTTACTCCTCAATTATCTCTTTTCTAATTAAACGTCACTACACACATTATCTACGGATTTTTTGTTTATCGACTCACTCTTTGTCTTTTTCATATCCCGTATATTAATAACAGATTACTTACATCTAAGAAAAAAAAACAAAAAGCCCTAGATTGGCTGGGAGTGTTCGTTTAATTCGTATCGTATTGAAAGTTACTTTGTTCCATGAAACAACATGGAATCGTGTTCATTCTTTCAACTGATTAGATACTCTATTTAATTTGTCAAATTAAAACTATCATTATAAACAACGAATAACGGCGAAAAAAAATCCTTAACTCAAATCGCAATAGCATTTAACCATCGCATTAAAATGCCTAACCTAAACATTGGAGGTTGCCACAGTAGATGTAGCTGCACCCATGCAATATATTGAGTTACTCCTTCGATCACGCGCATCCACGTGTCAACACATTCAGTGTGGCTGCCAGCCAACTCACTTTAAAGTTAGATTTTTCGTTGAACGATATCTATCCAAAGAATAAACATAGGTGGATCTATTGTTGGTGCAATAGATGCGTGCACACATTGCATGCGACTTCAAATCCTCGAAACTACAAACCCTAATGCGCTTTAAATAAGTGTCTAAGTAGTAGCCTAGCCCTGATGATGCAATTAACATTTCACCGCTGAAAATTCATCTGCCACGGCCAATTGCACCCATCTGGCCGTCACGTCAACATGAATGTTTAAATCACATACCAAAGAAAATAATAATACACTTTAAATCAATACAGCTTTTTTAGATTTTGTGCAGTGGACCTTGTGATGAACAATGGGGATAGATTGCGTCCGACCATAACTGATAACGCTAGGAAAATAGCTTTTATTGAGTTGTATCAGTGCCCTTGAACGTGCAGCATCACTAGGACAAGTGCATGCTCTTGCCCAATCTTGCATACTGAAAGCCTGAAAAGAACATCAAGTACAGTGGCCATATATTGCACTGAACCAACCGATATGGAGCAGTCAATAATCCCACCTAAGGGGTGACGGAAAACACAGGAAAAGATTCTTGTTTATCTGCCCAAAAAAAAAAAAAAAAGTAAAGTGAATGATCTTCCCACACAATACATAATGACATGGAAGATCTTTGAAGATCACAGATTTGATAGATTTAGTCATGATTTACACTCTTCATTGCTTCTTGAAAATTCGAAAGTCTTATACTGTAGCAATAGTAGTTAATTACTTCTGTCTGTTAATTAAAAAAATAATACATTATCATCCTTCCATCAATCCCACCCACAATGGCACATATTCAATGTGGAAGCAAGCTCACTTATAATACAACACACATGTTTAATTTTGTGCTGAACGACATTCATGCAACGAGTTAACCTTCCAATTAAGAGCGACAATTCAGTAATGACCACTATAACTACAGTGAACAGTAAAAATGATATAAATCTCTTCCGCATTACTTTATAAATTAAATTAATTTCCTATATGTACCATCGCATGCAATTAGGTATCAGTGGTTTAATTAGTGGTCTAATTAATAATCATCATTACACTTTCGAGCCCAGCATCTCTTGGAAACGGTTCATTTGCCCAAATACGTTAAGTATGCATACAGTTTCGCTGCCAACCCATCAAAAGTCTAAACTAATTTCTACGCTAGGTCTCGTGCACTACTCGAGATAGTAATACATTGTACTACTCAATAAAGCGTACTGATTTGCCTTCATTGATTCCACCCCTTTACGTATCCCAACACAGCTGTTGAATTTTGCTTTATTCATATTAGCGGAAGTGCATCCCGCTGAATGAGACCGTATGGGTGGACTAATTTTAAGCATCTTATATGCACTTGCCATTAATAACACTTCTGAAGTTCTTTGGTAAATAAGCGGTTATGTGTTTGGATAGAAGTGCAGAAATTGAAAAATACTCTGCATAGTGTTTTGGTACAAAAAGTTTAGTTATATTAAACGGATATAATATGATACAAAAATTGGGAGTATAATGTAGGCCCTTCGTTTATGAGGATATTAGGGAAATCAGAAACAAAAAATATTACTGATAAATTGATAAAATTATTGGTCATACAGTATAAATTTTAAGGCTAAAGCAATAAGTTGGAGACTGGGTGTTGCCTAGCTTATTGCGTCTAGCTTATTTTTGACATAAAAGCTTACTAGATTCGAGCACACATTGCATGCGACCGCATAAAATCGAAACTACAAACCCTAACACACTAATTCCTAGCACTGATAATGCACTTAACATTAGTACACCGCTGGAAAATGCCACTCAATGCGTTGACGGAATTTTCAACACAGACAGTAGCCTAATGCATGCACCTTCAACTTGCTGGGTTCCCAGGTTCGCTCCCTCCACCATATGTTTGCGATAAATTACCCTAGATAAGTTAGGTATGTACCCTTCGTCATCATCCATACGTTCTAAATGCGTGCGACCCTTCGTAATACTCCATTCAACATTCAGAAATGAAAAATACGTTTTCTTTCTTTTATCATCTCCTCCGCCTGAGTTAATTCCCATTAAGCGTCCATCGTATGCAATTAAGGGACAGCAGTTCAATACGAAGGCTAATTAAGGATCTTAATTTTAATTCGACCGCATCAAGTATCAAGCGAACAACTTGAAGTAAAAAATGGAATCTTCGATTAGTATGCTTTGTACATTTCCCATGTCGTGTAATGAATGTATCTGTAATCCTTCCAACTGATCGAATGCTTGTTCTTTGTTTTAATTGATAAATTATTGAACTCGGGGAAACTATCATTCATTTTAATAAGGGAACCTCATTTACTATTCTTTTACCACTCTAGTGGAACTTCTTGTTTTGTTTGGCCGTACCGTAATTTGAGTATTACTTCGCCAAACACCATAAAACATACTCCCACCAGTCCATATAATTTGAGACTTGGACTGTTTTCACACATACCAGGGCATCTACCCATTAGCATTAATTAAATACTTAGGAAGTTTACTAAATTAGCATTCCGATCTCTCAAATTTACTCATACAAAATTGCGAAAAAGTGTTTAAATCATTTAGTAACAAGGGGAGTATTTGCGACTTAGCAATTAGCATTTAATGGCTTATTGAACTTTGAATAAAACAATTACTCTGAACCAAGTAAAATAAAGCCAAAAAAAAAAAAAATCAAATAAAGTGGGATGGAGGGAATACAATATAGCAAAAACGCTGTACCCAACAACGCAATACATGAGAGTACAATGCAACATGATACATTATGATATTATTTAACTCAAACACCCAAGCATATAAGCGTACAAACGCCATAAGGAGACTTAACTCACAGTCTCCCCTTGTCGTCCAAAACGTCTTCATCTTGACTAATCTATGTATGTGAAGCAAACAAAAGTCTTATTCACAAACTCCAGAAAAGGCGAATGTCACCTGGCGACGTTACAAGTAGATACGTAGATATTCGCATTTAGACATATGTATTGACTGACCTCCTCTTTCATCAATATAAAAGGTCCATGGCATATATTAGGAATACAAAACTGTTCATAATTAGTGTTCTTCAAAAACTAAAAAGTCTAAGCATACTGTATTGTGATCATTTGGAGATACGAAGTACTCCCGTAGAGGAACTCGTCAGTACAACAGTTCAGGATCATGAACATTGCCCAGAAATAAAGAGGCAACTTACGGTTGCCAAAACCCTAATGTTAAACTCCTCAGAACAAGCGGAGCTTAATAGCAACTGCTTCGTAAGAACAAAAGTGCACTGTAACTAGTGGACATGCCACGAAAAAGATATTCCGAAGAATATCCTTATGTGTCATATCACCTATGAACAAAATGATCACCTGCACAAGTTGCCACAAACAAATTTCATCAGATAACGAATGAGATCTTCATAACAATTAGTTGGAAATTTCAGCATCATCTGAAGAGGCGGACTAAAGAAGCTCCGAATAAGTGACCATGGAAGAGGAAGAAATCATCAGAATAGAATGATTAGAGAGCGAGTATATAACGATGTAGAAAATGCATCTAAACCGAATACATATTGAAGCACATACAACAGTAATTTATAGGGTTTTCTTGTCGGATCGAATGAATGTTAGGTTTTGGTTTTGTTAATATGCACACCGAATGGACGTACACGAAATCGGGTATATTAGAAAAAAAAAACGAACTGATAACCGCCGAAAGGTCGGTCAAATGCAATTTAGTTTCTGAAATGTAATATTCCTCTATGAGAGTGAATGTGACAAAACGAATGGGGAATAAATATGCACCGATACTACCTTTTTAAGGAATTTATAATCGAGGGTGACATTGGTGTTTGTTGTTAGTTGAAGTTAGTGCTTGTTTCTAGAGGGAAGTTCGCCGACCCTACTTAACCGAGACACATTATTATTCTATAATTAAACGGCTAATACTGTTAATAAGTCGATAATTAGTTGTACCGACAAAGTATAAAAATTCAGGAACCTATGCATTGAACATTTGAAAGTAATTGAAAATTTAAATAAATCAAAGTTTGACGTAAGATTTCTACCGTAGTACGAGTTCGTAAATTGAACTCTCTTGTTCACAATATTATGCTTGTGTTTATAAAAGGGTATTCAATATGGGTCTTGTAAATTGTGTGAAACGACCTCGGTCAGTCGTTTCGAAAGTTAGGACTTCGATTGGCGTGCCGATAATTTTAAAATATTCGTAACGTCCATTAGGACCTGTCTGTAAAATTTGAGCTAAATCAGACCTCGTTTGGTAGGCATCGGAAGAAGGTTTCAGTTTTTATTGGCAATAAATATTAAAAAGAGATTTTCGAGCTCGGTTTGCCGAACGAGCTCCGATTCGAAATCCGAAAGCCCCGTTGGGTTCGTATGATTATTTTTAATTTTTATAAACTTTCGAAAGTACATTTCGATGTTGTTCGGCTAGTTTCCGCTAAAATGCCGAAAGTTAAATAATTTGACTTCTTTTCCATTTAAATTCGCATCTTGAGTTTCGGGAGTCCAATTTGAAATCCGCCTTCGCGAGTATGTTACATATATTTTGTATAACTTGTATGTAAAAGTTGGAATTATTTCGAATATCGTAGGGCACCGTTTTAATTTTCGTTAAGAAAAGAAAATAAAATAAAAGAAAACAAAAAAAAAAAGAAAAATGACAAAAGAAAGATATGAGTTATGTCGGCTGAAGCTAAGATATATCCTTAGCTTTTGAGTAACAATTCCAGAGAATGGAACAGAGCAGAAACGGAAAACAGAAAGAGTATATGCAGGAAAAAAAATGCCAGAAAATGAGAAATGGGGCCGGAGAAAAATAGTATTTTCACCCCAGAACATTCAGGTAATAATCCTAATATATTATTTGAGTTTATTATGTGTGTTTAAATATATTTTTATGGTAAAAATAGGGATATTAGACATCGCCCTAATGACGTAAATTGATAGTTTAAAGGGTCAAATGGACCCCGACAATGAAATTGATTATGTATTCGTGCTCAGTGAGTTATGGGCAACTTATAAATGTAATTTATTTGGGATTTGGTTATGTGGCCTTAAACCCTGTATATAGGCCTGGCCTGCGTATTGCGCATGCGAATAGGGTATCAGGTTCCTACCTGGATTGCCCTAAGATGTGAGAAATGAAGCCTTTAGCCTAATTTGATATATTTTTCTGCTTATTGAATAGAGTGGGATCGTTTGGCAATGAAACCAAAGGACAAGCGGTTATTGAGTGGCTGTACTAACTTTGTAACAAGGTAAGTGTTTATATCCATTTCTTTGGAGGCACCTGGCCTCGTGGATTTTCTACCACGTGTTCCTTACGTGTGTAGCTGCCGATAGGCGTACTCATTACGCCTTAGCTTTGGATTTATATTCTGTATTATATATTATGTCCTGTTATTGGCATTGCATTGAGAATCTGAGTATTGTACTTTGGCTGTAAGTTGGCATCTACTTCCCGGCTGTCGATGAGAGTCCCGCGCCGGTGAAAGGTTATTATTGCATCACATTGCATTCATATGCATTATATGTCATTCATATGCATTACATTGCATATCATATTGAGGGCAGGAGTATTCCGCCCCAGGAGCAGGAGTATTCCGCTCCATTGTATTATATTGAGGGCAGGAGTATTCCGCCCCAGGAGCAGGAGTATTCCGCTCCATTGTATCATATCGGGTGCAGGAGTATTCCGCCCCAAGAGAGTGCAGGAGTATTCCGCCTCTGGTTTATATTATATCGGGTGCAGGAGTATTCCGCCCCAGGAGCAGGAGTATTCCGCTCCAGTTGGTTATCAGATTGGATTTCCCCTCGAATGCAGGAGTATTCCGCTTCGAGATGGGAGGACGGGCACATGTGACCCTTTGCATCAGATTTCATTTCATTTCATTTCATCTCATTTCATTTCATTTTCATACCATTGCGTAGACTTGTGGTACATAACTACTGTTCTGCTCATACGTGCATTGCTTATTTGTTGATATGTTTCTGGCTCGTATTCCTGGCTGAGTTTAAGGTTTCATACGTGTTTCTAGTTATTATCTGGCTCTGCTTTTTGTAATTTAAATAAGAGGAATTTGATTTATTTATTTCTTTTCTCCCTGGCTAGCTATCCTATTTATTGAGGTGGCTAGTCTGCCCCACTTATTGAGTCCTTTTGACTCACCCTTGTTTGTTGTTTGTTTCTTGTCTATCTATTTCGTTTCGGCAGGTTCGCTCCAGGATTGAGTTCGCCATGTTGTGAAGGAGCGAAGACGACTTCAGCTGTCAGGGTGAGCCAGCTTTTATTCCGGATGGCCACCAGTTTATCGGTTATTATTTCAGTTGTCTTTTGCTCCCTTCAGGAGGTATTTGTCTTCTTTTGTACTCTTAGATGTCTAGTCTGGATAACCCTAAACCTGGTATGTTGGGTAGTCAGCTGTAATTTCTTTTGTACAGCTTAGAGGTATCAGTATCTCTGTGTGTTTTTTTAAAGTCTTGTCCTTATTTATGAATTATTATATTTATTTTCCTAATTTAATTGGTAAGGGTTCGCCCGACAGGTATAGGGAAGGATGTCGGGTGCCCGCACGGCCTAGGGGAAATCCGGGTCGTGTCAGTTGGTATCAGAGCCCTGTTTAGAGTCTATCCAGACTAAGATAGTGTCTAGTAGAGTCTCGCTGATGGGTACGTAGACGTCCGTACTTATCTACGAGGGGCTATGATGGCATTTAGGAAGTTTCACTTCCTTCTTTTCTGATCGTGCGTCGGTCAAGGATGCAAAAGTATTTTCGTTAATTCCTTGTGGTAATGGTGAACCCCCGTTCGACAAATCAGCAAATGGTATGAGTTTAAGACGAAGCAGTCTAGCCAGGGGCTAGTATTGACGAAGCCCCGAGAGTTTTGGATCGTGCTGACGATCTAGTTACAGAGGTCCCAGTTGTACGAGCTCCTGATGGGCAAGGGAGCAAGGCCTTGTAGTTCGCTTGGCTCTCTACGATGCTTTTACGAGAATCTTGGCGACGCAGATACCGTAAGAACCTATTATTCGATGGGCAGCCTATCAGGGTGCCGCATGTGCAGACGTTCGATCTCAGGGAGCTCCTTTCTGGTTCTTAATATTGCTGCAGTAAATTATATTCTGGAAGTAGTATTTGTTGTTCCTCTAATGTTCTGGCTGGTTAGCCAGCCGAGGTATCAGTTCGGTCCGAGTGCCTAAAGAGGTTGCATTATTTTACGTGGTTGAACCTTCCGATATTCTTAAGCAATGCATCAGATAAACCTCGTGAATTTTTTTAAAAAATAAAATAATGTCAGCGTATCCTTCAGGCTTTTGATTATATCAAGCGGTATGGCGTTGATTATTCTTTTTCCCAGTTTCAGGGGTCCAGCCTTGAATTGGTGGGCCTCTCTTTTATTAGCTAACGTGGTTCGATTTTTCTTCTAGATTCGTGAAAAAAGTTCCTTTCGGGTAGCGAGCGAGATGAAAAGTGTTTCCAGTTAAGTGGATTGGACAGGGTAGCCTGTCAGATTTAGAATATGAGATTAAATTCTATAGAATGGTTGAATATGCGTTAGAACTAGTCCATGAGCCTTTCGAGAGATTGAGGTTGGGATTTCATTTGATGTTGTTGTTGATATTGTTCGGAGGTACGAGGCATTCCATAAGTTAGAGCGGGAGAGCAAGAGATCCCGTGGCCCTGGTAGGGCAACCATGGTACCTCATTTGGAGGTAAGAGTTTTAATTATTTTGGGAGGTCACCTTCCAAGTTATCTTAGCTTGTGTCACTTGATTCTTAGAGTGCGCCAGTAGCTCATCAAGATCAGATTCAGTTTTCTCTTTACATTTATCAACAATCTTTCCAGCTTCCATTTCTCAGCGAAAAGGTATTATCATTGTCGTGAGTCTGATTATCCTTTTAAGAGTTTTCCTGTTATAATTGTTGTGTGTCTGGCTATCCTTTGAGGAGTTTTTCCTTACTCCGACAAGTTAGCAGTCGTCTTTTCTCTCGTCAGCAGGCACCTGCACAGTCGCAGGAATTTCATTTAAATTTTAATCAATCAAAGAAATGCCACCATCCAGTAGAGGTCGAGAGTGTGGTGGTAGTGATTCCTCTAGAAGTAATTATCAGGGTAGCGGCTCAACTCAGCCGCAGAGGCAGTTTTATGAACTGCCAGTCTGGCAGGATGCTGAGGCATCCGATGTAGTAGACCTGAGTATTTCTTCTTCTCTTAAATGTGAGTAAGATTTGATTCTTTCGATCGATCTGGAAATGGTGTGTCTTATCATGTTTCGATAGTTTCCTTGGATGTTGTTTCTATTAAAAATCGGTTGCGGTTGAGGGGTGAGTTTCTGATACGATTTATTTCTGGCATTTGTGAGGACCCTACTAGTTTATCTAGTTTAAATGTGAGAGATTTGGGAGTGAGTGTCGGTATCGTCTGCCTGGCATCTTATTGTGCCATATTTTATTATTACATTAAATTAGTATACCTCTCTTCTCGGAAATCAGTGTTGGTAGGATAATGGGATTCTTATTCGTCACCAGCAGGAAGTGTCGTTATTTCTTCCGGTGTAAAGTGGCTAGTAAGTAATGCTCGATCTATGTACCTTCTCTTGGTTCGCTAGTAAAGTCATGTTATTCTATGAGCTTGTCTTAGTTATAAAAAGAGTTTCTGGTAAATTTTCAGAGTTTCCTTCTTATTGGGAGGTTAAGATTGGTATGGATGTTTTTCCATAAAGCTTATTTAATGTCTATTTCTTCAATTGCGGTTCTTGGGCTAGCTTAACTCGGAAGTAATCTAGCTCTGGTGAGCAAGTAAATAAGAAGATGAGCTTCTCGAAGTTCTAATTATTTCTATCCTCGATCCATTTCCATTTCTTCTTCGTCCGGCACTAGTGAGCTTAGGCGATCAGTAACCTATTGTGACGTTCCCTGTGTTGAGCCAGCGTACGTGTTATTGTGGCCGGGTAAGCATATTATTGTTTTGGAAGCATATTATTGTTTTGGTCCAGTTGTCTCATCTTGCTATCCGTTTAACATATTTATGTTATCAGTTTATCCGGGTATCCATTCCCATGTATAGTATAGTGCTGGTTCTGTTTTTGCGGATCATCCAGTTTCAGGGGAAACTCTGCCGAAATTTTTATATAGAAGTACCATCCATCAGGCGATGGTGTTTACGGCAAAGATATGGAGTTGTGAACTCGAGAGTTGCAGCTGTTTGGCAACCCGAAAGGGTAGTTGGTAGCTTAGGTTTGCCTATGTTCAGCTTTTAGCTAAATCTTTCTTAATCCAGCAGGTTGTGCGAGGATGATTATTCTTATCTAAATAGCTGCAGGAGTTTGTTCTTTAAGTGGAGGAGTCTTCCTCCAAATACTGAATGGTAATATTAAATCTCTGAGGTGTTGATATCATTTTTCTTACGACCCAAAGCAAGGCCACGCCAGAAACCTACAATGAGTGTCGATCATTGCTAAACCTGCTAACAATCTATTAATAATAGAAATAAGCTGGCAACCTGATCATATATACGTACCTATCTGCTGAAAGCATAAAGTCTGGAAAGATGACCCGATTTTAACTTACTGGTAATTAGAACACTGAGCCAAAAAAAAAAATTCTGCTATGTCACACTTCATTCCGTCCGACTAATAAATTCGCTTAAGATCATGGTACATCTTAGTCGAACCTGGATTAAAAATGTATTTGGAACAATGTGCCTCTATCATAATCTGTCCACGTAAATTTGTAACATCAGGGACACAAAGTCAATCTTTATACATGGGAACACCGTCAGTAGTAACTTTGTGTGGTGACTTCAGTTTTCTTCTGGCTATCTGTATGTATTTAACTGGAACTGGATCCTCATAATGACGATGTTTTACTTCATGAAAATTTAGAGTTAAAGGTCTAGTGCAGCTTATCGTCAATCCATCATTGGTATGTATATCTCTTTCACACCTCAACTCTTTGAGAAGTTACTTTAGTGTTATAAGTGAACATGTAATCAACTTTGTTGCTGGTATTCTGCCTCAGCTCATGGTCCAACTACATGTATCTTTTATTTTATTTTTTTCAAGTAAATATATTTCCAATTCAAAGACAATACCTTGAAGTAGATATCCAATCTGAAGATTATTCCTGGTCTGCATCATACTATCCAGAAGTATTTTCAGGATCCTTATTCTTATATGATAGACCCTGTTCAGATGATCCTTTGACATACATTAGGATATGAGTAACTACATTCCCACAAGGAGCTTGTAGAACAACACTAACATCACCTGGGATGTTGCATAGTGCGTTCGTAAAAATAATATAGCTTGCATCAAATCTTCTATAGTGTGTAGTGACAAGATACTTCAAAAGCTCCCCTATTGCATCAAGTGTGAGCTAATTCCTAGTTCCATCGACTTGTTCTATATCGAAGGGTATATTGAAGAGGTGATTATCGGCTGAATCATGTTATCCATCCAAAGTTCCGTGTATCTTTGTTTCGAAAATGTAGAACTCTCCTCATGTGATCGAGGAAGGATCAGCTTAGTCAGAATAAGCTGGGCGATGGCGTTATCATATTATCCAGCTATGTTTTTATCCAAGAGTTTGATGTGCGTGTTATAACTCTGATTCAGTAATTATGAGATAATGTCCGTGGAGTGGTTTATGAAGGTTGTGCAAGTTCTCTTGTTATCTGCGTAAATCTTGCTTTAAATTTAGGCTCGTTCGAGGACGAACGAGAGTTTAAGTGGAGGAGAATGAAACGACCTCGGTCAGTCGTTTCGAAAGTTAGGACTTCGATTGGCGTGCCGATAATTTTAAAATATTCGTAACGTCCATTAGGACCTGTCTGTAAAATTTGAGCTAAATCAGACCTCGTTTGGTAGGCATCGGAAGAAGGTTTCAGTTTTTATTGGCAATAAATATTAAAAAGAGATTTTCGAGCTCGGTTTGCCGAACGAGCTCCGATTCGAAATCCGAAAGCCCCGTTGGGTTCGTATGATTATTTTTAATTTTTATAAACTTTCGAAAGTACATTTCGATGTTGTTCGGCTAGTTTCCGCTAAAATGCCGAAAGTTAAATAATTTGACTTCTTTTCCATTTAAATTCGCATCTTGAGTTTCGGGAGTCCAATTTGAAATCCGCCTTCGCGAGTATGTTACATATATTTTGTATAACTTGTATGTAAAAGTTGGAATTATTTCGAATATCGTAGGGCACCGTTTTAATTTTCGTTAAGAAAAGAAAATAAAATAAAAGAAAACAAAAAAAAAAAGAAAAATGACAAAAGAAAGATATGAGTTATGTCGGCTGAAGCTAAGATATATCCTTAGCTTTTGAGTAACAATTCCAGAGAATGGAACAGAGCAGAAACGGAAAACAGAAAGAGTATATGCAGGAAAAAAAATGCCAGAAAATGAGAAATGGGGCCGGAGAAAAATAGTATTTTCACCCCAGAACATTCAGGTAATAATCCTAATATATTATTTGAGTTTATTATGTGTGTTTAAATATATTTTTATGGTAAAAATAGGGATATTAGACATCGCCCTAATGACGTAAATTGATAGTTTAAAGGGTCAAATGGACCCCGACAATGAAATTGATTATGTATTCGTGCTCAGTGAGTTATGGGCAACTTATAAATGTAATTTATTTGGGATTTGGTTATGTGGCCTTAAACCCTGTATATAGGCCTGGCCTGCGTATTGCGCATGCGAATAGGGTATCAGGTTCCTACCTGGATTGCCCTAAGATGTGAGAAATGAAGCCTTTAGCCTAATTTGATATATTTTTCTGCTTATTGAATAGAGTGGGATCGTTTGGCAATGAAACCAAAGGACAAGCGGTTATTGAGTGGCTGTACTAACTTTGTAACAAGGTAAGTGTTTATATCCATTTCTTTGGAGGCACCTGGCCTCGTGGATTTTCTACCACGTGTTCCTTACGTGTGTAGCTGCCGATAGGCGTACTCATTACGCCTTAGCTTTGGATTTATATTCTGTATTATATATTATGTCCTGTTATTGGCATTGCATTGAGAATCTGAGTATTGTACTTTGGCTGTAAGTTGGCATCTACTTCCCGGCTGTCGATGAGAGTCCCGCGCCGGTGAAAGGTTATTATTGCATCACATTGCATTCATATGCATTATATGTCATTCATATGCATTACATTGCATATCATATTGAGGGCAGGAGTATTCCGCCCCAGGAGCAGGAGTATTCCGCTCCATTGTATTATATTGAGGGCAGGAGTATTCCGCCCCAGGAGCAGGAGTATTCCGCTCCATTGTATCATATCGGGTGCAGGAGTATTCCGCCCCAAGAGAGTGCAGGAGTATTCCGCCTCTGGTTTATATTATATCGGGTGCAGGAGTATTCCGCCCCAGGAGCAGGAGTATTCCGCTCCAGTTGGTTATCAGATTGGATTTCCCCTCGAATGCAGGAGTATTCCGCTTCGAGATGGGAGGACGGGCACATGTGACCCTTTGCATCAGATTTCATTTCATTTCATTTCATCTCATTTCATTTCATTTTCATACCATTGCGTAGACTTGTGGTACATAACTACTGTTCTGCTCATACGTGCATTGCTTATTTGTTGATATGTTTCTGGCTCGTATTCCTGGCTGAGTTTAAGGTTTCATACGTGTTTCTAGTTATTATCTGGCTCTGCTTTTTTGTAATTTAAATAAGAGGAATTTGATTTATTTATTTCTTTTCTCCCTGGCTAGCTATCCTATTTATTGAGGTGGCTAGTCTGCCCCACTTATTGAGTCCTTTTGACTCACCCTTGTTTGTTGTTTGTTTCTTGTCTATCTATTTCGTTTCGGCAGGTTCGCTCCAGGATTGAGTTCGCCATGTTGTGAAGGAGCGAAGACGACTTCAGCTGTCAGGGTGAGCCAGCTTTTATTCCGGATGGCCACCAGTTTATCGGTTATTATTTCAGTTGTCTTTTGCTCCCTTCAGGAGGTATTTGTCTTCTTTTGTACTCTTAGATGTCTAGTCTGGATAACCCTAAACCTGGTATGTTGGGTAGTCAGCTGTAATTTCTTTTGTACAGCTTAGAGGTATCAGTATCTCTGTGTGTTTTTTTAAAGTCTTGTCCTTATTTATGAATTATTATATTTATTTTCCTAATTTAATTGGTAAGGGTTCGCCCGACAGGTATAGGGAAGGATGTCGGGTGCCCGCACGGCCTAGGGGAAATCCGGGTCGTGTCATTGTGCGGTGTTAGAGACATTACCGGTTGACTCTTCTATCTCTGCCCAAGCAGCAGTAGGTTGAGGGCCTTGAGGCTATTCACCACATCACACCGCTTTCATTTCCTGCCTTGCTTGCATCAGCCCTCATCAAGTGGGGGGACTGACAATCGCAATGGCTTTGGCAAAAAATTTTACAAGTAATTCTGTTACACATTCTAATACTAACATTATTTAGTCAAATAGAATACGAATTTATCATATCATATATATATATATATATATATATATATATATATATATATATATATATATATATATATATAAAAGCAAGAATCCCTAAAGTAAAAAGTGAAAGACCAAAATACTCCTAAAAATTAACTATAATATTTTTCTAATCTTTATATATCATCGGTGGCCTTCCGGTGAATTTTGACAATTCGTGATGCATTCATTAGCTCTTCCAAAAATTAATGTATTTACATTAAATTCTCATGCATGTATTTTTACCATTTAAGAACTAGCTTTTACAATTCTTGCTTATCCAAGCGTGACCTTTCCAAATTCCTCTCAATACAGATAATCTTACTCTTAAAAAGGTAAATAAACATAGAATATGAAGAGACTTCCGTCAATTGTTCAAAGGATATTTATTTTAGGGAAGTCATTGAAACGCTCAAGTAAGTCAGAAGTGTTGCAATATGTTAATTCTACATGAATAAAAAATTCCTCATTTCCTTTGTAGCTATCAATGTAATGTGAGGGTTCCAGGATTCATATTTCAGGTGCTATTTGATCTTCTTGCATCATTTACCAGCAGTGTGAGTTCGTAAAATGGTAATTGGGTATATTAAACACACTCCTTCATAAAGAGTGAAAGTCAAATACGTTCTTCAAAAATAGTTACTGCTATTCTTTTATAATTCTTTATGTTGCTTTAAATTTTGTGTTAAAATAAAATATCCTAAAAATATTTGCACTTGCCCTTATAAATAGTTTTATCATTGACATTATAGGTACATCGCTGATGATGTACATTGCTTCTCGTGAGTTCATCTTATTGAGCTAATTCCTTAATTCATTATTCTTATTCTACCAATCTACCCAACAAAAGTGAACTAATTGATGAAAAATTTAATTAAGAAAATTATCTTTAATCAATGATGCCACATCATTTTTCCAGTGTTGAACAAAATCCGGCTTTAGTGACTTCGTTGTGGACCGGAGCAAAGTTGAGTGACTTTTGTAGGGTAACACATTAAACAAAAGTGACTTTGTGGTAACGAAACAATTGTTCAGTAACCACCGGTGAAACTAACTCATGAAGTGAATGAAGAAAGTTTCCTTTTGGTGGACTTAACTGTCATATTTTAACAGATTTTTTAGTCTTCTGTCAGCTAAGAGAACCATATATTTCACTTGGCGCCTATTTGTTCATTTAATTCATGCTGAACACCTTTCATCTCATGTTACTTCGTTTTATTTTCCAATTAAAAACAAAAAGTATTTTTAAGAAAGATATTCAAATGATCACAGTATGAAGAGTATCTCGAACAAAATGAGTTTGAGTGTTAACACACAATTTGTAGGCTCCAGATTTGTACCCTCAATGTTTTTAAATTCTTAATTCGATGTCTTTGCTCTTTGGCATATGCAAAAAAGAGAGAAGATTCTTTTGTTCAAAATTTCATTATGTGACTGAAAAATCATATATTCGGATCGAACTACATAATTTGCTTGGAAAATCTTAGAGTATATTTCTCCTTAATTTTCTTATTGTAGTTGATAAAATAGAAAATAAAAAAAATGTAATTTGAAGCTTAAGTTTTGTTTGTAAATTTAAGCGAACTAATCAATTACTAGTGCCATGTTTTCGTCCAACTTAGTTTTGAAATGTACTCCTCCTATTCTATTATTATATGGTCGATTAACATTATTCTCCTCCATTGTCATCTTCACATCTCTGTTTCTATAAGTAGAAGAACATATATTAATCTAAATCTAAAATGGAAACAGAGTTTACCAAATATACCTTACATGCATGTGCTATAATATCCCATTACAAGTTTCAGAGTAAACTACAAAGTCCATTCTAAGGTAAACTAACTATATTACTCTTCTTTACATCAAGACCAATTAAAGGCTAAGAAACACACTTGACACTAAAAACTCAGAACCAGTAAACGTAAAGCTGCAGTAAAATTTATACAAAGACCTTTAATAAATGTTTGAAAAAGGACCATCAGGTAGCTCAACATCATGGTCTTTGCACTGTATATTCACATCATAAGTGGAAGAGCTGGTTTTGTTCCACATCGTCTTCAAAATCAACCCAAATACTCGTAGACAAATCGAAAATTTCTCTACCAATAGGACGAGGCATATCAGGATTATCTACATCCAGTGACCACACAGTTCTGAAATTATCCTCTAAAGTGACAATCCTGTTTACCAAGTCCTCTCCAAGGACCCTCAGCCTGGCAACTGAATCCATGACGTAGTTATGTAGTACATCGGACGAATGACATGGAACGAAACCATTCCTGTAGAAGAAATGAGAGATTGACTTCAAAATTGCAAAATCCAGAACATCAGCATGGTTGTCCTGATTTAATTCCTCCTCTGGAGGTTTATACCTAGCATCATCTTCTGCTCTGTAGGATGTTTCTCCACCGTGTAAATTAGTGGAAAATTTAGGCATGATGCAATACAATTTACAAATTTCATCAGATAACGAATGAGATCTTCATAACGATTAGATGGAAATTTCAGCATCCTGTGAATCGGCGGACTAAAGAAGCTCCGAATGAGTGATGATGGAAGAGGAAGAAATCCTCAGAATAAAACGATTACAGACCGAGTGTACAACGATTTAGAAAATGCATCTAAGGCGTGTACCAGTTGAAGCACATGGAACAAGTAGATAATAGGGTTTTCTTGTCGGATCGAGTGAATGTTAGGTTTTGGTTTGGTTAATATATATTAGAAAAAAATATGTACACCGAATGGACGCAATCGAAATCGGGTATATTAGAAAAAAAAAACGAATTGATAACGCCGAAAGGTCGGTCAAATGCAATTTATTTCTGAAATGTAATATTCCTCTATGAGAGTGAATGTGACAAAACGAATGGGGAATAGATATGCACCGATACTAACCTTTTTAAGGAATTTATAAGCAAGGGTGACATTGGTGTTTGTTGTTAGTTGAAGTTCGTGCTTGTTTCTAGAGGGCAATTCGCCGACCCTACTTAACCGAGACACATTAATATTCTATAATTAAACGGCTAATACTATTAATAAATCCATAATTAGTTGTACCGACAAAGTATAAAAATTCACGAACGTATGCATTGAAAGTAATTGAAAATTTAAATAAATCAAAGTTTGGCGTAAGATTTCTACCATAGTAGCAGTTCGTAAATTGAACTCTCTTGTTCACTATATTATGCTTGTTTTAAAAATAGAAATGGTATTCAATATGGGTCTTGTAAATTTTGCGGTGTCAGAGACATTATCGGTTGACACTTCTATCTCTGCCCAAGCTGCAGTAGGTAGTGGGCCTTGAGGCTATTCACCACATCCCACCGCTTTCACTTCCTGCCTTGCTTGCATCAGCCCTCAGCAAGTGGGGGGATTGACAATCGCACTGGCTTTCGCAAAAAATTTTACAAGTAATTCTGTTACACATTCTAATACTAACATTATTTTTATAATAAAAAATTATAAAAATTAATGTGTGATACACGCTTAAGTATTTTCAAATACTCTTAGTCGAATAATACTTAATTAATGAGTTTCTTGGAAGTTGGAAACGTCTGCTACCTTTCTGTATCCTAAACAAAATTTCTTCAAGAACTTCGCGTCCTTCAATCTTATTGGTTGTCTCACAAGTCACGCCTTCAGCATTTATGACGCTGGACCATTTCGGGCTCCAACCTTATCTCATTCCTCGTATAAATAGCGAACTCATAAGTAGGAAAGATCACACATTTCTTCAGAACAGTTTCCTTCTCCTTAGATAATTTGTGTTTGAAAAAACTTCTTTATGAAAGCCTGTCCTTATTCTGAATGGATAGTGCAGGAGGACTCCCTGGGAGAAAACTATTTTTCTGTCTTCACTCATATGGAAAGGTAGATGTCCCCCGAGTCATGAAGTTTGATCGGGATTCTACCTATGGTCTTCAGAGCAGCTTCGTTGTGCCATGCGTACTGATTAGGGTGTACTCATATTCTACAACAGCGGGTACTGTGATATTCCTCTTGTCATGGTTAGTCAACAAATTTCACCCCAACGGGTGGCTAAGATGTCGGCGAGCTTTGGGTCAGGCTCATGGCTTGTGCATTGGTGCTTTCTTCAACTGGACCGGGTTACTTGTGCGTCGGTCTCTTCTTAAACTCTTTATCCAATGGAAGAAAAAACCAACACTTTTGTGCTTGACTATCTGCGGAGCTGTGTAAACATGCTCGACCATTTGAGGTTGACGCGGATGGTCAACCTTTCTTGCAGAGCACGGGATCTAATTCTCGTGGCTTTCTTTGGGCGTTGCGGACGAGATAGGGCAAGGCTAGGTCTATACTCAGGTGCTTCCGAAGTCCTACGATGGCAGCGTCTGTACGGAACTCTCATTACCATTATAATGAGATGCCGACATATATGTTGACTAGCATTTGATGTTTATTTCTCATTAGCGGTTATAATCGAAAATTACGAAAAAATACATGTTAACTTTAAAATGTTATTGCGTCGTTGTCTTCTTAAACTTTGTATCCTATGGAAGAAGACACCAACGCACTTTTGTGCTTGAATACCTGCGGAGCTGTGTAATCATGCTCGACCATTTGAGGTTGACGCGGATGGTCAACCTTTCTTGCAGAGCACGGGATCTAGTTCTCGTGGCTTTCTTTGGGCATTGCGGACGAGATAGGGCAAGGCTAGGTCTATACTCAGGTGCTTCCGAAGTCCTAAGATGGCAGCGGCTGTACGGAACTCTCATTACCATTTTAATGAGATGTCGACATATATGTAGACTAGCATTTGATGTTTATGTCTCATTAGCGGTTATATTCGAAAAGTACGCAAAAAATACATGTTAACTTTAAAATGTTAGTGGGCTCTCATATTTCATTCATTACAAAATGTTAATGTTCATACATTATTTTTTCCATGTAACTGCTAATACATTTATAAATAAATCCATAACTAGGTGTACCGACTAATGTGAACGTTTAGGGACGTGTGCATTAAAATTAGTTGAAATTTTAAATAAAACAAGTCTCACGTAAGATTCCTGCATTAGTCCGCTGTTCGTAAATTGAAGTCTTTCTAAGTTGTGCACGTTGACGACGCAGTGCAACTTTTAACTTATGATTGCTGGCTTGTGTTGGGATTGAAATTGTGTATATGAAATAGATAAAGGAAAGTGTGAACACGATTAGTGTGACATCACTGAGTATGATCTTGTTTTATCGAGTGTATCTCATGAAAAAATATAAATGTAGTTCTCATGTTAACAGTTAACCAGCTCTTTAATTTGATAATATGTTACATTTTTTATGGCAACAGAAACTATAAGGACTTTAAGAGTGACAAAAAAAAAACATCATACAGAAATAATTTGAAATGGTTTCTGCTATAGTACTTTCACATATCTCAGGGACTATTAAACACTACTGATTACATTTAAGCAATCTATTACAATTAATTAACGCAAGCTTACTTATCATACTTTTACAGAAATCGCAAAATAGCCTCAAGAGCAATGAAGATTGAGGGAAAGTTTCTAGCATAGCAGGTGCTTTGGTTTTTGGAGCATGATAATTTTATTTCAAAGTTTCTAGGCAAGAGAACATGAACACATGTGATCGGGCGCTTGTCCACAATAGGATGATGTACAAATTACAATACGGCTTACTACCGGTTTACTAACAAATACACTGACCAACTGTATTCATCTATGGGTGGCCATTGGCCAATACATATGATCTCTAAGTGCGATTGATCATATGTAATTTACTAGGAATTATATACAATTGCTACAACGGATTGCCCGCTTTGATTTTAAGATTTAACAATTACTCCACGACCACCTTGGTCATCTGTTGATTTAGAAAGACGCCTCTTCCAACAATTGAAGGGTTCCAGGGTGACAAAGAGACAAGAAGAGGAAAATGACCCTTTTTCCGGGCTGCGTGAGAGTGCGAGCATGGGAGGCTACGCGCTTAGAAAGACAAAATGGACTAACATACTATGTACTTTATTCAACATTTGCCACGTCAAGTTGATAATGTTGGTTCATGTTGGGTTTTCTGGCCATAGAGTGTATGTCGTCACAGAACTGTTGTGGTACATACGTATTTATAGATATATAACCATAGGCGTCATTAGATGAATGACATAGATCGTACTCTATTTAGTCACGAGTTACTCCATGAAAGACATGAGAGTGCATTAATACTAGATTAAGTAGTACCATCTCTTGTAGTTACATGTCACTACCCCAACAGATAGTTAGTGAAGTCAACTTTATCCCCTTGTCAACAAAAGATCTAGGTCAAGCTTCCGACCATTCACCCTGCTCCGCCCAAAAGCCGCCAAAGTACTAAACGCAACTTGGAAGATAAGAGACCAAGATGCAATCGATATGCTTTAACAACCAGAGGGACAGAAGCAATCTGTGTAAACACTAGCTAAGGATCATTTGCCCTCGTGACAAGAGGAATATCACAGTAACAACTGTGTTAGAAAACGAGCGCACCGTAATCATTGAGTGACTGCACGTGTCATGGAGATGACATTCCAAAGAACGTCGTTACGATCCCGATCAAGGTCAATGACTCGAGGAACTGCGCACGTCTCAACATAAACAGAAGGGTGGATAACGCAGACAGTTGAAGCATACTTGTTTCCAGCTTTCTCATATACCGTCTGTACCGAATAAAGAAGTTGTTTCAAAGATATGGAACCACGATCATAGAAGCACATTTCGGAGAAAGAAGCTGGATACTTTTGATGAAAAGTGAAGTTCAAAGGCGAGACGATGATTGGAGAAATAGCATTTTGTGAAAGATCTCTGCCGGGGGACCCCATTTATAGGCGAAAGGAGTATAGAACGAGCAAGTATCGTGAGTAGTAAACGGCGGTCTGTGGAAATGTACAAAGAGTATAAGCGGTACAGTAAATACTTAAAATACGTAACAAAAAACCAGGTCAAATTAGGTCACGTATTTCAAATTTAAAATAATGTTAGAAGCTGGAGACTTAAGAGTCATTAAGTTAGTAGGATGGTGAACCCGTCGCTATGTCAAGATGAAAAAAAGTAATTTTAGCTAGATAGGGGAAGGGCGATGCCTTTAATAGCCTAAGCATTAATTGAGTTGGAAGAGTGTAAAAAATGGCGAGGTCATGTAGTCCATGCTGTGATAATCCGTAAGGGGGATTCGAATTCGATAATGCAATACATGTTTTTAACACACGTAGCTATGTGAATCACGGTTGTAAATAGGACATGTAACGATGTCAATCTTGGTTGTATATAATCCACTTAACCGGCTCAAACTATATAAGCTAATGTTAACTGATACGTGCACTTTGTTTTTGATGTATTTCAATTCATCAGTATCATCAATACCAAAAATGAACGAATTTTCGGCAAGCCACTCTAATTTCCACAACTGTCCACATTACAACTTGATGAATGCACCACAACGACACGGCCATCCACATTATATTTTCATCCACCGCAAAATTAGACGTTGTAATCACAATTACAATAAAGTGCCTTCCAGCCCCATCAGTTCTACTTTCAGTAGAATGTAGATAGTCACTTGCACCTCTTGAGATATGATATTGTCATAAATTAGGTTTCTGATTTGCATTCAATGATTCTTTGAATCCCTCCCATGTCTTGTATTGAATGTTAACTCCCCACAAGCTCATGAGCACCCAATGGACAAGCCTCGCATGTCAGATCTAAACATTTAACGGGGCTGCAAGCCCTCGAAACTAGAAACCCTAGCGCACAAAGTCCAACCAGTAATAATACACTTACACTATACCACTGAATATGCCTGCCATTCAACGCGGTAAACAGGCCAATTCCTGTTTCACTCATCTGGCATGCTTGTCTGCATATTGAATGCGCACCAACCCTACCTAGAAATTTTGTTAGACGCTACCGCAATCCGACTTTTGACCTGAACGAGGCAAATCTTACCTCCTGCCCTATCCCTATGTAGTTAGCTTTTCCTGAGTTTTACTATTGCCGTCCACTCGTAAAGCATCACCAAGACAAGTGCATGCTCTCGCCGACGTGTATACGTTGAAAATCCGGAAAGTAAATACCCTGGCCACTGCAACTGACAAATTTTTTTATTTTACTGACACTCCTTTCTTCCTTTCATCGGCAGGTGGGTGATGCAGGCCACACCACAGTAAAGATTCCTGCAAATCCCTCAAAAAAGGAAGACGAAAGATCTTTAAATACTCAGTAACGCAATCTCAAAGACGGTCTTTTCTTCTTTTCATCGGCAGGGTAGTAAAGATTCCTGCAAAATCCCTCAAAAAAGGAAAGCGAAAGATCTTTCAATTCTCAGTAACGCAATCTCACTGACGCTCCTTTCTTCTTTTCATCGGCAGGTGTCTGATGCAGGCCACAGCACAGTAAAGATTCCTGCAAATCCCTCAAAAAAGGGAAAACGAAAGATCTTTCAACGCTGTACATAATGACACGGACGAACACAGACGATAATAGATTTGATGTATCGAGTCTTGATGGCGACGAACACAGAAGATAATACATTTGATGTGTCGAGTCTTGATGGCCTCTTTTGTATCTTGCATATTCGATTATATTATACTGTAGCAATATTAACTTTACATCGTACTTTTAATATATAATTTTTTATAAATTAATTATTCTTAAAAGTTAATTTTATAACTATAATTTTAAAAAACTATAATGAATATGTAAAAAAGAAATAAAAGATAAAATTTATTTAAATGAAACAAGAAAACAAAATATAAATAGAAGATAGTAATATAATATAGAGGAGACAGAGGAATATAAAAAGAATATTCTCATTTAGTGGTAAAAGGCCGGGTATACACCTTACATGGGAGGAGTGTGCTCCAAATGTTATTGGCGTGAAGCAGAACTACTACAAGTCATATAGTTATCTAGAAAAAAGCTAGAAAAGCTTACATTGAAGTCCAAAAGCTCAACAAGCAAGAAGCTGAAGAAGGAGAAGGTTCGTCCAGTGGTATTTTAGATGCTATTGTAATTGGAATATCAGTGGGCATGAGGATATCAAACAATTGATCTTCTATGTGATGTATGTATGACTAATAATTAATGAATGATGCAGTTGGTTTTGGTTTGTTATATTTGACTAGTATAAAGTATAAACTATATAATGGGATACATTCGTGACATATTTGCGATGCGGTAACTAAGTTATCACTGTGGAAATTGTAAACAATTTAGGATATTTGTAACATTGGTTTTTTTTTTTTTTTTTTTTAAAGAAACACTCAAACACCCTGAACAGGTGAGATCTCTAAATGATTAAGAAAGGCTTGGACAGGACTCAAGTCCTGAGGGAAGTAGAATACAAAAATAAACAGATCTTATATAGGGACTCCCTCTATTTACATTCGACCAACTGATAAGCTCTCAAAAAAAGGTGTATTTTTGATTGAACAAATGAGGACTTATACTCAATTGTTGGAACTCCTCATTTGTTCGAGCACAAGTCAGCCGATACCATTTCTTTCGTGCCTAATTCTAAACATAGGCAGTCCAATCTTGTCCATTTTGAGATATCCTTTAGCAGCTGAAAGAAGCTCTTGTGTTGATGTCCAAGTATTTGAATTCCCATGCAGAGCAGCATTATGTGCCAAAGCATCTGCTACGAAGTTAGCCTCTCGATAACAGTGCTTCACTTCTCCTTGTAACACTGGTTGCATACACGAAAATATATATATATATATATATATATATATATATATATATATGCGTTTAAGATAGGTTATGTTGCAGTTTTTTGGTCATTCTTCACTTTTACACGCCCCTTACTATATCATTAAGGGGAATGATTTATTAAACATTTTACCCCTATTTATGTCTTGATTGTATTTGAAGTTTTGAAGTGTGAGAAGAGTATATCACGGCCAAGTATATATGGTTTTTGGTGATTTGTAGTCCGATTTTAATTTGTAAAACAGAACGTACTCAAGTAGTTTTGTTAACGGAAACAAATTCAATACAAATCCACATGCATGCTTTTTTCACAGACCTTATGGAGAGACTTTAATTTATCGCACTTGCTTCCGGGGACCCCAAATATATCAACAGTTTGTGCTACCGAATTGTATTCAATACATTGAGCAACTTGCCAACTTGGGACATGAAAACAAGTCGTGCAATAGTCACAGTTTGGATATTAAATGACGACGACAGTTAGTTCTTTGATGCGAAGAGAAGCATTTAACGAAGTAGAAAGTTGTCACAAGCCATACAACAATGGCATGTGAACATCATTTTCCAGAATAAACTTTTGCTTAATTGAGCCAGAAATGAGGGACTTTCACTGATCCTCAAGAAAGACGTGAAACTTTCCCCAAATAGAAGAGAAAATATCTCAGCAGCGGGTACGCCGCAAGAGACAAACTACAACGACAAAAACTTATCTGCACCTGGTGTTTACAGTAAGTTAATTTGGTGCTTGCACGAAATTACAAGCCCTCCACTTCACCCCTATATATTATCGATAGATTGAATGTGCTCTAATTTTTTTACCCTGAACATCCATTGTTGTTCTTTTTTCTCTGTAGTTGAACGTAAGGATAAAACTTCAGTACCTCGCCACTGTGATGACCACTATACCCGCATCATTAATTATTACTATAAGATTACTGATCTTGTAAAACTCTGCATACATAACCAATGAAGAACCACCAATACATAGATATTACCAAAAATTTGCCTTCTTCTTCATTGTGGAACGCTTTTGACTCAATGCACCTTTCAAAGCAAAAGTTTAGGATATGGCATACCAGCCTATAACGGCAGAAGAAGAAATAAAAACTAATCAGATTATGCATCAATAGAAACTTAATCAGATAACGAATGAGTTCTCCATCACAAAAGGTGTGGGAGGTTCTTCATCCATTGTGTGGATTGAATTAGATCCCAATAAGTGAACATGGAAGTATAAGCCAGCAACGAAATACCGTCATGGGGGAGCGGGTGAACAACAAATTATAAAAACAGTATCTACAATTATATAAAACCACTGAGCAAGAAGTAACAATATTTAGATAACGGTTTTCTCTCAGCTCAAGTGAATGTTAAGACTTGGATTGGTTATTGGGTAGTGCCTACATAATACTTTGCCGACATGTGACCTGGATGCAACCTGTAATTGGAAATGAGAAAGCATGAGAGTTAATGAGATAGAACAAAGGGGGGGCAATGTATTTATACATTTAAATTTTTTTCGCGTGCACCGCACGTGATGCTTAGAACTGTAGAGTGTTCATAGATCATTGGATTTGAGGGAATGAAAATCCATATTTCCGCAATCATAACCTTGGGTATCAAGGAAAACATAATTTGCACTGTGAACATTGTTTCCAACGTTAAAGATGCATGTGACAACATTACTGTACTTTTTAATACATGGTTCATATCTGAACTGGTCTGGTAAGCTTACTAAAAATAATCCATGCATTACTGATTTTTGTATTGCTAATCCGTTTAAAACTCGTTTCTCTACCAAACAACCTCATACTACATATATACTCCCTCTGTTTATGTTTACCTGTCCAAATTCATCAAAGTCAAATTCTAAGTGTACTTGTCCTTTTAGCAATTCAAGATAAAATTGGCTATGTTCTTCCTAAATTATCCTTGATATTAAATACCTTGTACTTTTTAAAAACCCTTCCAAATTAATTCAATTAAGTATAATTAATAAGGGTATATTTGCCAAGTTTAAATTTTCCTATTAATTTTCCCTCGATGAATTCCCCCTAATATAAGCTACAAAAGTAAATAAAAAATTAAACAGCTAGTCGAGTTGAGAGATGATTCTACTCTAGCATAGTGGTTGTGAGTGTACTGAACGAGGTGAGGCTCTAGGGTTCGTGTTTGGTTAGGCTCATTTTTTATTATGTGTTTTTTTTAAGGGCAGTGCTCAATCCCCATTTCCCATTCCCTAAACCCTAACCCTAAACCCTTAGGAGTCGTTCGGTTGATTTGATAAGGAGAACAATTATCCCAGTTTAGGGCTATTAGCTTGTGAAGTATATAAATAGGAATTCTAATACCTTAATTGTCGTATTGATAAGGAGAACAATTATCCCAATTTAGGGCTATTAGCTTGTGAAGTATATAAATAGGAATTCTAATACCTTAATTGTCGTATTTTTTTATACTTTAATTGGGTATAATTACTTAGTATATGTAGTAGTAATATAGATAAGCGCTATTAGCTTGTGAAGTATATAAATAGGAATTCTAATACCTTAATTGTCGTATTGATAAGGAGAACAGCTATCCCAATTTAGGGGCTATTAGCTTGTGAAGTAGTAATATAGATAAGCAACGACAGTATAATTATTACTACTACATTATCGATTGTTTTAAATAAAAAGTGGTCGTACTTAAAATTAATGATCAATCTACCAAGACGATACATTAATTCTCTTGAAGTAGAGTTGAGTAATCCTTATAAACACTAAAAGGTTTCATAAAATTTTCGATGTGGGACAACGATTCTTGGTAAATAATCCCAGCTTTAGTTGTATAGTTTGTTATTAAATAGTTTGGACATACAACCTTTTTATGGAGTAACTAATACAAGGTCCCTTTTAACGCATCAAGATATCCAATATATAATCCTCATCGGATAGTGGGCAAATCCATTTCTGATCTAAAACTCTTTTCATGTCCCGTCATCCATATCCTTTATCAACATGACCAGTTGCGTCTGAACAAGAATCGTCGATAGTGGGCTTCAATTTTAGTGCAAAACAATTTTCATCAAGGTCGTCGTGCAATGCCACACCGGCTTTGACAACACAATTACTTACGGTACCGACGCAGTATTGTTGAGCAACACGTATTGAACGTAGTTTCATTCCTCTTGCTACTTTAAGGAATGTGCTTAATTGTCTTCTGACTCGATTTCAAGATCCTATTTCTAGAGTTAAGTAAGACAAGAAGAAAACATATTTTTCTTCATGCCCCCTCCGCATTCGTTATTGCTTTATACATTAGATACTCACACTACTAGTGACGACAAGTAACGCACCCCTTATCTAATCCTAACTTCCATTCTTAATAATTTCGTCAGTGAGGTTAAATTGTGATTGAGTCCGGTCTGGCCACAAACGCAATTTCCATAAAAAGGGGCGATCGCTTTACAGTTGTTAATTGAATTGCTGGGGGTATAAATTGGCGACGTGTTGTATTTAGGTGTATGTCTAATCCGTAAAGGGTTCCAAAGTAGGTAATGGACAAACGAGTAATGAATCACCCAATAATAAAATGGCACGTCATTTTTTACTCCCCATTGCCAACTAAGCCCTATCGACTCCCTACTTTCGACTATGGTTCTATTTATATGCATAGAACCTTCCATGTCTACTGCAGTACTTACCAGTTACCACACACACCAGTATAATCAGTTGCTAAATCACTGAATAGAATACAATGGAACGCAGACGTCGTGGTAATAATGCCGGCAGTCCGCTACAGGGGGCGTCTCCGAATACAGTGGAAAAGCTGGTTCGCAATTACAGTACTGATCTGAGTTCCCTCAAGTTGGAGCTACGTACTCTTCTATCCAGAATAAGGCGTGATTTCGGTGCTGACCATTTGCGAAACCTATTGAATATTGATCGTCCTCTGACAAAGATCATGGCAATTTTCATTAATCTGCCACAAGAGATTGTTGTGATCCCCGACTCGTCTACATCAGGCCGAAATAACGGTGAAGATGATAGCGACGACGACATAAGCGTACACCAGTAGGGGCTGCTAGGTGTAGTTATTGAGGTCAACGGAACTCCAGCAATATTCAACACCAGTACGACTTGTTTTCTACTGTATTTCCTCATTGCTATGCCTTTAAAATAAAAAGAAAAAAGAGAGAGCCCTATGGAGGAAATAAGGGACTCATATCGAAAGGGCTTTGTGATGATTCCTTCTCCTACGGTTATGCCTATTTTAGCAGCACTAAGTATTAACGTCGTTTTATTTCCAGTAACTTTATGTGGATATCCTCGTAGCGTGTCCTGTTTGTTAGGTTCTAATAATGGGGCCGCTAATATTAACGGGTAATTCACAATTTCTAGCCATGTTGAACGAAATGAAGTAGCATTTGTTTTGTACGTAGAATTGCCTTAAGCGGCGCCTCTTTTCGTTTCTATCAAAATTGGATAATTAAGTGACTACTTTTAATAATTCTCATAATTAACAACGGGGATCGGTCTGGGCCTTGGCTTATTATTCCTAATAATGGTAAGTACCAAAAAGTAAGCTTATGTTACAAAACATTGTTTAAATGTTGATGTATATTTAGTCTCTTACGACTCCATTTCTTACATGTTCATCACATTCCATGCACCATTAGTGGAATTAAATATCCAATTAGTTTTACGTCTTAGTGCTCCATTTAGTAAGAGACATATGTACTTAATTCACAAAGAAGTAACGACATTCTTGTAACGTTTGGACTGTAATAATGCACACTTGAACGCACTTAGAAGGGAATAATGCAATATTGTTATTTACGTGTTCTCTTTAGGACTACAATTTATTGTTTGTATGCGTTTTTTAAGAGGTCAAAAAACAACCTACAGTATCACCCTTGCTTATAAATGACATAAACAAAATTCTTGGTAATAATACGTCCTCCGTCTCAAATTTTTTGTCCTGTTAACTTTTACACGTCACTTAAGAAATAATTAATGAGGGGGGATTTCTTGACTATTACCCTTTTTTTTAATATTCTAAGCCTTTTTAACATGCATTTAGAACGTATTGATGATGACGAAGGGTACATACCTAACTTACCTAGTCTTAGACGACGAAGGGTACATATAGGAAATTAATTTAATTTATAAACTACTGCGGAAGAGATTTATATCATTTTCATTGTTCACTGTAGTTAATGGACATTTACGAAATGTCGTTTGCACTTGGAAGGTTAACTCATTGCATGGATATCGTTTAGCACAAAATTAAACATGTGCATTGGAATATACTTTTAAGTGAGCTTGCTGCCACATTGAATGTGTGGAAAAGTGGGTGGAATTGATGGATGGATGATAATGTATTATTTTATTAATTAACCGACAGAAGTAATTAAGTACTATTGCTACAGTATAAGACTTTCGAATTTTCAGGAGGCAATGAAGAGTGTAAATCATGACTAAATCTATCAAATCTGTGATCTTCAAAGATCTTCCATGTCATTATGTATTGTGTGGGAAGATCATTCACTTTACTTTTTTTTTTTTTTTGGGCAGATAAACAAGAATCTTTTCCTGTGTTTTCCGTCACCCCTTAGGTGGAATTATTGACTGCTCCATATCGGTTGGTTTAGTGCAATATATGGCCACTGTACTTGATGTTCTTTTCAGGCTTTCAGCTTAAAGATTGGGCAAGAGCATGCACTTGTCCTAGTGATGCTGCACGTTCAAGGGCACTGATACAACTCAAGAAAAGCTATGTTCCTAGGGTTATCAGTTATGGTCGGACGCAAGCTATCCCCATTGTTCATCACAAGGTCCGCTGCACAAAGTCTAAAAAAGCTTTATTGATTTAAAGCGTACTCCTAATACTCTTTTCTTTGGTCTGTGATTTAAACATTCATGTTGACGTGACGGCCAGATGGGTGCAATTGGCCGTGGTAGATAAAATTTTCAGCGGTGTAATGTTAATTGCATCATCAGGGCTAGGCTACTACTTAGACACTTATTTAAAGCGCATTAGGGTTTGTAGTTTCGAGGATTTGAAGTCGCATGCAATGTGTGCACGCATCTATTGCACCAACAATAGATCCTTTATTATTTGGACAGATATCGTTCAGCGCAAAATCTAACTGTATATTGAGTTGGCAGCCAGAATGAATGTGTGGACACGTGGGTGCGCGCGATCGAAGGAGTAACTTAATATATTGCGTGGGTGCAGCGTCGACTGTGGCAACCTCCAATGTTTTGGTTAGGCGTTTTAATGCGATGGTTAAATGCTATCGCGATTTGAGTTAAGGATTTTTTTTCCTCGTTATTCGTTGTTTATAACGATAGTTTTACTTTGACAAATTAAATAGGGTATCTAATCAGTTGAAAGAATGAACACGATTCCATGTTGTTGTTTCGGTGTGCGAACCAATTCCCACATCGGAAGTTGGCAAGGAAAATAACCTACTTATAAGGTGTAGGAATCTCTTAATGGTGTGAGCCCTTTTGTGAAAACCGTGCGGGCTCAGCCCAAAGCGGACAATATCACACCATATTAAGAGCACCTTGGGCTGTTTTAGCCCAACAACTGGTATCAGAGCCAATGGTTCATCGAGACGTGTATGCAGCGGAGTGAGTGTAGGAATCTGTTAATGGTGTGAGGCCTTTTGTGAAAACCGTGCGGGCTCAGCCCAAAGCGGACAATATCACACCATATTAAGAGCACCTTAGGCTGTTTTAGCCCAACAACTGGTATCAGAGCCAATGGTTCATCGAGACGAGTATGCAGCGGAGTGAGTGTAGGAATCTCTTAATGGTGTGAGCCCTTTTGTGAAAACCGTGCGGGCTCAGCCCAAAGCGGACAATATCACACCATATTAAGAGCACCTTGGGCTGTTTTAGCCCAACAACTGGTATCAGAGCCAATGGTTCATCGAGACGTGTATGCAGCGGAGTGAGTGTAGGAATCTGTTAATGGTGTGAGGCCTTTTGTGAAAACCGTGCGGGCTCAGCCCAAAGCGGACAATATCACACCATATTAAGAGCACCTTAGGCTGTTTTAGCCCAACAACTGGTATCAGAGCCAATGGTTCATCGAGACGAGTATTCAGCGGAGTGAGTGTAGGAATCTCTTAATGGTGTGAGGCCTTTTGTGAAAACCGTGCGGGCTCAGCCCAAAGCGGACAATATCACACCATATTAAGAGCACCTTGGGCTGTTTTAGCCCAACAACTGGCATCAGAGCCAATGGTTCATCGAGACGTGTATGCAGCGGAGTGAGTGTAGGAATCTGTTAATGGTGTGAGGCCTTTTGTGAAAACCGTGCGGGCTCAGCCCAAAGCGGACAATATCACACCATATTAAGAGCACCTTAGGCTGTTTTAGCCCAACAACTGGTATCAGAGCCAATGGTTCATCGAGACGAGTATGCAGCGGAGTGAGTGTAGGAATCTCTTAATGGTGTGAGGCCTTTTGTGAAAACCGTGCGGGCTCAGCCCAAAGCGGACAATATCACACCATATTAAGAGCACCTTAGGCTGTTTTAGCCCAACAACTGGTATCAGAGCCAATGGTTCATCGAGACGAGTATGCAGCGGAGTGAGTGCGTGGGGCCCGACTTAGCCTTTACCGTTGTGGGCGGATTACCGCTTGCCTTTACCCACAACTTTGAGGGCCCGGTTAATGTCTTTGCCCGTCTATCGGCCAGTTTTCAACCTTTGGCATAGCTTCAAAGACACACATAGAAGGTACTCGATTGTTGATGTGGGTGACACAGTACAGTGAATCTCCAAATAAGCAGTAATGTTCCATGTGGAACTTAGTTCGAAGGGAGATTGTTTGGATGTGCGAACCAAGTCCCACATCGGAAGTTGGAAAGGAAAATAACCTACTTATAAGGTGTAGGAATCTCTTAAGGGTGTGAGGCCTTTTGTGAAAACCATGCGGGCTCAGCCCAAAGCGGACAATATCACACCATATTAAGCCCACCTCAACAGTTGTTACATGGAACAAAGTAACATTCAATACAATACGAATTAAACGAACAGTCCCAGCCAATTTAGGTCTTTTTTTTCCCCATGTAAGTAATCTGTTATTAATATACCGGATATGTAAAAGACGAAGAGTGAGACGATAAAAAAAGAAAACCATAGATAACGTGTCTAGTGACGTTTAATTAGAAAAGAGTTAAATGAGGAGTAAAATTTAAAAAAAAGAGAATCTGTTGTAAAACTAATAGTAAAGTAGTGCAAGAACAAGACAAAATATATGAGAGTAGAAGGAAGAACTTGTATTATTCTCAAAGTGTTTCAAGTGTGTCTTCCATAGAGCCAAATGTGCTCTATTTATAGGATACAAATACATAGGTTACCAATCAACCCAAAGGTTGCAAGAATTAAGTAGGACATAGTGGGGAGGATTTATGTAGGAGAAAGTGGGGTAATAAATCATAAGTTAGTGGTGAGTAGTGGTCATCAATATTTTTGGACTTATAAGCCATAAGTTGCTTAAAAGCCACTTTTTGAGAAGTTAGGAATCCTAACTTCTCAAAAAGTGGCTTTTAAGTCACTTTTTGACTTATAAGCCACTTAAAATAAGCTGCATATAAGCTCACCCAAACAGGCTCTATATGTTTAAATTCACGGTCAAAATAAACTTGTTTGACTCTCGGATCCGAACTATGACAACTATTTTGGAAC
>JBBBVM010001102.1:0-16109 GCA_037355625.1 Petunia x hybrida | reverse complement strand
AGATAAAGAAGTCGACAACCTAACGATGGCCTATGTTTTTCTGGATAAATTGCCAATCTATACTTTAATCGATTGAAGCAGTTTGGAGAAAGAGGTAAGTCAGCAGGGGAATCAGCTAAAATAATAAACGAATACCTTCGTCGAGTTTATTATGCGAGAAGAAATATCTTTTTAATATTGAAGGTTCAAACACCATTATATATATGTTGAAGGATGAGTTTTGAAGATGACAAAGGACCTGGTGCTAAGTGGACCATGAAAAGGTTCACAGTTGAATGGAGAAGACCAGCTGTTCAACGAGTTGATCAAGTCAGAGTTGAAAAAGGAAAGAAGAGAATGGCTGGAGTCAAAGTTCCAATCCTACTGGAAGTAGAAGAAGCTAGAGGCGGTTCCGAGAAGGACGCGGTTCCTAAACGACAATGGATTGGAACATAAGGTAAATTAACTTAGGTTTTAACGAAATATGGGTAACCTTGTTTAAACTGATTTTAAAGAGGAAAAGGATTCCTAAACTTAGTTGGATCCGGCTAAGTCTAGTTCCTATATATACAAGTTAATTTGACCAGAATCATGACACACAAAAGAGATCTCAACAGAGCATATCAAGTACAATCAGATCGTGAGAAGCTTTATGCAAGAACAAAGGCTGAGCAATAGACCTTATGAAGGAGCAGTTTCATAGATAAGTCTGTTGTTTTAGTTTCTTTGTTATAGGCTATTGAGTTGTAATCTTTCGTTTGTTTAGAAGCATATAGTAGAGATTACTATTTGAGGTTAAGTAGAGGTAACCTTACCAGCTAACGTGTGGCTTGGAAGGTTCTAGGTACTAGGGGGTTCTAGTTCCTTAATTACATTACGTTGTAGTCTAAACTTCCTCGGGTTTCTTTTAGTGGAAGAGTTGAAATCTCATAAGTTTGGGTCGTGGTTTTTTTATCCCTTGATCAAGGATTTTTCTACGTAATTCTGTGTTCTTTACGTTTCTGCTGCAATTTGTTTAGTTTCAGAGATAGGTGAAACTTGCAAGAAACCCGGTTCTTTGTGAGTCAGGCGCAGAAAGTTAAAAAGCAAGTTTTAGGTTTGAAAATCGGGTAAGGACACTATTCACCCCCCCCCCTCTAGTGTCTTACGAAGGTGCACCAAGTACAACAAGTGCTATCAGAACAGGTTCTCTCGAAGAAAGATTTACATCTTGAGAATGATCTGAACAATTAGTGCACCACCGATAATCACTGAAGGACAGTCTGTCAACAGGCCTCCTCAATTCAATGGCCAATACTATGGATGGTGGAAAGGGAGAATGGAAGACCTTATTCAAGCTGAAGACTTTCAGCTATGGATCATTACTAAGGATGGACCTCTTATTCCAAGCAAAACTGTTGGACAGCCACCCAATCAGCAAACTGTTCCCAAAGATATCTGAGTATACTAATGTTGATTTCAAGATGGCGGAGAAGAAAGCAAAAGCTAAGAGGCTCATCATATGTGGACTTGGTCCTGATGAATACAACAGAGTTTCTTCATACAAGACTGCCAAAGAAATTTGGGATGCTCTACAAATTGCTCATGAAGGAACTTCACGTGTAAAGAAGTCAAGGATCCAGATGCTAAAGAGAAAGTTTGAGTTGTTTGCTATGGGTGAATCTGAGTTCATCAAGGAAATGATGACCAGGTTCACAATCATAACAAATGAGATGAAGTCACTAGGTATGGTTCTAACTAATGAAGATTTGGTCGAATAAGTGATCAGGATTCTACCTGATTCATGGGAATCAAAGGTTACAGCTATCATTGAGTCCAAGGAACTGGACAAGATTAAGCTAGATGAACTCGTTGGTAGTCTGAAAACCCATGAGCTTATGAAACAATCAAGGATGAAGGTAGAACCCAAGAAGGAGAAGAACCTAGCTCTAGAGGCAACTGGAGGTTCTAAGTATGAAGTATCTGAGCATGAGATGGCCTTGGTCAATGCAGTACGAAAAACCTTAGGCTTCGAAAGAAGAAGAACCAAAGCTACTCCCGCCAAGAACAACGTAATTGAAAATCCTGACTGCTCAGGGTGTTTTAAGTGTAACAAGAAGGATCATGCTATAAAGGACTGGCCATTTTGGGATATTGAGTGGAAAAAGTTTGGGGCTTCAAAGGAGAATGAACCTAAGAAGAAAAAATGTCCTCCCAACTTCAGAGCATTAATGAGAAAAAATATAGAGGCGTTCTATGCAACATGGGGACCTTCTGAAAGCGAAAGTGGTGAAGAAAAAGAAGAAGAACCAGAAGACGACTCTCCATTGGCACTGATGGCGGATAATGAATCTTCGATTGATGATACACCTGAGGTAGGTCTCGACGAACTGAAAATTAGAATTCATACTTGTTCTTCTAGGGAATTGAATTTGCTTGCTCTGACTTTAATTGAAGAAATTGAAAATTTGAGGTCTGAGAAGGAACAAGCACTTTCTGAGAAGGACCAACTAATGTCAGTTGCGTCTGAGTTTTCAATGAGAAATAAAAACTTGGAAAAAGCTAAATCTGATCTTAAAAAGGAATTAATTGCTAGTGAAGCTCAAGTTTTGGAACTAAATCAGAAAGTCTCAGCCCTCGAATTAGAAACTCTTCAATTAAAAGAACAGGTGCTTTGTGAGAAGAAGTTAGGTTCTGCACTCGAACTTGAGAATCAAAAATTCAAAGAAATGTCTGGTAAGCAAGGAGTTAGTGAGGCTCAAATCAACCTTGAAGCTGAGCTTGAAAAGAGAAACCAGGCTCTGCATCAGGAAACTGAGAAGAACCGGGTTCTTCAGGAGAAGGTTGAAAAAGCTAACTCTGAGCTCACCAGACTCACTAAATGGAACAACGCTTCTGAAGCTTGTATTGGTTGCATGAAAATCATAATAGAGGTAAAACTGGATTAGGACATACGAAATCTTTACCTGCTTGGAACCCTAATAGTAAATATGTAGGACTTCCTTGCAACAAACTCTGTTTCTTGTGTGGTAAGACTGGACATATTAAGAATGAATGCAGTGTTGCAAAAGATACAATAAAAGGAATAAAAAAACAGTTTTACCTTATTGGGCTAGAAAAGATTTAATTCATCCATTCGATAACAAAAAGGGACCCAAGCTAGTCTGGGTTCCTGTTACTAACCCTTGATTTTCTTTTGCAGGCTGGAGTGAGATGGAAAAACCCAAGATGAATTCTTGATAGTGGGTGTTCCTGCCATATGACAGGAGATAGAAGAAACTTTCTCTCACTCGCAGCGTTTCAAGAGGTAGAGTTGCTTTTGGAGGAGGCAACAGCGGTGAAATTGTTGGTATAGGAAAAGTTGGGAGATCCCTCAATCATGCTATTGACAATGTACTCTGTGTGGATGGATTGAGGCATAATCTTCTAAGTATCTCTCAACTATGTGATAGAGGAAACTCAGTAAGTTTCACATCTGTAGGTTGCACTGTGAAGAACCTGCATACTGGTGAAGTGATAATGGAAGGGAAACGAGCTAATAATGTGTACAAGGCAACATTAGGTTCTCTTCCAGAAAATAATTTGACTTGTCTGAATGTGCTGGAGAATGATAGTCAGTTGTGGCACAAGAGACTAGGACATGCAAGCTTGACTCAATTGAATAAGTTGGTGTCAAAGGACCTGGTTCGTGGAATGCCAAGCAAGAGGTTCAATGACATCAAGATTTGTGATGCTTGTGTGATGGGGAAACATGTAAGATCTTCATTCAAGTCAAAGAAAGTGGTTAGTACCTCTAAACCACTTGAGCTGGTTCACATGGACTTGTGTGGACCAATAAGGGTAAGGAGCAGAGGAGGTAAGAGATTCGTAATGGTAATAGTTGATGACTACTCCAGATACACATGGACCTTGTTCCTCAGATCTAAAGATGAAGCATATGATATGTTCGAGGATTGGGTCAGAGTCAATCAGAAGAAACTGGGGCTTCAACTAGTGAGTATAAGGTCCGACCATGGTACAGAATTTGAGTATGCTAATTTTGTTGAATATTATAGCAACATGGTGTGGATCACAACTTCTCTACACCGAGGACCCCAGCAGAATGGTGTAGTTGAAAGGAAGAACAGGTCATTGGAGGACATGGCTAGAACAATGTTGCTGTCAAGCGGCTTATCAAAGAATTTTTGGGCTGAAGCAGTCAACACCGCTGCTACCTGTTGAATCGATGTTCTATCTGTCCTTTGCTAGTGAAAACTCCCTATGAGCTGATCAGAGGCAGGAAACCTAATATTGCACATCTCAGAGCTTTTGGGTGCAACTGTTTCGTGCATAACAATGGGAAAGAACCTCTAGGGAAGTTTGATGCTGTAAGTGATGAAGCCATCTTCTTAGGATATTATTCACAAAGTAAAGCTTATAAAGTGTTCAACAAGAGGACCTTGACTGTAGAAGAAAGTGCGCATGTGGCATTTGATAAATTTGAAAGTGTTACAAACAGACAAGAAGATGATGATGTTTTGCATTTTATGCCTATATTCCTTAATATTTCCTCACGTTTGAGTACTTTATTCGCCTGTTTTCTAGTTAATGAATGTGATTTTGCACTGATATTGTGTCGTATGTGTGTAGGTCGTTATGAAGTTCAATTGGAGCTTTAAGAGCATGATCGAGCAAGAAAAGATGGATTTTGATTGAGGATGGATCGAGCACACGAAGGCATGACACGAAGCGAGCTGCGTAGCAAGAAGAAGTAGAAATCTGCCTAGCGCGGTTCGTGGCACGCCGTGCCCCTATGGCTCCCGCTTCTGGCGCGTTTCTCAGCGCGGGGCATGGCTAATGCGCGTGGATTTCGACGGGATCTGCCTTCGTGTGCGCGTTCGGGGGCGCGGGGCGCCAGCTACAGCGCCCCTGGAGCGTTTTTGGACTTCCTATTTCGTCTAGGATTAGGTGTAACTTATTACTAGGCCTTTGTAAACACTATAAATACTCTTTTACTTATTAGTTTTGGAAGGAGTTCAGACTTTGGAGCAACTTGAGAGCACCATACTTCATTGAACAAGGGTTTAATTCCTATTCTTTTATCTATTAATCTAGTACATCATTATTTCATCAATTCATTGCCTTCCTAATCCATGAAAGTTGATGTTTGAAGATTGATTTCCATTAATTGAATCCCATTACAGATTATTTATTCTTTCTTGATTTCACTTGTTTAATTATTAGAGCTCGATAATTATGCATTATCTATGGTTTTTAGAGTGAACTCGAAAGAGGGAATTTATGAACACAATAAGAAAGAGTAGGGTTAGATTGTGAACCCGGGCATCAGGAAACCAATTTGTGAGTAGGATAGACATATACTTGCTCGCCTAGCTTAACTAATTATAGAATTTGTTAATGCGTGCACGTGATTCAACCCATAGACATATAGGGATTGGAGTAGCCTGCATAGACCGTGAAGAATCGAAAGGTTTTCACGTGTACATTTAACCTGTTAGTTAGTAATCCGGAATTTAAGAAGTGGAATCAATTGGAAAACTCAACTGGATTCTCCGTAACTCTGACCCTGGATCGTCTCCTTAATATTGTTTACACCTAACATTTGCTCCATTGTTTGACTGAATTTCCATCATTTTAGTTATTGCTCTTAGTTATTAAAAACTCTCATTATTGGAAAAAGATCCCTGAATAGTAGTTAGAAATTGTTTGCTAAGTGTTAGTCTGAATAGTCCTCGTAGGAACGATACTCTACTTATCATTTTATTACTTGCCGACCGCGTATACTTGCGTGTGCGTTGGGAGCAACAAGTTTTTGGCGCCGTTGCCGGGGACTAATATTGACTGATTTCTTTTTGAACGATTACTTATTATCTATTCAGGTTTAATTTTTTTTTTTAGTTTCTTGTGCTGTTTCAGGCAACAGCTTTTGCATGCAAAGGAATAGAAGGGACGAACCACTCGCACCTTTTGATCCCGAGCCTGAAAGCACCTTGAGAAGGGGAAGAAGAAAAGCGAGAGACCGAAAAGCACTAGCAATTGTACTATCTTCTTTGCCAACTGAAATGGCAGAAGAACGAGCAGTAGCGGTGCGAGATGGTTCTCTTCCCAGCCTGGGGGGAGTGGCGTCTAGTATTGTGAAGCCCGCTATCACCGGGCACTTTGACATTAAGCCCGGCATGATTTAGTTGCTGCATGTGACTGGGCAGTATGCTGGATTACTTCATGAAGATCTGCAGCAACACATTTAAAATTTCCTGGAGATCAGTGATACTTATACACCATCGGGAGTTCCTACTGATTATGTTCGCTTGACGTTGTTCCCGTTTTCACTGATTGGGGCAGCAAGGCAGTGGTTAAAGGCTGAAAAGCCTGGGTCTATCACTACTTGGGATGATTTGGCTAAGAAGTTCTGGCTAAATTTTATCCATCTGCCAAGACAGCCCGGCTGAGGAGTGAAATTATGTCCTTCAGACAGATAGAAGGAGAGTCTTTGTATTCAGCCTGGGAGCGATTTAAAGCTTTATTGAGAGATTGTCCACTCCACACCAATCCAATGAGGTTCTTGCACATACTTTTGTTGAGGGGTTGAATGCGCATACTAAGATCGTGGTAGATGCTGCGTAACGAGAATGGTAAAGAAGGAAGGAAGGAGCTAATGAGCCAATTACATGCCTGAAATTTTTGACCAGATCTGTGATTTACTAGACAAGTTTTCAGAGCAATCCTGATTGGCAGGGAGGTGGTAGAGCTACTACACAGAAATCTGCTGGGGTACTTCAATTAGATGCAGTTTCAGAGCTGAGGGCGAAAATGGATGTTTTTCAAATCAGCAAGCTAGCTCTGCCGCAGACTCAACAACAAGCAGCTCCAGTGCAACAAATTCAAGTCTTTTGTGAGGTTTGTGGAGATGATCATGCCACTGACGTCTGTCCATCTAATCCAGAGTCAGTGTATTATGTGGGTAATCAGAACAGGTCACAGGGTCAGAATCGCAATCAATATGGTAATAGCTACAACACCAATTGGCGTAGTCACCCAAATTTTTCTTGGAGGGATAACCGTGAGCAGCTACAAGGCAATGAGAGATCCCAAAATAATCTTCAAAATGCACCACAGCAGGGGTCACAGTCGCAGGCTCAGCCACAAAGCCTAATTCAGTTGAGGATATGCTTAGAAAAATTCTTGCAGGGCAGCAAAAACTCATGGATGATTCAGCAGCTCAGGCACAAACAATAAAAGATTTGAGCAATGCTCAGAAAGATCTTGAGAGACAAATGGGGCAGCTAGCTGGAGCACAGAATAATAGACCTCGGGGTGCTTTGCCAAGTGATACAGAGAAAAATCCTAAGGAATTTGTGCAAGCAGTTACTTTGAGGAATGGAAGAGCTCTAGAAGAAGTTCCCCCAAAGCCAAGGAAGCCTGTTGGTGAGTTAGAGCCTAATGCTGATAGAGAGGTGGAGAAAGAAGCTGAGAAAGTGACAGAAAACAGCCCGAGCCTGCTATTGTGAGACCACCACCACCTTTCCCTCAGAGACTTCAGAAGCAGAAAGTTGATGCAGCATGCAAGAAATTTTTGGAGATCTTAGTCAGATTCAGGTAAATATTCCTTTGGTGGAGCTTTTGCGGGATGTTCCCAAATATGCTAAATACATCAAGGATATTGTTGCTAACAAGAGAACTGACTGAGTTCGAGACAGTTGCACTCACTGAGGAGTGCAGTTCTAGAGTTAGAAGCAAGCTTCCTCAGAAATTGAAGGATCCTGGCAGTTTTACTATTCCCTTGAAAATTGGGAGCATGAGGTTGGACGAGCTTTGTGTGATTTGGGTGCTAGTGTGAATTTAATGCCTTCATCAGTTTTCAGAAAGCTAGGCCTGGGTGAACCACGACCAACTACTGTGACTCTGCAACTGGCTGATAGATCTTTGACATGCCCCGAGGGGATTATTGAGGATGTGCTTGTACAAGTGGGTCAGTTTATATTGCCTGTTGACTTCATTATTCTTGACTATGAAGCTGATCCTGAGGTTCCTCTCATATTGGGAAGAGGATTTTTGGCTACTGCTGATGCTGTCATTAGAGTTAGAGCTGGAAAGATGATTATGAAGGTAAATGGTGAAGAAGCTGTGTTCAATGTGTTCAGAGCTACCCAGCTTCCTTCCCATTATGAAGAGTTGTCCATGGTAAAGTGGTAGATGAAGTTGACTGCTGATGAGAGGTCATTCTTAGCCTCTAATGTTGATTCTCTGGAGAGGGCACTCTTGTGTGATGATGATGATATCCTGAAGGATGATGCAATTGAAGAATATGTGGAGATTCTTAATATGCAGAGTAAATTCATCCCAGGATGGAAGAAATTTGAGGAGCTTGATAGACCGTTGACCTTAACTCCTGCTAAACCGTCTATTGAGAAGGCTCCTACTCTTGAACTCAAACCTTTACCTGCGCATTTGCGTTATGCTTATTTGGGTGAGGGTAATACCTTGCCCGTGATCCTTTCTTCTTTGTTGTCTGATGTGCAGGTTGAAAAGGTGTTGAGAGTGCTGCGAGAGCGCAAGAGAGCTATTGGCTGGACCATTGCTGATATTAGAGGGATTAGTCCTTCTTTCTGCATGCACAAAATTCTTTTGGAAGAAGGCCATAAGCCATCTATAGAGCAGCAGAGGAGATTAAATCCAATCATGAAGGAGGTGGTGAAGAAAGAAATTATCAAGTGGCTGATGCTGGTTTTTTTCCTATCTCTGACAGCAAGTGGGTGAGTCCAGTGCAATGTGTTCAAGAAAGGGGGGCATGACAGTGGTGAAGAATGAGCATAATGAATTGATTCCTACAAGAACAGTCACAGGGTGGCGAATTTGCATTGATTATAGAAAGCTGAACAAGGCCACCAGGAAAGACCACTTCCCACTCCCTTTATTGATCAAATGCTGGATAGACTTGCTGGGCACGAGTATTATTGTTCTTGGATGGGTATTCGGGCTACAATCAGATTGTGATAGATCCTGAAGATCAAGAGAAGACTACATTTACTTGTCCATATGGCACCTATGCATTTAGGAGGATGCCGTTTGGGTTATGTAATGCCCCGGGACTTTTCAGCGGTGCATGATGGCTATTTTCACCGACATGGTGGAAAAATTTGTTGAGGTGTTCATGGATGATTTCTCAGTAGTTGGTGATTCCTTTGATGATTGCTTGAAAATTTAGAGCTGTGCTGAGCCGTTGTGAAGAAACAAATTTGGTGCTGAATTGGGAAAAATGTCACTTTATGGTTCAAGAAGGCATAGTACTTGGGCACAAGGTGTCAAAGCAAGGGATCGAGGTGATAAAGCGAAGATTGAGGCTATTGAGAAATTACCACCACCTATCTCTGTTAAGGGGGTGCGTAGTTTCTTGGGACATGCAGGTTTCTATAGGCGTTTCATAAAGGACTTCTCCAAAATTTCTAATCCCATGTGCAAGTTGTTGGAGAAGGATGTGAAATTTGAGTTTAATGATGCTTGTCTCAAGGCATTTGAAGAGTTGAAGAAAAGGTTGGTGACTGCACCAATCATCATTGCTCCTGACTGGTCTTTGCCATTTGAATTGATGTGTGATGCGAGTGATAATGCTATTGGGGCTGTTCTAGGCCAAAGAATTGGAAGAATCTTTCACTCCATCTATTATGCAAGCAAGACTCTTGATGCAGCCCAATCCAATTATACCACCACTGAGAAGGAGTTGCTAGTGTGTATGCTTTTGATAAATTCAGATCTTATTTGGTTGGCACTCGTGTTGTTGTCTACACTGATCATGCCGCAATCCGGTATTTGTTTGAGAAGAAGGATTCCAAGCCTAGGCTAATTCGATGGGTTCTCCTATTGCAAGAGTTTGATGTTGAAATTCGAGATCGCAAGGGGACCGAGAATCAAGTAGCTGATCATTTGTCAAGGCTGGAGAATAGAGATCATGTAGATGAAGGGCCTGAGATTAAAGAGGTATTCCCTGATGAGCAGCTTTTTGCTTTAGCTGCAGCCGAGGTGCCATGGTATGCTGATATGGTGAACTTAATTGTGAGTAATGTGTATCCTCCTGGGCTACAGCTGAGCAAACGCAAACTCCTTCATGAGAGCAGATTTTATGTGTGGGATGAGCCTTATTTGTACAAGATAGGCCCTGACCAATTAGCTAGGAGATGCATTCCAAGGGAAGAAGTTGAGCCGATTCTACAGAGCTGCCATTCCTCTCCTTATGGTGGCCATCTTGGTGGAGATCGAACAGCTGCAAAGGTACTTCAGTCTGGTTTCTTTTGGCCTACTTTGTTTAAAGATGCTCATGCTTTTGTTAAGCAGTGTGATCGTTGCCAAAGAACGGGTACTATTTCTAGGCGTCACGAGATGCCTTTGAACAATATCTGGAGATTGAGCTGTTTGATTGTTGGGGGATTGACTTTATGGGTCCGTTCCCACCTTCCATGGGCCACAAATACATTCTTGTGCGTTGATTATGTGTCTAAATGGGTGGAGGCTGTGGCACTTCCAACAAATGATGCGAGTGTGGTGGTGAAATTCTTGAAGAAAAATATTTTCACTCGTTTTGGGACACCGCGGGCTATAATCAGTGATGAAGGTACTCATTTTTGCAACCGGTTGTTCAATAAATTGTTGGCCAAGTATGGGGTTCGCCACAAGGTGGCAACTGCTTATCATCCCCAAACTAGTGGCCAAGTGGAAGTGTCTAATAGAGAGATCAAGCAAATCCTTGAGAAGACTGTGAATGCCTCGAGGAAGGATTGGGCTATGAAGTTAGATGATGCTCTCTGGGCCTATCGGACTGCATTTAAAACGCCTATTGGAACTTCTCCATATAGGCTTGTTTATGGTAAGGCCTGTCACTTGCCCGTTGAGCTAGAGCATAAAGCATATTGGGCGATTCAAAAGCTCAATCTTGATATGGCATGGCGGGTGAGAAGAGAATGCTTCAATTGCATGAGCTTGAGTTCCGTTCCATGCTTATGAAAATGCAAAATTGTATAAGGAACGGACAAAGAAGTGGCATGACAAGCACATTGAGCGCGTCAGTTTGAGCCCGGGCAGCTGGTGTTGTTGTTTAATTCGAGGTTGAAGCTATTTCCGGGCAAGTTGAAGTCTAGATGGTCGGGGCCGTTTGAAGTAGTTCGTGTTACCGCACATGGAGCGGTTGAGTTGAGAGCCCCCGATTCGAGAAGACGTTCTTGGTGAATGGCCAAAGGGTGAAGCATTATTGGGGAGGTTCGGTGAATCATCGTACCTCCATTACTTTGAGGGATCCATGATTGATACTCGTCGTGCCACGACGTTAAATAAGGCGCTTCTCGGGAGGCAACCCGAGTTTGTACTTGTAATAGTTTAGTTGTTGTGTTTTATAGTGTCACGTAGTTTTTGTTTTGTTGTGTCGTTTTTGTAGGTGTCGGGAGTGCTAAACGAGATGCAGTTGATGTATTGAGGGGTATGGGACGCTTTGAGGCATGCCCGCGCTTGGGTTCGCACTTGGAATCAAAAATTGGTACGAAAAAAATTGCTCGGCGCGCGTTTGGGAGCGCCCCGCGCCTCCCAACGCGCCTGGATGACTGAAGCAAAAGTTGGCGCCTAGGCCCGCCCCGCGCCTCCCATCGCGCGAGGCAGGCAGAATTCAAATTTGAGCGCCTTTGTGGCGCGCCGCGGAGCCTACCGGCAGGCAAAATTTGAAAAATCCGGGTCCAAACGGGTTTTAACCCGCGACCCGGATTCCCTTTCCCCCTCTTTACCCGATCCCCTCCCCTTTTCTTCATTATTTTCTCTCAAAACACTCCCAAAAACTCCCCCAACTCATTCCTAATTCTTGGAATTAATCACAAGTTCTTCTCCACTCAATCTAACCTCTTCAAGTAAGTAATTCTCTCCTTCTCTTTCCATTACATGTAAGTTAACAATCTCTTTCCATGTTTAATTCCTTAACTAGTATGCAAGCTTGTGATTAGAATTTGATCTTAAATTGCTTAGATTCATAATTGTGCTTCATGTTTAGCTTGTGTACTTGTAAAAAGGGATCTCCCAACAATTTGGGAGGGTTGATACACTACTTAGCCATTGAAATTGCAAGTTGAAATTGTGCACACCAAGTGTTTGAAAAAGCCTCAACTATGAAAATGCTTAACCTTGTGAATTCTTGAGTAGCAATGGTATCCTTAGGCTTAAGTTGAACATTGGATGTCGCACATGCATAATTGGCTATTTTGTAACCCCCACTAGCTTGATCATGAAGTCCACACCCGTGGCAATTTGTGCAATGCTAGTTTTCGCTAAGTGTGGGGTCGCTCGTGGTTATGAGTTGAATTGTTGATACATAGAATGAGCGATAAGTGTGGGGTGGTGCCCACCCAATTAACTTTGTGCTTGAATTGAAATCTCACATTGGTATTTTTGTTTGATGTAGGCACCATGGTTGTAACACCCCACAAACCGAGCTCTTCCTCCGCCTCGGCTCCTAAAAGATCACTCCAAGCCGGGCCTTCATCTAGCAAGCAAAGGGCAAGGCACCGGCCAAGCCCAAGGCCAAGCAAAGGCCAAGGCTAGAGTTCCTAAAGATGCGGTGCCTATCCCAAGGCCCGGGGGTAAGACACGGTTCGGCCTCTCTTTTTGAAGAAGGGTGAGTGCCAAGCTTGGTACAAAGTGTGAGGCTTGCGGGATATATTCCCGAGCAAGCCATTGAGAGGAGATTGATGCAAAAGTGTCGAGGTGTGGGTGATGCTATTCACGCCTTGCATTGGGACTCGGTCTTTGAGAGTCCGGGCCATGCTAACCTCGACCTAGTACAGGAGCTCTATGCCAATTGGGACCCAGATGAAGCATGGAAAGATGATGATATGGTCTCTATTCGGGTGAGAAGGTGAGATTGGACCACACTGCATTGAACACTTTCTTGGGGGAGGACCCCGACTATGACGAGCTGAAGGACTTTATTAAGAGCCTGATTACAAGGCTATGCGAGAGACATTGTGTGGTGAGAGCTCCACTCATAGGTGGGAGCGAACTGAGACAGGAGACACAAACATGTTTTTCGCAATTTTTGAAGACAGCTCGAGTGTGGATGAGGTTGATCAATGCACGCATCCTTCCTTCGTCTCATTATTCCGAGGTCACCAAGACTCGGGCGTGCATGATTTACTTTTTCATGACCGGGAGGCCGGTTAACATTGGCTACTACATGCTGAGGTGATGAGAGAGCAAAGGAAGTCGAAGACATGTAGCCGATTGTATTTTGGGAACATTCTTACCCGGTATCTGGAGCAGGCTGGAGTCCCAGTTGATGAGGTCGGGGATCGCATTGTCCCCGACATTGAGAAGCCTTTTGATATCGCCGCGTGAAGAGTGTGACCACCACTGCACCAGTGCGACTGACGCAGACGAGTGGCGGGACACAGACGCCAACTTGTCCGCACGTCAGTACTTGATGATGGAGCACATGGCCCGGCAGGCTGGCATGGATATGGCTGCGCTTGATCGCACAGTGCCTTTATTGGAGTCTTCGAGACGCCTGCTGGGTATGACTCAGGCAGTGGTGCCCCCGGAGGAGGATGAGAACACTGATTCGGACATCGTTGACCGTGATCCGGACAGTGAGGCTGTGGAGACAGATGCTGAGGGAGGTGCCACAGATGTGGAGGAGGAGGATTAGGACCGCACTCCAGCGCACCACCCATTGTAGGCCGACTGGCCTTCAGGGAAGTTTCCTTTACTCTTGCACTTTCTTCTTTGTCGCACTGAGGACACTGCTTGTTTTAAGTGTGGGGTGGGGAACTCCCCTTTATTTTTGAGGTTAGGGATGCATGTACCGTTAGGATTTTCTTTTGTCACTTGACTTTATTTTTATTTGTTTCTTGCTTTAATATATGAAAAAAATGAAAAAAAATTAGAAAACCAATGAAAAAATTTCAAAAGATTTTCCTTTTAGTCTTTATTAGTGGTACATGTCATCCACCCCGTGGTTTTTCTTATGGCCTCGGTTCTTTTCCACGGGGAGGCCTTTGAACCGGGTAGTTTTTTTTTTTAGGATTAGAGTAGTTAGTATAGGTGACCCTAGACGAAGGAAATAGGTAGAATGCTAGGTGCCTTTGATTTGTTTGATACCGGTGGACTTGAACTTGTTGCATGTGCTATTTGTGGTGTCCTTTGGTTTTAAATTGTGATGCATGCCTAGAGAAAAAAATGGAACGACCCCCTTGAGATGCTTGAGTCCACTCGCTTGACTTTGTTGTGAACCTTTGTGCATTAGTGCTTAATTTTCCACAAGTTGCACTCTAATTGCTTGATTGAGAGTTGTGATGGAGCCTTTTTGTGTAGATCGTGTGCAATGTGTGTTGTGAGGCATATTCTTATTACTCCATGTTTGCATATTGGTGTCTAGAACTTGCCCCGTGTGTGTGCAAAGCGAAATCCTAGGTTTACTCTAGTCGGGAAATGATACAGGCCTTCTTTTGATTTGCCTACCCTTATATATACACCTTGGACTTGATTGTTGTGATCTCTTTGACCTTTTTGTTGGCACCCACACCGAGCCTACCCACTTGTTCTAAATTGCTTTTTTTGGCCCTTTACTCCTTAAGCACTTTAATTGATAATGTGATATTATGTGGAGTTTGTGGTTGAAATATTGGGAGGTTTTTGAGTGGAACCAATGAGGGAATATGATGAATTGTGTAGTTGATTATGAGCATTGGCAAGGTTGGAAAGAATGAATAGAAAAAAAAAACTGAAAAAAATTGAAAAAAGAAATAAAGAGAGAAGAATATCCATCCTTGCTAGTGTGTGCTTAAAAGAAAAAATTGCTACTTGTTGAGAAGGTGTGTGTGAAAGTTGTTGATTGGTGGCTTTGATGAGACTTGTGCTTAATTTGTATGTGATGTATTAAAGTGCTTAGGGAGGTAGTCACTATTACCCATATGTATCCTACCAGCCCCTTAGCCTACATTACAACCTTTTTAAAGTCCTAGTTATTCCGATTGGAGTGAGCTTACATTAGTGGAGTCCTACACTACGGGCAAGCCTATGGTACATCGTGTATGACATGTGAGTTTTCATGAGAGTGAGTGAATTCTTTCTATGCTATTGTCCCCGTTCTATTCTTGATATTCATTATTGTGTGTGATATTTGGGGGACACTCTCTTGCTTCATTTTGGTGAGGGCACATGGTTTGCATGAGATAGGTGAAGTTGTGGCTTCTTGGTTGAGCAAATAAGTGCGACTTTGTGGGAGCATGGTTGAAATTAGTCGAGGGCAAGCAAAGGTTCAAGTGTGGGGTGGTGATGTTTGGTATTTTATGCCTATATTTCCTTAATATTTCCTCATGTTTGAGTACTTTATTCCCCCGTTTTCTAGTTAATGAATGTGATTTTGCACTGATATTGTGTCGTATGTGTGTAGGTCGTTATGAAGTGCAATTGGAGCTTTAAAGAGCATGATCGAGCAAGAAAAGATTGTATTTTGATTGAGGACTGGATCGAGCACACGAAGGCATGACACGAAGCGAGCTGCGGAGCAAGGAGAAGCAGAAATCTGCCTAACGTGGTTCGTGGCGCGCCGCACCCCTATGGCGCCCAGCTTCTGGCGCGTTTCTCAGCGCGGGGCGTGGCTAATGCGCGTAGATTTCGACGGGATATGCCTTCGTGCACGTATTCAGGGGCGCGGGGCGCCAGCTACAGCGCCTCTGGAGCATTTTTGGACTTCCTATTTCGTCTAGGCTTAGGTGTAAGTTATTACTAGGCCTTTGTAAACACTATAAATACTCTTTTACTTAGTTTTTGGAAGGAGTTCAGACTTTGGAGCAACTTGAGAGCACCATACTTCATTGAACAAGGGTTTAATTCCTATTCTTTCATCTATTAATCAATTACATCATTATTTCATCAATTCATTGCCTTGTGATTATGAGTATGCGTGGCTAAATCTTACGTTATAGGGTTAAATATTTCATGAAAGTTGATGTTTGAAGATTGATTTCCATCAATTGAATCCCATAACGGATTATTTATTCTTTCTTGATTTCACTTGTTTAATTATTAGAGCTCGATAATTAAGCATTATCTATGGTTTTTAGATTGAACTCAAAAGAGGGAATTTATGAACGCAATAAGAAAGAGTAGGGCTAGATTGTGAA
>JBBBVM010001101.1:0-403454 GCA_037355625.1 Petunia x hybrida | reverse complement strand
ACTTCTGAAACGAATGACCGAGGTCATTTCATTCTCCTCCACTTATACTCTCGTTCGAAATAATTTCAACTTTTGCATACAAGTTATACAAAATATATATAATATACTCGCGAAGGCGGATCTCAAATTGGACTCCCGAAACTCAAGATGCGAATTTAAATAGAAAAAGTCAAATTATTTAACTTTCGGCATTTTAGCGGAAACTAGCCGAACAACATCGAAATTCACTTTCGAAAGTTCACCAAAGTCAAAATAATCATACGAACCTAACGGCGCTGTCGGATTTCGAATCGGAGCTCATTCGCCAAAATCGAGCTCGAAAATGTCTTTTTAATATTTATCGACAATAAAAACTGAAACCTTCTTCCGATGCCTACCAAACGAGGTCTGATTTAGCTCAAATTTTACAGACAGGTCCTAATGGACATTACGAATATTTTAAAATTATCGGCACGCCAATCGGAGTCCTAGCTTCCGAAACGACTGACCGAGGTCGTTTCATTCTCCTCCACTTATACTCTCGTTCGAAATAATTTCAACTTTTGCATACAAGTTATACAAAATATATGTAATATACTCGCGAAGGCGGATCTCAAATTGGACTCCCGAAACTCAAGATGCGAATTTAAATAGAAAAAGTCAAATTATTTAACTTTCGGCATTTTAGCGGAAACTAGCCGAACAACATCGAAATTCACTTTCGAAAGTTCACCAAAGTCACAAATAATCATACGAACCTAACGGCGCTGTCGGATTTCGAATCGGAGCTCATTCGCCAAAACCGAGCTCGAAAATGTCTTTTTAATATTTATCGACAATAAAAACTGAAACCTTCTTCCGATGCCTACCAAACGAGGTCTGATTTAGCTCAAATTTTACAGACAGGTCCTAATGGACATTACGAATATTTTAAAATTATCGGCACGCCAATCGGAGTCCTAGCTTCCGAAACGACTGACCGAGGTCGTTTCATTCTCCTCCACTTATACTCTCGTTCGAAATAATTTCAACTTTTGCATACAAGTTATACAAAATATATGTAATATACTCGCGAAGGCGGATCTCAAATTGGACTCCCGAAACTCAAGATGCGAATTTAAATAGAAAAAGTCAAATTATTTAACTTTCGGCATTTTAGCGGAAACTAGCCGAACAACATCGAAATTCACTTTCGAAAGTTCACCAAAGTCACAAATAATCATACGAACCTAACGGCGCTGTCGGATTTCGAATCGGAGCTCATTCGCCAAAACCGAGCTCGAAAATGTCTTTTTAATATTTATCGACAATAAAAACTGAAACCTTCTTCCGATGCCTACCAAACGAGGTCTGATTTAGCTCAAATTTTACAGACAGGTCCTAATGGACATTACGAATATTTTAAAATTATCGGCACGCCAATCGGAGTCCTAGCTTCCGAAACGACTGACCGAGGTCGTTTCATTCTCCTCCACTTATACTCTCGTTCGAAATAATTTCAACTTTTGCATACAAGTTATACAAAATATATGTAATATACTCGCGAAGGCGGATCTCAAATTGGACTCCCGAAACTCAAGATGCGAATTTAAATAGAAAAAGTCAAATTATTTAACTTTCGGCATTTTAGCGGAAACTAGCCGAACAACATCGAAATTCACTTTCGAAAGTTCACCAAAGTCACAAATAATCATACGAACCTAACGGCGCTGTCGGATTTCGAATCGGAGCTCATTCGCCAAAACCGAGCTCGAAAATGTCTTTTTAATATTTATCGACAATAAAAACTGAAACCTTCTTCCGATGCCTACCAAACGAGGTCTGATTTAGCTCAAATTTTACAGACAGGTCCTAATGGACATTACGAATATTTTAAAATTATCGGCACGCCAATCGGAGTCCTAGCTTCCGAAACGACTGACCGAGGTCGTTTCATTCTCCTCCACTTATACTCTCGTTCGAAATAATTTCAACTTTTGCATACAAGTTATACAAAATATATGTAATATACTCGCGAAGGCGGATCTCAAATTGGACTCCCGAAACTCAAGATGCGAATTTAAATAGAAAAAGTCAAATTATTTAACTTTCGGCATTTTAGCGGAAACTAGCCGAACAACATCGAAATTCACTTTCGAAAGTTCACCAAAGTCACAAATAATCATACGAACCTAACGGCGCTGTCGGATTTCGAATCGGAGCTCATTCGCCAAAACCGAGCTCGAAAATGTCTTTTTAATATTTATCGACAATAAAAACTGAAACCTTCTTCCGATGCCTACCAAACGAGGTCTGATTTAGCTCAAATTTTACAGACAGGTCCTAATGGACATTACGAATATTTTAAAATTATCGGCACGCCAATCGGAGTCCTAGCTTCCGAAACGACTGACCGAGGTCGTTTCATTCTCCTCCACTTATACTCTCGTTCGAAATAATTCCAACTTTTGCATACAAGTTATACAAAATATATGTAATATACTCGCGAAGGCGGATCTCAAATTGGACTCCCGAAACTCAAGATGCGAATTTAAATAGAAAAAGTCAAATTATTTAACTTTCGGCATTTTAGCGGAAACTAGCCGAACAACATCGAAATTCACTTTCGAAAGTTCACCAAAGTCACAAATAATCATACGAACCTAACGGCGCTGTCGGATTTCGAATCGGAGCTCATTCGCCAAAACCGAGCTCGAAAATGTCTTTTTAATATTTATCGACAATAAAAACTGAAACCTTCTTCCGATGCCTACCAAACGAGGTCTGATTTAGCTCAAATTTTACAGACAGGTCCTAATGGACATTACGAATATTTTAAAATTATCGGCACGCCAATCGGAGTCCTAGCTTCCGAAACGACTGACCGAGGTCGTTTCATTCTCCTCCACTTATACTCTCGTTCGAAATAATTTCAACTTTTGCATACAAGTTATACAAAATATATGTAATATACTCGCGAAGGCGGATCTCAAATTGGACTCCCGAAACTCAAGATGCGAATTTAAATAGAAAAAGTCAAATTATTTAACTTTCGGCATTTTAGCGGAAACTAGCCGAACAACATCGAAATTCACTTTCGAAAGTTCACCAAAGTCACAAATAATCATACGAACCTAACGGCGCTGTCGGATTTCGAATCGGAGCTCATTCGCCAAAACCGAGCTCGAAAATGTCTTTTTAATATTTATCGACAATAAAAACTGAAACCTTCTTCCGATGCCTACCAAACGAGGTCTGATTTAGCTCAAATTTTACAGACAGGTCCTAATGGACATTACGAATATTTTAAAATTATCGGCACGCCAATCGGAGTCCTAGCTTCCGAAACGACTGACCGAGGTCGTTTCATTCTCCTCCACTTATACTCTCGTTCGAAATAATTTCAACTTTTGCATACAAGTTATACAAAATATATGTAATATACTCGCGAAGGCGGATCTCAAATTGGACTCCCGAAACTCAAGATGCGAATTTAAATAGAAAAAGTCAAATTATTTAACTTTCGGCATTTTAGCGGAAACTAGCCGAACAACATCGAAATTCACTTTCGAAAGTTCACCAAAGTCACAAATAATCATACGAACCTAACGGCGCTGTCGGATTTCGAATCGGAGCTCATTCGCCAAAACCGAGCTCGAAAATGTCTTTTTAATATTTATCGACAATAAAAACTGAAACCTTCTTCCGATGCCTACCAAACGAGGTCTGATTTAGCTCAAATTTTACAGACAGGTCCTAATGGACATTACGAATATTTTAAAATTATCGGCACGCCAATCGGAGTCCTAGCTTCCGAAACGACTGACCGAGGTCGTTTCATTCTCCTCCACTTATACTCTCGTTCGAAATAATTTCAACTTTTGCATACAAGTTATACAAAATATATGTAATATACTCGCGAAGGCGGATCTCAAATTGGACTCCCGAAACTCAAGATGCGAATTTAAATAGAAAAAGTCAAATTATTTAACTTTCGGCATTTTAGCGGAAACTAGCCGAACAACATCGAAATTCACTTTCGAAAGTTCACCAAAGTCACAAATAATCATACGAACCTAACGGCGCTGTCGGATTTCGAATCGGAGCTCATTCGCCAAAACCGAGCTCGAAAATGTCTTTTTAATATTTATCGACAATAAAAACTGAAACCTTCTTCCGATGCCTACCAAACGAGGTCTGATTTAGCTCAAATTTTACAGACAGGTCCTAATGGACATTACGAATATTTTAAAATTATCGGCACGCCAATCGGAGTCCTAGCTTCCGAAACGACTGACCGAGGTCGTTTCATTCTCCTCCACTTATACTCTCGTTCGAAATAATTCCAACTTTTGCATACAAGTTATACAAAATATATGTAATATACTCGCGAAGGCGGATCTCAAATTGGACTCCCGAAACTCAAGATGCGAATTTAAATAGAAAAAGTCAAATTATTTAACTTTCGGCATTTTAGCGGAAACTAGCCGAACAACATCGAAATTCACTTTCGAAAGTTCACCAAAGTCACAAATAATCATACGAACCTAACGGCGCTGTCGGATTTCGAATCGGAGCTCATTCGCCAAAACCGAGCTCGAAAATGTCTTTTTAATATTTATCGACAATAAAAACTGAAACCTTCTTCCGATGCCTACCAAACGAGGTCTGATTTAGCTCAAATTTTACAGACAGGTCCTAATGGACATTACGAATATTTTAAAATTATCGGCACGCCAATCGGAGTCCTAGCTTCCGAAACGACTGACCGAGGTCGTTTCATTCTCCTCCACTTATACTCTCGTTCGAAATAATTTCAACTTTTGCATACAAGTTATACAAAATATATGTAATATACTCGCGAAGGCGGATCTCAAATTGGACTCCCGAAACTCAAGATGCGAATTTAAATAGAAAAAGTCAAATTATTTAACTTTCGGCATTTTAGCGGAAACTAGCCGAACAACATCGAAATTCACTTTCGAAAGTTCACCAAAGTCACAAATAATCATACGAACCTAACGGCGCTGTCGGATTTCGAATCGGAGCTCATTCGCCAAAACCGAGCTCGAAAATGTCTTTTTAATATTTATCGACAATAAAAACTGAAACCTTCTTCCGATGCCTACCAAACGAGGTCTGATTTAGCTCAAATTTTAAAGACAGGTCCTAATGGACATTACGAATATTTTAAAATTATCGGCACGCCAATCGGAGTCCTAGCTTCCGAAACGACTGACCGAGGTCGTTTCATTCTCCTCCACTTATACTCTCGTTCGAAATAATTCCAACTTTTGCATACAAGTTATACAAAATATATGTAATATACTCGCGAAGGCGGATCTCAAATTGGACTCCCGAAACTCAAGATGCGAATTTAAATAGAAAAAGTCAAATTATTTAACTTTCGGCATTTTAGCGGAAACTAGCCGAACAACATCGAAATTCACTTTCGAAAGTTCACAAAGTCACAAATAATCATACGAACCTAACGGCGCTGTCGGATTTCGAATCGGAGCTCATTCGCCAAAACCGAGCTCGAAAATGTCTTTTTAATATTTATCGACAATAAAAACTGAAACCTTCTTCCGATGCCTACCAAACGAGGTCTGATTTAGCTCAAATTTTACAGACAGGTCCTAATGGACATTACGAATATTTTAAAATTATCGGCACGCCAATCGGAGTCCTAGCTTCCGAAACGGCTGACCGAGGTCGTTTCACTCACAAAGCCGGATTACTTCACCAGTTGATTGGAGACAAGCTTATGATTAATTTTCCAACCAACATCTACAAGTTTTACTGTCATTATCCATTTCTTACTCCATTTATTAAGCCTTATTTGCAGTTACTCGCTTACCGTTTGTCGAGTTTATTACAGGATTTTAGTAGCACAGCAGCAGCATTTGGAGCGTAATGTGAAACTTTTTCTTAGCAGTGAACTGGGGCAATCGTTGATATGAGCTAGACTTGTCAACGAAGATCTGAAGAAGCGCACTCAAACAAGTTGTCAACCCTAGAGGTCTGTCTTGTGTCAACCCCTCGTTGTGTCAGCTTTTATGACTATCTATCTCGTATCTCCAGCTTAGGTTCGAGGTTGGATATTGAAGACGAGATAGTCCTTGTTATCTCGTTGCATTTCCTGAATCGCGTCGAAATACATATGACCTGATTCCCTTTTAGCCCGACATATGTAGTCAACTCGAAAACCGGAGTTCGGCCATGTCCATAAGCCTTGCACTTTAGTCCATGGAATCGAAGTCCTTGGCTTTATCGTGACAAAATTGGCTTTATGTCAACTTCTTTACCTTGAAAATTCTTTCATTCTTTTCGGGTAAAGAGGGGCAGCTGTTGACACCCAATTTTGTCCCAAAATTTTAATTAATGACAAATTAATTTAATCAAGGTCAATTTTTGAAATTTTAAATGAATTAATGAGTATTTTGAAGAAAAATTGCTAATATCGCAAAACATGACCCCAATTTTAGTCTACCCACGCAATCCTTTCATTTCCTAACTAAATCCAAATAAAAAGGCTAAATTCGCTCCTAACCTAAATCCTAGCCTATCTATGCAAACTTTACATATACAACACACACACATTATCAGAACTCGACCCACTTACCCTATTTTACCCCAAAAATCATATACGAACAATAGCCTAATCCCCAAAGAGTTTCAGCCCGTTTCCCCCCAAAATTCAAGAGCAAAAATGCATAAAAATTCGAATCCCCTGGTCACCCCCTTTCCATCTCATGGTCGTACCACAACCTTATCCAAATAGGACCGTTGGAGGGTTCTTTTGGGTATTTTCCTTCCACCTCTAGAATCCTAATAGGTGGGATATAAAAGCTGAAGTTGAAGGTAAAATTGGGGGGGGGGGGGGTAAACCATGGATAGTGAAAAGAGCGGCAGAATAGAGCGGAAAATACAAAGAAAAGAACTAAAATACGTTTCATTTTTTAGAGTTGAATTTTATTGTGTTACTGTTGTCCATGTTTACAAGTGGTATCGTCTCGTCGCCACCCAAGACGTCGACCTCGTTCGAGTCTTCGCATTTGTTCGAGTTGCACTCCTCGGATCCCTCGCCTCAGTTCCTGCCCTGGAACAGGTAATAATCCTTTCCTCTTTAATTTTCAGTTAGGATAAGTGTTAAAAAAAATTATTAAAGATGAAAACTTTATGGCTTTTACTAATCTTGTGTGCATATAAGCTCATTGATTGTTGTTGAACATATATAAAAGAATGAAAGTGTGCTCTTCATGGAGTTTATGTTTCTGCCTTGCTATGAGAACTAGAATGTAGCTCTGTTAACTTGAAAGCATAGTTTAAATTTATTAACCAGTGATATGTTATGTTTATGATCTTAGAAGCGTCCTAGGTATTTTATTATGTTTCTATGTAAAGCAAAGTTTCCTCTGAAGTTGGCATGTAAATCTAGAAATTGAAAGGGTCCTGTTTAATTAGTGTAAAAGTAATCCTATTTTTCTTTTAAAAGAGGCAGGGAGTAAAATTTTCAGTTTTTCCAGTTTCCTTGTGATATTTGTATCCATAGTAGCCCCTGGCTTCTTTGTTTGGTTCCAGTCTGTGCTCTTGTTAGCTTTTCTCAATATGTTCCCTCCATTTTCTATTCTGGTTGTGTAAGGAGTTTTTGATGAGGGAGTATGTTATGGTGTGCAGGAGGAGGGTGTCGCTGTTCAGTTTGGTTTCTAATTGCAGCAGGTCATTTAAAAGTTGTTTCATGTTCTTTGTTTAGTTATGCCGGCAGTGAGGGAATTTGTAGGGGTGTTTCTGGCTGGTCCAAAGTAGAAAGGGGTGTGTGTTTGGTTGTCTCAGCTGTCTAGGCAGTTCTGATGAGTTGGAGCAAGGTTTTGCAGTTGGTTCTCAGTTTGCTAGGCTTATTGCTGGTTGAAGTGAGGCAGCTTTAGGTGTCAGTAGGGTGGTAGAAGGGTTCAGGGAGTTGTTGGGCAGTTCTCTGGTGTTGCAGGTGATTTGGTGGTTGGTCTGGAGTATAGAGGCAGCTTGTTAGAAGCTGTCTTTGGTTGTTAGAGGTTGGTCTTGTGAGGATGCAGGGTATTTGTGAGTGAGAGGAAGTTTGAAGTGCCTGGTTTCTGGTAAGTTAAAATAGCAGAGGTGGAGGGAATAGTTCTAGGTGTTAAAGGGGGTATGTGGCCTGTAAGTTTGATTTGGTTGTTGAGGATTGGATGCAGGTATAGCAGGCAGTTTGTAGGGAGTTGTTGAAATAGTTTTGGGTAGTTTAGTTAGGTATTCAGGGATGGGTTTGTGTGAAGATCAAGGTTTGTTTTGTGAGTATGAGGGAGTTAGAGTGAGGCAGATGGTGTAAATTGGTTCAGCGAAAAGGAGGCTTTCTTAGTCCTATTTCCTCCTAGCTTTGAATGATGATCAGCCGGATCATTGAGTCATTTCCTGTCCTATACTTAAGTGGTTTCCAAAGATAGTAGTCTGTTTCCTAAAGGCTTGATAGGCTGTCCTTCATTTCTGTTCAAAATTAATGCCTTTTTCTTGAGTTGGTTGTTGTGTATGGATATGTGGTTGCATTTAGTTCCAATAGAAAGTGGTGCATGTGTTGTGGTTCTATTCTTTTCTGAATAGCATGAATTAAGTAAAGTTCCACAAGTTGTTTTGATTTCCTGTTATGGAATATGTAAAAATTACTTCTTATTTGTTATCATTCTTAATGTAAGATATCCAATTAACATTGAAATGTTTGAAATGTCCTCAGTTTCTTTTTTATGGTGTGACTCTTTAAATAATGATACCACGTTTGTTAATGAAATAGGAGACTAATGGTATTATGTCATTTTTTTTAGTTAGCTGGGAGTTAACAAATACATTTGTTCGAATCCAATTGTCGATTTACATGTATAGTTTCTTTAAAATATGCATTTAGACTCTGGACTTTTAGTAAGATGGCACAAATTAGCTTAAGTAGAATATGTGATCTCCTAATTTACATTTCTTTCAAATGCAAAGCATGTCTGAAATTTTGTCTTAGCTGCGGTAAGCTTATTTTAAATAGGCGTTGTCTGAATTTTCCTTCATTGGGGTGAGAATTTTGTTTGGTTCTATGTCCAGTTTCATTTTTTTTGCTTAAATAAATGAAGTTACATATATTTCTTGAGCCTTTACTAATTCTTCACCTCCCTATCTTCCTTTTCATGGCATCATGGGACGAGTTGGCTAAACTCACCAATTGGGATGATTTAGATCAGCTTGGAGTCGCATTTTGGTCAAGCTCGGGCTCAAGCGTTCAAGAAATGAAACCTTTAGAAATTTTAGAAATCAAGGCGCGACAGAGAGTTTGCCACTTCCCGGGTTCTACCATTTTGACTCATCTCATTATTTATTTTAGTAGATATATCATTTGTACTTAGACAATTCATTTGTAGAATAATCAATTTATATTAATATTATTTGATTATTTGAGTTATTTATTTGCTTTATGTTCATTACCTTTAATTTTGAAGTTGCTATTTTATTTATTACAAATTGGTGTCATTTGAGCAAATGCGTGCAAGTTAAATTATTATAACAAATAAGTCTATTTCAATTAAATGTTTATAAATAATTTTTCTAGAAAAGCGTACTTGCAAATATTTTGGAAACCTGTCGGATTAACCGTTGTTAACGGAATTTCGAAAGTGCCTTAAAAACCTTCTTTCGAAATTAGAAAAACCTCTTACTTAGAATCTCTGAAAGACTGCCTTTTTAAAAAAATGGAGCTTTGCATGCATTTGCTTATTTGGTTCCATGTTTTCCTTAAATTGGATGACGACTCCAAAAACTCCAAAAGAGTTAGTCAATTCAGTTGATATTCCTAAATTTAGCCTTTTGGGGTTATATTTTTGGGAGTTCAACAGTGTTGACACCCAATTTTGTCCATCCTTTCTTCATAATTGGCTATATTTAACCTAAAGGTGCAATAGTGACTGTTTGACAAAATATGCATTAGAAAGCGTGCATTTACGTGTGTTATTATCTATTTATACACTATATATTTAATTATGGTTATATTATGTAATTTACATCATCTAGGATGTACTAGCTATGTGTGTATTTATAACATTTAAATATTTACCTATAACAATTTATACTAATTTGACCCCAAGTGTTGTTATGTGTGCATTTTCTATTTCTTCACTATATAGAATACATTATTTATATTTTTATTTATTTTTATACCTTTAGTTAAATATCGGTCCAATAAATACGTAACCTTCATTTTCATTACTCCACATCCATTCTAAATTTTGAATTCTTTTAAATGATTGCCATTTTTTTTCCATCTTGAACGTAGACACAATAGCTAGCCAAATACATTCCCTTTCTATTAATTTTGAAAGTGAATATTCTCTTTTGGCAAGTCCCCTCATATCTATTCCACAATCCCTCAATTACCTCAATCACTCCTTGATTTACAATCAATCATCTTTATTAGCTTTTCCAAAATCAAATTCAAATCATTTAAATAATTACCCAATCTTTACCAAAATTCACTTTTATTCATCCTATTTTGTCTTTTCTTTCCTCCTTTATTAGAATCTTCTTTGAACTTGGACAAAATTTATAACCAAGTACATACACTCTTAATCTTATTCTTAAATCTCTTCCAGTGTATACCCCACTTTTAACACCAAGTACACATCCCCCCATATCTCCTCATTCCCCTAAATCACTCTCTTACCTCCCCATTTTGGAAAAGAATTCACAATTAAGAATCTTATCCAAATATTCCTAAAATCCCCCAACGGCTATATTCCAATTCTTTCCCTTTAAATTGGACACTCTTTGTAAAAGAAATCATCATCTTCACTCACACTCCATCTATAGTTCAATACAAGTTCTACACACAGTACACTCACTGACCCTCATCCTCTCCACCACCAAATCAATACACAATTCCACCACTCAATACACCGTCACCGTGAGAACATATGCATATATCCCAGCTCTTCTTCAAACCAACAGTATAAATAGATAAACAGACATTCGCCATTAACCCTTCCCCTCCTTATCTATTCCATACCTGCGCCACACACACTGTTTATACATGCACACAGAAATAAGAACAAACACACACACACACACACACACACACACACCCCAATCAAACGGAAACTGAGGAATGAAAGGAGATCGGGGAAGGGAAAGTACAAAAATGAAAGAAAAGCAATGGTATAAACATAACATCCGGAGAATAGATCGAAATCCCTCTACTGGTGGCTACGATCGGAAATTTGATGGAAGAGGGTTGGAGTCGTAGCGACACCATTGAGCAGTCGCTCCTCCTCCTTCTCCTCATCTAATTGCTTGCTTTGTTTGCCGGGGATCCCCTGTTCTCGTTTTCCCTCTCCCATTCTGGGTGATTTGTGACTGAGATTAAAATGGAGTAGCGGAGTCGTAGCGCGCCGCTAAGGCAGTTGGCAGTCGCTCCTCCGTTGCTCTTCTAGTCGTTTCTTTGTTTCGCGTACTCCGTCTATCGATGATGACGTTTTATCTCTATGGTGTTACAATTTTTATTCCTTATAATCTTCTGCTGGGTTTTGTCGTATCTGCTAGTTTATTAAATCCTGAGCTATGCTATATTTACTGATTCTTTGGATAATATCGCATTTATACTAATCCTCTATGTTAAGTTCTATGTTGTTGTTGCCTAGCACCGATTTTGGACAGATGCCACTGATTATGTTCCTTCCTGTGGACTTTTGAGCAGATATTGCATGATTTCTAGCCAAAGAAAAAATATATACACATATTGAGGCCTACGGACTGATTTGAACAGATACTACAAGGCCAATGACGTTTGGAGGCCAAAACAGTCCCGTCCTGATACAACAGTCCCTTACGATTTTCCCTCCGAAAAATAAATTTGGCGATGACTGATATATAATACTTTGCAAAGTAAGTGATAGTAGAGTGGTAGGGTTGGAGGTACTTGACATGGCAAATCGGTCCGGGCTCCGTGTTTGTAGCCGTACCGACATCCCTAACCGTTACTTAATGCATACACAAATCTGAGCCTAAACTTCTACAAAATACCTTTTTTCTTATTTAATTATTATTATTATTATTATTATCATCATCATCATCATTGTTATTTATTTTTATTATTATTATTATTATTATTATTACCACCTTATTATTTTCTTTTTTGTTTTTGCTTCATTTCATTAATTATAATACTAACTATATTTTATTTGTTGCGAGGTACATCTGGATAGATATTATCAAGACGCCGCTCCAAAATGCCCCCTAATTCAACTTGCTATCACATTTTTTTAATTTTCAGTTTATTATTATTAATTTATTTTGATATACTAACTAATTTGATTTAGTTTACGAGGTGTATTTGGTTGAATTCTCCAAGGAAGAAGCCAATTAGTGAAATTGAACCATTTATCAATCTTAGTTATATATGCATATTATAGTAGTCATTTAATTATTTGTCTAGTTTTAGTTAGTTTCTTGCTTAGTTACTTTTATTTATTTTGAATCCCAATTATTTAGTCCGGCCAATAACCATATTTGGTGGAGCCTGAGAGGTGCCTAATACCTTCCTCTCGGGTTAACTTGAACCCTTACCTAGAATTTATGGTTCGTAGACTAAGTATCGGAGTTAATTATTGTTGTAGAATGAACCTAGACTCATTCTATATTAATGTACATAGATAGAAAATCTATAGGATTCTTCCTTTTATTACTTTCCTTAGTTAGCACCTAATGTACATGTATTAATATGGCTCAATCCTTTGAATAGAGAGATACAGTTTCTGAAATACCTTGACTATTTACATGGTATCAGAGCTACGTCTGATTTGGATCTGTGGCTTCACCGGAAGCTTCGCCGGAAGTTACTGTAGCCTCATCGGAAGGCAGTGAAACATTGAAATCTTCTGTCACCAATCCTCTAGAAAGAAAGGCCTTCCCACGATTTGAAATACCCTTGTTTCCCGTGGTCGGATCAGGCGTTCGTAACACTCACGCGCCGGTACAAACTTTCCGGTGAGGGTCTGTCCGACGGCGCGTGGAGGCGCGTGACCTGCCAATTTTGTTCTAGAATTCCACCCCTGAGGTCGCCTTTCTATTTTCGTCTATATTGTTGTGATTCCGCGACCAATGGACCACGGCTGTCCCTGTTTTCTTTGCTCGACCAGTCCGTCAACCTCCTTCTCTGTTGTTCAGATCTGAACCTCTTGGTTAGCATCCTACTTTGGCTGATATTTGTATCTGCTTCTAGAGTATTAGTTGTTGGGTTTACTCTTTTGCGAAGCTTGTCCGTGTGTTTAGCATATCTCTGCGGGTTCTTAATTTGTGGTTGCCTCTTTGATCTTGCTCACTGGCTGTTGGATTACTTTGTTAATCCTTCTTTGTTTTGACTCTGTGATCTCACGGTAATTTATTTTGATGAAGTTTTGATTATTTTGATGAAGTTTTGACTGGGGAATATTTGTCACTTTGAATATTTGTCAGGGAAGTATTTTTACTAGTGTGGAACATTGTTGATTTCCTCTCCAATTGATTTAGAGTTTTCGAGTATTGCTGAAAATCATGACCTTGAACAGTAAGGGAGGAGGATATACAGACTTTTCTGGTATTTGTCATTATTGTCATGAGCTAGGACATATAAAGTGGGATTGCAAGAAATTACAGAACCGCAATCAAAGAAGCGGATTATTTAATGGTTGTGCTACTTCGACTCTATTATCTGATAACGGAGTTATAATTTCGAAGGATGAGTTTGCTAGATTCTCTCAGCAGCAAAAATCAGTAAAGCAATCCACTTCAGTTAGTACATTTGTTGGATCAGGTAAAACATGTCTTATCTCATCGTCAAGTAAATGGGTGATTGATTCCGGTGCTACTGATCATATGACAGGTAATCCTAATATATTTTCTAGCTTTCGATCACACAAAGCACCATCTCCAGTGACCTAGCTGATGGGTCAACCTATAATATTGTGGGATCTGGGACTGTTGAATTAACATCATCCATTACCCTGTCATCTGTGTTAAGTCTTCCTAACCTTGCATTTAATTTGATCTCTGTGAGTAGATTTACCAAAGATCTTAATTGTTTTGTGTCATTCTTTCCTGATCACTGTCTGATTCAGGATCTTGTGACAAAGCAAATTATTGGTAAGGGACATGTCTCTGATGGTCTCTATATCTTTGATAATTGGGTTCCTCAACCTATTGCTTTTTCCAGTGTCACATCTCTATTTGAAGCACACTGTCGGTTGGGACATCCTTCTCTCTCTATGTTGAAGAAGCTTTGCCCTCAGTTCCATAATGTTTCTTCACTAGACTGTGAGTCGTGCCAATTTGCTAAACACCATCATACCTCGTTGGGTCCAAGGGTTAATAAAAGAGCTGGATCGGCTTTTGAGTTAGTTTATTCTGATGTTTGGGGACCGTGTCCTAGTGTTTCTAAAACTGGACACAAGTATTTTGTCACTTTTGTTGATGATTTCTCTCGGATGACTTGGATTTACTTTATGAAGAGTCGTTCTGAAGTGTTTACTCACTTTTGTGCCTTTTACGCTGAAGTCAAAACACAATTCAATGCTTCTGTGGGCATATTAAGGAACGATAATGCTAAGGAGTATATGTCAGCCTCATTTCAGTCTTATATGAGACAACATGGGATGCTCCATCAGTCGTCTTGTGTCGACACACCCTCTCAAAATGGAGTTGCCGAGAGGAAGAACAGACATCTACTTGAGACAACTCGAGCACTTTTGTTCCAAATGAAGGTTCCTAAACAGTTTTGGGCTGATGCTATATCTACAGCTTGCTTTTTGATCAATCGGATGCCTTCTGCCGTGCTTAATGGAGGTATACCATATAATGTTCTATTTCCAAATAAGCCATTGTTTCCTATAGAGCCCAGGGTATTTGGAAGCACTTGTTATGTTCGTGATGTTCGACCATCTGTTACCAAGTTGGACCCCAAGGCATTGAAGTGTGTTTTTCTGGGCTATTCTCGCACTCAAAAAGGGTATCGATGTTATTCTACTGAACGTGGCAAATATCTAGTGTCAACTGATGTGAGATTTTTTAAGACTACACCATTTTTCTATGCACCTCCTATTTCTACAAGTCGGGGGGAGGAAGATGATTGGTTAGTTTATCATGTGACTAGAACTTCGACAGAGCAATCAGATGATGTTGTTCCTACATCTCCCACTATCTCTCCTGTGCACCATGTTGGTGTACCTTCCACAACTGCTCCAGATGATGTTCCTACATCTCCCACTCTATCTACTGAGCACCAATCTGTTGGTGTACCTTTAGCACCTGTTCCATCTATGCCAGCTAGACCGCCAATCACTCAAGTATACTCAAAAAGGCGTGGGATTGATGATACATATCTTGCACCAGTTCCTTCATCATTAGATCCTCTTCCAATGGTATCATCAGATCCTCTTCCACCTGCTCCTTCAGAAGATCTTGACCTCCCTATTGCTCTTCGTAAAGGTACACGAACTTGCAAGTCCACATTTTCCACTGCTAATTTTGTGTTCTATGGCCACTTATCCCCTGCGTCTAGAGCTTTGATTGCTTCTCTAGACTCCATCTCTGTACCCAAAACAGTGAAAGAGGCTTTGAGTCATCCTGGTTGGCGTGAAGCAATGTTTGAAGAGTTACATGCCTTGGAGGAAAATCATACTTGGGAATTGGTAAAGTTACCCAATGGGAAGAAAGCAGTGGGGTGTAAATGGGTATTTACAGTCAAAGTTAATCCTGATGATTCTGTTGCTAGGCTTAAGGCTAGACTTGTGGCTAAAGGTTACGCTCAGACATATGGAGTGGATTACTCAGATACTTTCTCTCCGGTGGCGAAACTCACTTCTGTCCGCTTATTTATTTCCTTAGCAGCTTCTCAGCATTGGCCTTTACATCAATTGGATATCAAGAATGCATTTTTTCATGGTGATCTCAGAGAAGAAGTCTATATGGAGCAACCACCCGGTTTTTTTGCTCAGGGGGAGTATGGGAAAGTTTATCATTTGAAGAAGTCATTGTATGTCTTGAAGCAGAGTCCTCGAGCTTGGTTTGGCAAGTTTAGTGTAGTTGTTCGGGAATTTGGGTTAAAGAAGAGCAAATGTGATCATTCTGTCTTCCACAGGCTATCAACAGCTGGCATTATACTCCTTGTTGTTTATGTCGATGACATTATCATTACAGGAAGTGATTATAGAGGGATATCTTCACTTAAGTCATTCTTGCAGACTAGATTTCACACGAAAGATTTGGGCCAGCTAAAATATTTTCTGGGAATTGAAGTCTCTAGGAGCAAGAAAGGAATTTTTCTGTCCCAGAGAAAATATGTTCTCGATATACTTGCAGAGACTGGAAAGTTAGCTGCCAAGCCTCGCAGTACTCCAATGGTTCCTAATGTGCATCTCATGCACGATGATGGCGATCCCTTTGATGATCCAGGGAGATATAGGAGATTGGTTGGAAAACTGAATTATCTCACCGTGACTCGTCCAGAAATTGCATTTGCAGTAAGTGTGGTTAGTCAGTTTATGTCTGCACCAACAGTTAAACATTGGGAAGCTTTGGAGCAAATCTTGTGTAATGACCCGATATTTTACAAATATTATTTTTCCTAGTTATTCTGTTAGTTTTAGTACATTTAATCTTAATTATTATTATAGAATAATTATTTATGTAAATTATGGGTTGGAAAAGGGTTAGAAATATAATTAGGAGTAGTTATTCGACCAATTAGACATTACTCTTATTATTTGGTATTTAAGTGAAAAAAATAGTGAAGTAGTGGGATTCGCACGTTCAATAAATCCTTTTACTTATTTTAGAGATACAAAATACAAAATTAGGTTTTCAAGTAGAGAACTTGGGATAAAACGTAACGCCCAAAGGGCGTCTGCCTAGGCATTGATTCGGCCATTTCAGTTTAGTTCAAGGCCAAAGAAGTTAGCGAATTCCATTCCTAAATTACTACTTGTATTGGAATACGTACAGGTGTTATCTTTTCTCCAAAAGTATCATCATTATTGGTTAATGATTTTCTTATGATAAAAAGGAGGCATAATTATTATATAATGATTAGTATATGGGGATGGAGAGTTAAATTTAGTGAATTTGCTATTGTGTTGACCACAATAATAGAGAAACCTACTGCCCAGGCTTTGACGTTCAAGTTATCGTTGTACTTTCATTTTGTTGTCTTTATAGTAGTTTATTTATTAGCCAAGGTTATGGAGTCATTGAGAGTATAAAATACTAATATAAAAAGTTAATAGTTGGATTGGAGGCAACCAACTTTTAAAAGCAGAGGTTAGCTATACGAAATTGGGACTGGCGTTTCACTAATGTCGCCGAACTAGTACACCAACGTATCAAATTATACTCATTTTAATACTTTACCTTTTAGTATGATTATTTCTATTATACACTGTAATTATTATTGAGATTAGAATATTATTATCACGACTATATAAATTTTGTATCAAAATTGAAGCAAATCATAATTTTGGATTCATGAATTTGAGGGTGAGTTGGTAAGATACTTAGTCGTAAGACTCGGAACAAGTTTTATACTCAAATTTTGAATCAATATATTAATTTAATTATGTAATCCATTCTTTTACTTAGAGCGAGACGGTGTGGAGGAGATTCGACGGGGAAGAGAGATTGTTGAGTAGTGGTTGCTTCTTCGGATAGAGGTACGTGGTTCTATCCCTTTCTTTGGTGGAATTTGTCCACGTGAGATATTGTACATACGTTCCTTGTATGTGCACTGCCCTAGGTGTAACCGTTTACACCTTTTTGTTGTGTTTAAATCTTTACTTGGAATATGTGTTGTTTTCCTGGATTATGTTTACTTCTGGTTGTTGTTTAAAGTATTGAAAGTTATGTGTATGTTTGCCATGAAAATTTATGATTACTTTGATATGTCGGAGTTGGTCTACTATCTATTTTAGAGTTGGTACATTTGATAGCCTCGGAGTTGGTCCGCTATCAGATCTTTTCGGAGTTCGCCCACATATTCTGCTGGTTTATTAATTGAGTTTAATTGTTGGTTCTTGAATGAGATTTATTGATGTTGAATGGTGTGATTGGATGGACTATTTAAATAGTGAATTATAACATGTTTCTTTTTCTCCCTCCTCTATTCTGTTAATTTATTGCTCAGACTAGTTTACTGTCTTTCATAGGAACTAGTCTACCCACCTACTAAGTCCTTTTGACTTACGTTATTTTCTTTATTGTTTCTTATTATCTGTTTGGGCAGATACGGTTCCGAGTACCAGCGAGCCCCGTGGCCAGAGTTGAAGATTTTCCTATTGATCAGCGGTGAGCCAACCATCCTCATTCCGTGGTGGCGCACCTTTCTATTATTTCATTCCTGTCATTTATTGTTTCAGACATTCGGGATATTTTATTCAGCATTTATCTTATAGATGTTCATGGCTTACGGTAGAGGACTAGACCTTTTGTTTGCATTATGGGATATTCTGCGTATTTCAGTAATAAAAGTCACAACTTGAACTTTATTATATTATTTCTTTAATGTTATTGAGGTTAATTGTTAATATAGAGAGTGGGTTCGCCCGATGGGGTTTGTTCGAGTGCCCTCACGACCATCCAGGATTATGGGTCGTGACATCTTGTGTTACTTAAAAGGAGCACCTGGCCTAGGCATATTATATAGCAATAATGGACATTTTCATATAGAGTGTTTTGCAGATGCGGATTGGGCTGGATCCAAAATTGATAGAAGGTCGACCACAGGATACTGTGTATTTTTTGGTGGAAACTTGGTATCATGGAGAAGCAAGAAACAACAAGTTGTATCTCGTTCTAGTGCAGAATCCGAGTACAGAGCTATGGCGCAGTCTACATGTGAGATTATGTGGATACATAATCTTTTAACAGAAATTGGGTTGAAGCATCGTATTCCAGCTAAACTTTGGTGTGATAATCAAGCTGCCTTTCATATCGCATCAAATCCAGTGTATCATGAAAGAACCAAACATATTGAGGTTGATTGTCATTTTATTCGCAAGAAGATTGAGGAAAACTTGATCTCTACTGGATTTGTGAAGACGGGAGAGCAACTAGCTGATTTACTCACGAAGGCACTGAATGGACCTCGAGTTGATTACCTTTGTAACAAGCTGGGCATGATCAATATATATGCTCCAGCTTGAGGGGGAGTGTTGTAGAATGAACCTAGACTCATTCTATATTAATGTACATAGATAGAAAATCTATAGGATTCTTCCTTTTATTACTTTCCTTAGCACCTAATGTACATGTATTAATATGGCTCAATCCTTTGAATAGAGAGATACAGTTTCTGAAATACCTTGACTATTTACAATTATAAAATTAGCTAGAAATAAAGTAGGTGCCCTAATACGCCTAGTTAACAAATATGTTAGGTGGCGACTCCAAATCTTTACCCATGAGTTCCAATAAGTCCAGCCCTAATTCGAACTTTAACCGGTTTGGGGGAGGAGGGGGGAATGGGTACGACAGAATGACGACTCTGAAAGGGAATTTCAAGGTTCTAACCATAACGGACTTTTAATTGGGATTCTTTACATTTATTTTCTTTCCTTGTTATTTCTCAAAGACTAATATTTCTTTTTTTCCTTTTTCATGTTTGAAGCTTAGCTTTTTATTGGCATTTTCTTTTAATTTATTATCTGTAACTTTCATTTTGTTTATACTTCCTCCACTCCTGAAATTTTTACACTTGCACACACCAAGAACGATTACGCGTACATTGCGATTGTTCCACCCTCAAAGCACTCTTTAGGAAAAGTTTGCAAAATTTAGCCAGCTAGCGAGGTTGTTGGCGGTTTGCGGGCTTTCAACTTCCAAGATGTCCGCTTGGGAGAAATCTTGTCTAGAAAAACCCATTCTTCGATATGGAAATGAATTACGTTGCTTGCTTCAATGATTCTTCAAATCCTCCTCGAGTTTGTTAAATCCTCTATTTAACGGTTTCATTTATAACTTTATTTGCACTTTATATTATCTTGCATAATTATTTTACACCCCGGAACTAACCTGTTTCTTTCACTTTTCTTTTTGTTATTTCTCTTTGTTACAATTGTTTTATGAATTATTTTAACATGTGCATCCATTATCCGAAACTTACACATTTTTTTAGAAAATATATGCATTTTCTTTCAAAATTTATATATTTTTAAACATGTGCATACTGCTCACACCTCCCGCCACTCTTGGCAATTGCAAAATCGTGCGTTGAAAAACATGGTGGTTATGACTGCCTCTTTCCTCACAAAAATTCCTTTAGGGGGAACAACTTGGAATCTATTTGGTCCGTGATGTTTCCGCTCCTGAGTCGTCCGCTTGGGAGGATAATAATACCTGGTCTTGCTATCTCCATTTCTTAGTAGAAATGCTAGAAATCATGCATCATAACATATCAATAGTCGACTTGTTCTAAAGTCCGATAGGCCGACGTGTTGAAACAATTCGAACAGGTTTTTGACCCGTAAAGAGCGTTGGACATGATCTATTTGCATATACTTAGGGGATCAAACGTGCAAATGTTGACCGCTTATTGGCATTGTTCTGCATTTAGTGCCCTTTAAAGGCACAAAGGTTACCTAATAGGCGTCAAAAGCCCAAATTGGATAAAAATGATTGCTTATTCATAAATAGTTGAAATTATTCTGTATTCAATGTCATTCAAAGGCACGAAGGTAACCTAAGAGGCATTAAAAGCCCAAATTGGATCAGAAATAATTGTTTATTCATAAACAGTCGGAATTATTCTGTATTCAATGACATTCAAAGGCACGAAGGTAACTTAAGAGGCATTAAAAGCCTAAATTAAATAAGAAACTACTGTTTATTGCCAAAGGATTGGAATCATTCTGTATTCAATGCTATTCAATGACTTAAATGGTAATTGAAGAGGCATTAAAAACCCAATTTGAAGCAGAAATGACCGCTTGACAGATGGGATAACACATAATGCACATTTATCCTTTCAATATTATATAAATACTTGACATCCTTGGCATGTGAAAAGTCCATTAGCAACTTCTGTCTAAAGTGTCTAAAGATTTCACAACCCACAATGACACATCTCTTCATATTCTCTGTTGCATTGTTGTCAAAAGCTTGTGCTGAACGTTGATCATTTTGCTCGCAGTAAAGCGAATCTTAGGCATTTTTCTTCTCCCTTTTCCTATCGTCCTTCACCTTTTCCAAAAGATCATGGCCAATAGAATATTTGACATGATTGTTGAAATCCCTCAGTTGCTCAGAGATTGGTGGGGAAACCTAAGCATAGATCAGAAAGACCGAGTCAAAATGGTGTTGGGGAATATGATTTAATTAATGAAGCACATTACAGCGAAAGGGATGATAGAAGCAACAGTACACTATTGGAATTCAAACCGAGCAGTTTTTCCCTTCAGAAGTGTAGAGTTGACACCCTTGCTGGAAGAAATAGGTGGGTTAACTCAACCTACTCAATCTCCTCCATCTATCAGAAGAATATTTCTGGCTTTGCTTACTTTTCTTCCTATCTCTGCAAAAAATTTCTTGTTGGGGTTAAGTAGTGGTTTATCTTGAGGTACTTTTTCCTTGTTTTGGTTAAAATTTAAATTTTTGGGAAATCAATTTCGATTCTAATTGTTGCTAAGTGCTGCAGAATTGGTGTTCGTGTTTTCTCTTTTACCTGAGAGAAACTATGAACGGTGGGTGAATGTGTAGGTAGTAGCTATGTTTGACGAAGAATCTATACTTTATGTTGCACTCCTTTAATCAGTACTTCAAAGTTACGGTCATTTTTATTCTACTGTAGAATTTGGTGATCAGAATTTTTTGGCTACATCTTACTTCCTTATTTTTTGAATAATTTCTAGAATATTAACTACTATTTGAAAGTGAGAAAATCTTGATGCCTAAGAACATTACATCCGAGGAATTCTTCGAAATGATAGGGCTTAAGCCCGAATTGTGCACAGACAGTGAGACAATTAGGAATTTTCTTGACTTCCCTCTACATCAAATTCGGGTATGGATAAGCATTTCAAGAATCCGAAGACTATTTCAGCATTAACCACCAGACGGATTGGCAAGAGCGGAGGGTACTTGCTTTTGTCACCAGCTTTTTAGGTACAATCGTGCTTCCAGAAAATAAAGAGCGAGTGGATGTTGGCATGGTTTCAATTGCTGATGCCCTACTCAAAGACATTAACAAGAAATACACACTGGTACCTATGATCATCGTAGAAATGAGTCGTGCTTTAGAAAGATGCAAGAAAGGCGTTTGGGTTTTTCGAAGGTTGCAATTTACTATTACAAATTTGGTTGATGGAACATTTGCAAAAGATGAACAACACAGACCAACCCTTCCATTCCACTATGGGAGGACTATATCCTGACTCATACCGCCCGCATGGATAACGCTCTTGGGAAGTGGGACCAGCCAGTAACTACTAAAGGTTGGCACTACATACTCTGTCAGTTGACATCCGAAAATGTGCAATGGATGTTTGATTACTTTCCCAGCGCTATAGTGATCACACGGTCGGAAAGAGACCTATTTCTCATTTTAGTGGGCTTTAGAGGAGTTTACCCATATACTCCTTTAAGGGCACTTACATAAGCAGGGAGAAAGCAAATTGTACCCCAAATTACAGACATCAGAAGTTTCAAAGCAAATATTCTCGGAAGAGTGATACCGTTCAAAGACAAGATATTAGAACTTTGGAAAGAAAGGCAATGAATGGGATTCGAGACTATTTGACGAGATAGGTTCGACGCACGCTATGATGAAGACTATCCAGACTAGCTTAGGAAAGACATAGCAAAGGCAGTTCAACCAAGAGCAACAACAAAAAGGAAACGAAATGCTGATAAGTTAGAAACCGAGTACAAGTAGCTACGCAAACAACTAGCAAGGGCACGAGAGAATATAGCAAACAAGAAAAGTTTGGTCGAAGCAAAGAATAAAGAAAAAGGCAAATGGCGCAGTAAGGCAGAACACCTGACAAAATGCATAGAGTCTATCAGTGTATGGGCTAGCGAAGGAATGAACGTTGTGGCTGAAAAAGGAATAGAGGAGAAAGGAAGTAAGGCTTGGGAAATATTGAAGAATTTCACATTTGACATATCTCGACTCTTAACTGATGCAGACAACATCATTTTTCAAGGAGACTCATCAGAGGCAAGCTTGTCCGAGAGAGACTCCGTCCGAAGAAGAAGAAGAAGAAGAAGAACAAGAAGAAGAATCTTCTGGGGATGGATCAGTATGAATGATGTTCACCTGGCCATGATCTAATGTCCTAGCGATGTTTTCTACCTTTTGCACTATTTCAATATCAGCCCATGTAACAAAAGTTCAATAAATGCAATATTATCTTTTAGGCTTCATATTTTGTTAGCAAATGAAATGATGCATATGGCACGAAGCGCTTTTCAAATCATCGTGCGTAAAACGGTCCTTCGCATTATGGGATGCATTTCTTGTTTGATATATGTGCATTGCATGAATATGTCTGTTGCTCTAAGTCTCTTCCTACCTTCGGCGGATCCCTTCCCAAATCCAATCTCCTACCAAGGCAGGCAATCTATCTCCTTACTCTACGTCCAATCGTGATATCTAAAAACTTTCACATGTCTAAACTATCTCTAACTCACTACCAAACCCAAAACCTACGATCCAAAAAGTTGGCTTGAGTCGAACATTAAGGCAAAAGTTATGGTTAGACAAAGTGCATTTGTCATTGATTGGTCAAAACAAGAAGGGTTTGGTACAACATGCACTATGCACATGGAGCAGAATATAAGCGGAGCAAGAGATATTGGTCAAACTCAAAGGCACACCTGCTTTATCACAAGACCTTTTGACACCAATATCCAAGGATCATTTTTGTTGCTCTAGTCTACACAGTCACAACACCTACAATACATGACTGTGATCCAAAGCATTTTCCAACTTGCTCCTATCGTGATCAAAATAGCAATCAAAGGACCAGTGGTAGATAATATTGGAAAGACAGAAGTGTAGCAAAGACTTGCGCACGACAACAAAAAACAGGCAAGCCAATTCAACTTGAAAAGGGAGGCAAAGACACAATGACAAAGCTCTCATCATATGACAAACCAGGGAACTCCCTAAGCATTTGGAAAGCATATCTCTACCCACTAGCAAAGATAAAACATGACGATGAAGTTATTTGAGACACTTACAAGAGCAAGAGTTGCTTTGATATGAAAGCACAGACGAATATACTTCTTGGAGCAATTTTGGTCGAAGGCTTTATTGGGGGTGATATGAATTCTCATGACGACAATTACAATAGGATGCAACAATCTAAGAGTACACATGATATATAGGCAACCTACATCAAGGTCGGCGACTCAGTAATAAGATATTATCCATCAAGGAAAGTTGGTGCAAGGACTATATTGCAGCAGTTGGTTGACAAGTATGAAAGACATTGAGTATCTCTTTGAAAGACATATAGGCATCATGACAGACAAATTTGCAAGAAAGGATGACAAATGTACTCAAAGTCTTGAAGTCTGATAAAAGCCAACCCCCCTTTCTGTCGCATCACACAATCTATTCCTTACACAACATCTTTACCACTTTTCATTGACATTCAACTCCTCATCTCCTGCTTAAACAAGCATCGGTTGTTTGACAAAAATCCTTGCCTTGACTGCGACATAAAGCTTTTAGGCAATCTCTTGTGATATCTGTGAATTCTATGATAATCTCCAAATTCAAGCGCTAATTCATCATCTGCGGTCTAGGCATCCTCTTAAGCTTATGTGTCATTTTTGCATCAAATCTTTGCCAATGTGCCCACATGATTTTGTGCATTTTACCACTTTGTTACGGTTGCTTTGCGCTTGAACACTGAAATCGGTCAAGAATCTGCATTCAGAAAAAGCTGAAATAGCTAGCCGAGCTGAAAACATTTTCTCCTGGAACAAGGTCTTTTCAACCACCAGCATGTGGCACCAAGATCATTCAAACAATCAAATTCCACTTCCGTACAACTTGTGATGCGGACAACCAAAATCAGCCAGCATTTTACCCACACAAAAGTCGCAAGAAAGAAATCCAGTCACTATACAACCGAAACTAGCAAAACTCACAACCTCACACAATAAAAAACCTCCCCTCAATAAAGACTTTCAACAACAACCTTATCAGGTTCAACAAAATCAAGGACAGATAAAAGACAAAACCCCACACCTTTACCCCTTTAGCTCTGTCAAGGGATATTGCAACCGATAAACAAAGTACTCCTAAATACCCATTTCAAAATTCGATCCAACAAAGATCTACACTCATCACCCAAACATTCAATACCATGACACCACAAAACATCCAGTACTGAGCCACAAAATTCAGAGTCTGATTGAACAGAACAAGACAATGGTACAACAAGAACCAACAAATGGAAACCGCAACTCCTAAACCACAAATATATTTTCTATACACACCAATCCATCAAATTTAGCTCCATGACTTTTGAAAAAAAAAGCACGAAATATGAAGACACCCCATCACAATGCAAAACAAATACAATTTTTGACAAACTCCAAATCCGGTAAAATCCAAGCACCAAACCTCAGTCTGAGTATGCAAGTATCCATATAATCAGAGTCATCAAAATACCCAACCATCAATCTGAAGGACAAATACAGATTCAAGCCAATACATTAGTGTTTAATGCAATACAACCACTTTTGTTTCGACTAATGAATATTTATTTTAGAGCAGATTTTTTAACATAAGCACAAGTTTCGCAGGCACTACCATAATAAGCAATAAACAGGGGCGGAATTTTTGAGGACCCCCTCAAAAATTCCAAATAACGCAAGCCATCACTGGGGCTGAATTTTGAGGTTGAACCCCCAAAAACGCAATGAAATGACAATCAACGTGACAGTGCCCCAGGCAATCCTATATGCACGGGCATACAGACCGAAGGGTAGACAGCCCGATTAATGAATGTCGTGACAAAAGGTAGATAGCCCAGAGGGTAGACAACCCGATGAGAAAGATTGGCATGACTTTGAATAGACAGCCTAGAGGGTAGACAGCCCGGTGAAAGGAATGGCATGACAAATGATAGACAGCCCGGAGGGTAGATAGCCCGATGAGAAAGATTGGCATGACAAAGGGTAGATAGCCCGGAGGGTAGACAACGCGATAAAAAATGATATGGCAAAAGGTAGACAGCCTTGAGGGTAGACAGTCCGGTGAAAGGAATGGCATGACATGGGGCAGACAGCCTAGAGGGTAGACAGCCCGTTGAAAAGAACAGCATGGCAAAGGGTAGACAGCCCGAGGAAGAGAATGACATAGTATGTGGTGGACAACTTGGCATAACAAAGGGGATATACAGCCCGACGTGACAAGCACATATTTAAATAACGAAAAGCAGTGACAAGACGACCCAATGACAGGAAAGTCTCTTTATGTATTTAAATACATACTATTTTGCAAAACTCACTTTTATAGTAGGACATACAATCCGGCGTTGCACTGGCAAAATGATCCGACGACAGCTCGGCGCGACAAAGCAATTATTTCCTGACAAGAACAACTTAGCAAATGAATTTCCCCCAGAGGAGAGGCACACATTCCCTAGCACTGAGCACCTAAAGCAGACTAGACAACTACATGACAAAGGAGAGCTCAACTCAACAGAGAAGTTTACTTTATCTTTATCTTTATCCCTATTGGCATTTTTTCTTGATTTTGCTGAAGGGCACTCCCCGATCTCGCGACAAACCCAACGTCATTTCCCATACTCCCACACTTGCTCCCCAAAAATCATTACCCACGCAAAACTGTGCAACTACAAAACCTCAAATACATACAAAGCATCATCCCAAAACCCAATTCGAGAAGCCTAATCTTACAGACAATGCTTTTGCTACACTCGCAAGCTACCTATTTTTTCGAGTTCCAAATCGCTCAAAGCCACAGTTCCATACTCGCACCAGTGATCTACCTAATCTTTCCTTGTCGATTCGGTGTCAGCTTTGTATTCCTTCCTATTCAAGCCTATCTGTGTCAATTATGCGTGCTCTCGTGTTTAATCGTGCCTATATGTTTGAATCGTGTACATTTATCGTGCTTTACTCCTCAATGTTCCTCAGCTCATTCAAGACAACGTTGAAGACAAGATGACTCATTTATCGAGTTGTAGTAGAAACTATGTCCATGTAAACTCCTCTCTATGGGTGTGTTGCGCACCACATCTTCATAATTAGGATAATTACAAATTCTCTTTCCCCACACTAGATCTATCGATGCTACCTCGTCTTCGATAATGCCTTTTTTGTACCTACAAACTACCTATTCCGTCAAATTCTAACATGCCCAAAGCCGATCATCTCATGCCCCCACAAGTAATCTGCCTAATCTTTCATTACAAATCAGGATGTCATTTTACATTTCCTTCCAATTAATGCCTACTTTGTCTATTCAAGCCTATCTGCGTCAATCGTGCATGTTTTCGTGCTTAATCGTGCCCATCTGTTTGAATCGTGCGCATTTATAAAACTCGCTCCTCAAATATTTCCCAGCTCAGTGAAGGCAATTTTGAAGGCGAAATTACTCATTTGTCGAGATGAAGTAGAAACTATCTACGCATAAACTCCTCTTTATGGGTGTGCAGCGCGTCACATTTTCATAACTAGGATGATTATAAGCCTCTTTTTCTATGCTCGATCTATTGATGTTATATCATCTTCGATAGTGCCTTTGATTCATTCTTCAGTTAATCTCGCAAAAAGCCAAAGCATACACGAATCTAAACTTTACATACATGGATAAGTTTAGTCTCTACATCCAAAATCGTACGCCATAAACATCTCACACAGGCAAAATGCCATTCTAGAACTACACACGGCCTGATTCTCATGAAACCCGAGATATGTAGGCAACTCGAAGACCGGGATTCGGCCAAAATACCCCCCTAAACTCTCATTTTCCTTTTTGCTTTGTCTATCCGTCGTGATAAAATTGGCCGTTTTGTCAACATCTTTGCCCGAAGACTCTTTCATCATCCCCTGGCAAAGAGGGGTAGCTATTGACACCCAATTTTGTCCCTCCTTTCTTCATAATTGGCTATATTTAACATAAAGATGCATAATTGACTGTTTTACAAAATATGCATTAGAAAGCGTGCATTTACGTGTGTTATTACTTATTTATACACTATATATTTAATTATAGTTATATTATGTAATTTACATCATCTAGGTTGTATGTGAAGTACGTGTCAAAATTGCAGCTATGTGTGTATTTATAACATTTAAATATTTACCTATAACTATTTATACTTATTTGACTTAATTTGACCCCAAGTGTTGTTATGTGTGCATTTTCTATTTCGTCATTTTTGTACCTTTAGTTAAATATCGGTCCAATAAATACGTAACTTTCATTTTCATTACTCCACATCCATTCTAAAATTTTAATTCTTTTAAATGATTGCCATTTTCTTTCCATCTTGAACATAGACACAATATCTAGCCAAATACATTCCCTTTCTTTAAATTTTGAAAGTGAATATTCTCTTTTGGTAAGTCCCCTCATATCTCTCCCACAATCCTTCAATTACCTCAATCTCTCCTTGATTTACAATCAGTCATCTTTATTAGGTTTTCCAAAATCAAATTCAAATCATTTAAATAATTTCCCAATCTTTACCAAAATTCACTTTTATTTATCCTATTTTGTCTTGTCTTTCCTCCTTTATTTTAATCTTCTTTGAACTTGGATAAAATTCATAACCAAGTACATCCACTGCTAATCTTATTCTTAAATCTCTTCCAGCGTATACCCCACTTTTAACACCAAGCACACATCCCCCATATCTCCTCAATACAATACAAGTTCTACACACAGTACACTCACTGACCCTCATCCTCTCCACCACCAAATCAATACACAATTCCACCACTCAATACACCGTCACCACAAGAACATATGCATACATCCCAGCTCTTCTTCAAACCAACTGTATAAATAGATTCACACACACTCGCCATCAACCCTTCCCCTCCTTATCTATTCCATACCTGTGTCACACACACACACACACTGTTTATACACGCACACAGAAATGAGAACAAACCCACACACACACACACACACCAAGCAAACAGAAACTGAGGAACGGAGGGAGATCAGGGAAGAGACAGTACAAAAACGGAGCGAAAGCAATGGTATAAACATCACAGCCGGAGAATAGATCGAAATCCCTCTACTGGTAGCTACGATAAAAAATTTGATGGAAGAGGGCTGGAGACGTGGCGACACCATTGAGGAGTCGCTCCTCCTCCTCCTCATCTCGTTGCTTGCTTTGTTTACCGGGGATCCCCTGTTCTCGTTTTCCCTCCCTAGTTCTGGGTGATTTGTGACTGAGATTAAAACGGAATGGCAGAGTCGTAGCGGTGCCGCTAAGGCAGTTGGCAGTCGCTCCTCCGCTGCTCATCTAGTTGCTGCTTCGTTTAACGTACTTCGTCTACTGGTGATGACGTTTTATCTCTGTGGTGTTACAATTTTAATTCCTTATAAGCTTCTGCTGGGTTTTATCGTATCTGCTGCTTTATTAAATCCTGAGCTATGCATGTTTATTGATTCTTTGGATAATATCGCATTTATACTAATCCTCTATTTTGAGTTCTATGTTGTTGTTGCCTAGCATCGATTTTGGACAGATGCCACTGATTATGTTCCTCCCTGTGGACTTTTGAGCGGATATTGCATGATTTGCTGGTCAATGAAAAAATATATACATATATTGAGGCCTATGGACTGATTTGAACAGATACTACAAGGCCAATGACGTTTGGAGGCCAAAACAGTCTGTCTCGATACAACAGTCCCTTACGATTTTATCCCTCCAAAAAATAAATAGGCAATGACGATATTTAATACTTTACAAAGTAAGTTATAGTAGAGTGGTGGAGTTGGAGGTACTTGGCATGGAAAATCGGTCCGGACTCCGTGTTTACAACCCTACCAACATCCCTAATCTCTACTTGATGCACTACACAAATCTGAGCCTAAACTTCTACAAAGTTCCTTTTTCCTTATTTTATTATTATTATTATTATTATTATTATTATTATTATTATTATTATCATTATTATTATTATTATTATTATTATTATGACCTTATTATTTTCTTATTTTTTGCTTCATTTCATAATTATAATACTAACTCAATTTTATTTGTTGCGAGATACATCTGGATTGATGTTATCAGGACGACGCTCCAAAATGCCCCCTAATTCAACTTTCTATTGCATTCTTTTAATTTTTAGTTTATCGTTGTTAATTTATTTTGATATACTAACTAATTTGATTTATTTTGCGAGGTGTATTTGGTTGAATTCTCCAAGGAAGAAGCCAATTAGTGAAATTGAACCTTTTACCAATCTTAGTTATTATATGCATATTATAGTAGTCATTTTATTCTTTGTCTAGTTTTAGTTAGCTTACTTGCTTAGTTACTTTTAATTATTTTGAATCCCAACTATTTAGTTCGGCCGGTAACCACATTTGGTGGAGCCTGAGAGGTGCCTAATACCTTTCTCTCGGGTTAACTTGAACCCTTACCTAGAATTTATGGTTCGTAGACTAAGTTTTGGAGTTAATTATAAAATTGGCTAGAAACAAAGTAGGTTTCCTAGTACGCCTAGTTAAAAAATATGTTAAGTGGTGACTCCAAGTCTTTATCCGTGAGTTCCAATGAGTCGAGCCCTATTTCAAAATTTAACTAGTTCGGGGGGAAAAATGGGTGCGAAAAATAGATGCTAGCAGCTCGGTCGACATCATCCAGTCTAGAGTGGTAGAATAGTTTCAATTGTCGAATAAATAGTACCAAAGTTTACTGTGCTTTTTGGGTTTAACAACACAAGTGAGAAGACCTTTAGAGAGATCGTTTTAAAAACATACGCGGAGGGTGTTAAGAATGCGACTGTTTTGCAGGTGCTAGGTTGAGACATGGCTTACGATGGCATTCTGGGTCGGTTATAGATCCACACGATAGGTACAGTGCCATATACATTACACAAAGTGGTTAAGTTTCCAACTCCATGGGGAGTATACAACATTAGAGGTGAGTAGCAATCTGCTCGTGAATTTTATTCGGTGGCAGTAAAAAGCAGGGCTTATTCGGATGCCCAAAAATAGCAACCACAGCAACCCGAATCCTTGGCCGAGCAAAGTAAAGGGGCACCAATTCCCACCGATAAGGAGTTCACCAAGATTCCGGCTTGCATTAGAGAATAAAACAAACTGAAGGCGGAGGATTCCACCATAGAGGATTTAGAGGAAGTGATTTGTTCGAGGATCAGCCGGATCAGAAAGTTTATTTTTGGATCCGAATTGGAGCCTGATTCTAAGCGAAAATAATTTGTTTCCTCAGAGAAAATTCAGATTGTTTTGTTTGGTCCCACGCGGACGTGGCAGGGATAGCTCTGAAAATTACTACTCACAAGTTAAATGTCGATTCATTGCATCGACATGTTAAGCAAAAGAAGTGTCCAAATGCATGCTTTAAGAAGAAAGTCAACGATGATGAAGTTACTAAGTTATTGAAGAACGAATTTATTAGAGATGTGAGATATCCATAATGGTTGGCTACACTTGTAGTCCCAAAGAAAAATGGAAAATGGAGGTATGTGTGGATTCCACGAACCTGAACAAAGCTTGTTCGAAAGATTTGTTCACATTTCCTCACATCGATCAGTTGATCGATTCGACAGTGGGGCACGAGTTTCTTAGTTTTTTTGATGCGTTGGGTATAACCAGATTCTTATGGAGCCAAAGGATCAAGAAAATACTTTGTTTATCACGGACATGGGGACATACTATTATACGGTCATGCCTTTCGGTTTCAAAAATGTCGGGGCTACCTATCAATGGTTGGTCAGTCATATGTTTAAGGATTTGATTGGAAAGATGATGGAGATTTACATTGATGACATGTTGGTAAAATCTTTATGCACAATTGGCCGTTTATAAAGTGGGGGATGAATTTTCTTGGGCAGCTTCCAATTGCGCCTGGTAAGGTACAATTCATTTTGGTTTTATCTGACTATTTTTCTAAATGGGTGGAAGCAGTGGCATTGTCCAAGATAAGGGAGAAGGGTGATTGATTTCATATGAAAGAATATTATAGTGGTTGGAAACATTAAATGTATCACATGCTCGATAGCGGCCAATTTTCATCATAAATAAACTTTATGCTTTCACGCCTATAAACTCGGCATCTCTAATTATGCTAGTTAAATGGCTAATTCCCTAACACTTTTTAATCCAAGTGTTTAGTTCCAAACTTATGTTTGAGAAATTCGTACACATACATGAGAGTGAGAAGTTGTTCTTCATTATTCACTAACTCATTCGGCCCAATTATTTATTCTCTTTCGTAATTAATATTTTTGTTACACCCCGTGTGGCTAAAGTGATATACATTGCCCTAATGACATGTTAAGAATGATTTAAGTAAGTTTAAAGTTATAATATGACTATATATGACGTTTATATGTTGAATATAAAGTTTGAAAAAAATTGGATTTAAGTTGCGGATACACCGACTAAAGAATTTGCCTTGTAAGGAAGCTTTTTGAGAAATTAATTCCATGTATTATATGAGGCCTTTTGGGAACATATCATATACCAACTTGAATTTCTTGGAGTATAGCTTCCAATAATATTTACCGTTTTCCTGTACGACGTCCGGATAAATATATATGAGCGTCAGAAGTCAGGACAAAAGAATGGACAATAGCGCAAAAGAGGGCTAAAAGTGAAATATTTAAAAAATATAAAAGAAAAAATTATCTCTTTTCTCCTCATTTCCAAAACATTAACTAGGGAAACAGTCCCTTCATGAGGATGGAAGCTATTCTTAGGGTTTTGAAGGAGTAATGCCAATCTTAACTAGAAATTGAAGATGGATTGCATCAAAACGCTCTACGCGATTAAGGTAACATTATGCTACCTTCAGTTTCCTCTATAGCTTGAAGTTTGAGGATGCTTCATGACTAAGTAACTGCTGAATTTGTTAGAATTTAGCTCATTTAAGTTTGGGGAAGCTTGACAAGTAAAGGAAACAAGGTTTGAAAGCTAAACTAGTGAGGTATGTAAGGTCTATCTTCGTCTTTCGACTAATGCATGTATATAGTAACTTTCCAAGCTTGTTTTGCCTTCCAAATTGGAATATTTTATGTTGATCTTATATAGAATCATTGTAACCTTGTATAAATAGATTTTGGTAACAAAAACCGAGGTATAAGGGTCTCAAATCAGTCCCCAAAGAGCAGCACGAAATTTGCCTCAAAACTGGAAGACCTATCTTTAACTCAGACTGTTGTTAGTAGTTTGAGCATAACATTTTCTACAAAATAGATATTGGGGTGATTTAGGATTCTCTGTAACTCCAAGAGATATATCTATAACTTTCTTTCAGATTCTAAAGTCTATATTTTACAGTTAGGCCGTGAAAACTATGATGTAATACAGGACAGTGGTACTGTCCATAAATTCTGTGTAGCCGTGGAATTATTTGTCGTCTGATTATTTTGTTTTGTTGTCTATTCAATCTTTTATGTAATCCATTGACCTATGCATATCCTATAGCATCCATTATGAATGTGTAAGCTAACATAGCATGTTTACGTGCTCAGTGTTATCCTAAATCAAAAGTAGAAGCTTTATTAAATGATTGGCCAACATTACATTTATAATTCTATTTTGTCGCTTGTTTTAGGGATAGCTGAACTTCCTTTTGCTCGATGTTATCTTTTTGACCGGGTATCTATTCCCGTATCTATTGTAGTGCTGTTTTTTTTTTTTTTTTTGCATATCATCTAGTTTTAGGGAAAACTCTGTCGAAATTGTTTTGGAAATCCAAAGAGTTGGACAAATTATGAGTTTCAGGTTGTGTCTATGATTCCATCTAGAGTTTTCTCATCATTCCTTTGAGTTCATATCCATTGTTGCCACATGTGTTGTCCCTCATACATGCTTATGCTTATATTGTAATCATATTATGTGTGATTTGGAGTCCCCTAAAGAGGCTGGACATTGGACACACAGTCCGGTCACGTGTGATACAACCCGTCTGGAGGACACAGCCCCTGTGGTTCAGGCTAGAGTTGAAACACCTAGTGTGACCGGGTGTCGTTCACACGCTCTGACCAGAGTGACTAGACATTACTGGCTAGGGGGACAAAGCTCATAACACCCGCCAGGTTTGTTATATACGCGTATATAGCCACAATATGCACTGCATGACTATGCATGAGGCTAGTTCAGATGTTCAGTTACCTAATTTGGGGGGATACAACCCATAACACCAGATAGGTACAAGTTCAGATAACAGTTCATATTTAGCTCAGTACCAGTTATTAGTTCTCAGTTATCAGCCACAGTTTCTTAGTGTCAGTATCAGTTGACAGCTATTTGTTCCAGTTTCTAGTTATCAGTCATATCACAATCAGTTATCAGTATAGTTTAGCTCAGCCTTCAGTTTCAGATTCAGTTAGACTTCAGTTTATATTTAGATCATCTTTAGTTCATGTTTAAGATTTCCAGCCACATTGCTATATTTTAGCACAGATTTACATAATTATATTCCAGCTTTACAGTTTTATTTAGCTATGATATATTATAAGATCACGCCTTGCACACTTTGTACATATCGTACTCACACCATTTTCTGGGGTGTTCCATTTCATGTCGTGCAGGTACACATAGATCAGCGCTTAGGCCACATCAGTAGGCCATCCATCAGCTGTTGGAATTACTCTGCTTACTCCCGGAGTTACTTATATTTTGGTATGTGTATAGTCAGCTAGTTTGGGTATGATGGGGCCATGTCCCGTCCAGTACTTGTTCAATTAAGAACTCCTAGAGGCCTGTAGATATGCATCTGTGCAATTAGTATGTCTTTATATGTCAGCTTATAGTAGCCTTGTCGGCTTTCCAGATTGTACAGTTCTTATTAGCTAGGCTTATGCTTGTTCAGTCTATTATTTATACTCATGGTTAGCAGATTATCAGTAGATTTTTGATGAGCGACACTTAGCGTCGATTATCCATTGCAGCCCTAGGATGGGGTCATGACAATTTTAATGTGGTCGTTGAAATTCAAACAATATAAAGCAAAACTTATCTTTGAATACCAACACAATTCAAATGGAAAGAAATTCATTAAAAGGTCGGAGGCCTAAAAATATTTACAAACCACCTTGACTAAGTCGCAAAAGTCAAAAAATAATATAAAGCAAGGAAAAGGCAAAGGCCATCGAAGACATCGGTTAAAACAACCAGAAGTTAAAGATGACACTATTCATCTCTTTATTTCCTTCCTCAGCCTTTCCTCATCTGACTCGTATTCCACTGGCTTGAACGAAAGACCAAGGTGTTCACCATTTCTTCAGCCTCTAGCAACTCGAACAATTGGTCGAATAACTTTTTGTCTAAATCATTACACTGAAGAAATAAGAGTCTGATTCTTGGTAAGCAGTTCAACAGAGTTAGCTACAACGTCAACCTTCTCTTTCTTAGCTATCTCAAGGTCTTTCTCAAGAGACCAAATTTTCTATCCATCTCCATTTCGGCCTCATCTAGCCGCCTCTTTTCATCTACTTCAATTTGCTCCGGTACCATAAGCCTTTGCTTAAACGCCTCTATTTGACCCTCAAGGTCTGACTCATGCAAAGCCTTGTCCTCCACAAAACCACTGAGCTTTGATACGAGGCTTTATATTGCTATGTTTCACCTACTTCCGCCTCGTGTTCATGGTTCTACTGGTGTTATCTTATCATACTTTGAATGAAATTTCTGTCATTTGGTGTGTTTTATGTTATGGGAATTATATTGATGATATGAGGCGTTTTTGGAGCATAATTTATGAAAATCAAGAGTTTTAAAGTCTGAGTAGAAGCCCAACACCTAACCAAGAATAAAGGTGCGAACAATACATAGAGAAGAAATTGAGAAGCAACAAAATTGGGTTGCTGCAACGCACCATGCGTAGCACGGCACAACGCTGCAAGCCAGAGATTCAGAGGATATGTAATTTTCTTAGGCGTAGGCAAATGCCTTGCTGGGGGCGCAGCGCGATGCGACTGGCTAAAATTCCTGACTTTTTGATTTAGGATTTATTTTGGTCCGAGTTATATGGGTCTATAGGTGCGATTTAAAAATCCTAAAGACGCCCCAAAACAAAACTTCTGACCTAATTAACATCAAAAGGAGATAAGGAAGAGAGAAGATCAAGATTCAAGGCTCTATCTCATCAATCAATCTATCTCTAGTGATTTTTACATGCTTATAGTTATTTCTTGTCTTAGAATATGACTATGAGTGGGTAAATCACCCATTGTTGGGTTTATTGAACTGCTCCACATGCTTGTGTGATGATAATTGTTGTTTTATGAATGAACCTTGTTAATTTTTCTATCTATGTTGTTTACGAATTTCTTGTTGATTAATTGGTAGGATCCCTAATTAATTGTCCCCTTTATTCTTGTGATTACTAAGAATAGATTCATGAGTTGTGGTTAAACAATATAATATTATTTAAACCTAAAACAAAGGCATTACTTAGATTGTCAAAACTGGTGAACTAGGAATATTGATCCTTACTGTGAACCATAAGTGTAGTCCTCCCTATCTTTACTAGTTAATTGGAATAGTTAATTAATGAAAGTTATGATTACTTAACGGAAGTGGGTAGTTGTAAACTTGGAGCACTTGTTCAATAGAAAGAGTTAGGGGGAATTGATAGCACAATACTTTAGCACAAGTTAGGAGTTGGGGAAATCAATTCTAGGTTTCACATCTCCTGAATCAAATCTATCTTTCTATACTTGTTGTTTCGTTTCTTGTTAAGTAGTTAATAGAACTAAACCATATTGAAGATATACTGCTCAAAGTTGCTAGGCTGGATAATTTTGCTAAATTAACTGGTAGGAGTCATGGTCTCTGAGGGATTTTCCTCGGGACTTTAAATACCGAGCTATATTTTTCGCAACCGCTTAGTCCCTTTTATAAGATATAGTTGGGCGTGATCAAATTTTGGCACCGTTTCCAGGGGAAGACGGTGTATTTTTAGCTTTTAGGATAGCTGAGTTGTTAGTTCAATTAACTTCGCCTTTGTACATATTGGTTTAGTTTATAAAAATAAATAAAAAATACGGCAACAGAAAATAACATATGATTAGGTGATCATTATATATGTGCAAATACGTCTTAATCTTCCTCGAGCCCTTATTATGATGATTCTTCTTTCTCTTATGATAATAGTAAGTGAAATGAAGTGGATGATGCTTTGAGACAATATGAAGCCTGAACTGATAAATATTTGGGACAGACATAGAGCACAACTATGCCGCTTGGAAGCTCAATTGAATTAGTTGGCTGCATTATTAGGGAATTCAACAACCTAGCCAAGAAGATATGGAATTAGAAGAAGAAATCATGGTTATACTTGAAGAGCTAAACCATGAATTTCCATCGAAGGAGGACAAGGGTTGAAAGCCAAGCATCTTGCCATATGGTGTGGGAAGATGCTGATGATGACGATGAGGTGCTAGAGTGAGACACAAAAATTGAAGCTGAAATTCTAGTTGAGTCTAACTCGTGCTAGAAAGGGGATGTCAATATAGTAAAGTTTAAGTGGGTTGCATGACATTCTAGATACTTTTCAATATTAGTTTTAGAGGGAGACAAGGAAATTGATCCTTTTGAGCCAGTGGAAGAGTTGAAGGATGAGGTGCATGGTGCTTACATTATAGAATTTTCACTGCCATCTAGGCAAGATGACAATCCTCGCTTGTGGGCCAAGGAGTACAAATATATTTGGTCTTGGTCAAGAACATAGCCGACAACTCCTGAGTTAATGGTTATGTGCAAAAAAGAGATGCTTAGTTTTTGGCATGCAAGAACTTGTGCCACCTTAAGAGCATAATCGGAGAGTTGAATTACAATTGGGGAGACAATACATAAGCTCGAGTTGGAGGAAAAAATATTGACTATGAGTTATGTCATGCCACGACTACAAGTAAGGCGATTCTCGGGAGGCAACCTATGATTGTAATTGTATACAAGTTAAAAAAAAGAGGAAAACAAAACAACAATACAAAAAAAAAAAGTTATCTTTCAGAGGATATTACTTGGTGAGTTTCATTGTTTGCTGGTTTCGGCTGGTTTGAAGTCTAAGTGTGGGGTGCTTTCAACCTCGTACGATTGGATGAGGATGTCCTACTTTGGAGAAGTCTGAGTACCTCGTACCTTATGGAAGCTCACAAGGATGTTCTTCGGGCTTAGAGCACCAGGGAGTAGCTCTATCACCCTTAGTTTTATTTTCAATGCATTGAGAGCAATGCATGATTTTAAGTGTGGCGTAGGGGAGTCTTCCTATTTGTGCTAATAATGCCCTCTGATTTTTCTTTGTGCATCGATTCTTTTTCAAAGAAGGTAGTCTGAACCGGGTATAGGTAGATTTTTTTTAGGATTAGAGTGTAGTAAATGGATCGGATAGTCATGGTTCCACTTTGACTAGTTTATATAGATACTTGATTTGGGGTATGCCAGCTTCATGAATTTGTTCTTTGTCAGGATCTATTTTGCCTTGAGAAACATTGAGTGTATTCTTTGAAGTCTATGATCATGATGTTGACTCTAGATTTGCTTGAGAGCTTGCTTGTGTTTGCTTTATTTAAGAGCGCGAAGAGCCATTTTGAATATGTTATGTGCCATGTGTGAGTGACAATTTTGTTTCCTCCATGTTTAATACTTGATGTCTAGAACTTGCCCGGAGTGTGTGCAAAGCGAAATGAGAAGTTTGCTCTGTTAGGATGTGATATGGGCATTCCTTTAATAGACTATTTGTTTGAAGCCTCAGAATTATATGTGAACCAGTGAAATTTGTCCTTAGCTAACCCTTTTGAGCATGTAGCCTTTCTTGATAGCTATTGGGATTCCTGTTTCTTGTGCTAAATATCTACGAATTGCTTGTTGTATTATGAGCCTAAAAGGATAGTTAATAAAGTGGAAATATTGTGGTTATTAGAGGAAGACAAAAAGTAATTTAGGGGGATGCCATTTGGAGGGATTTACTAAAAAAATAATGTGAAAGCTTAGAGTATTGTGCAATAATTGAAATGTAAAAAAATTGTTTGAAAGATGGAAGAAAATAAAGAGTAGTTCCTATCATTAGCTCCTACTTTACTTAAAGAAGAAGGTTGGTAAAGGTTGACTCTTTGAGGCTAAAAGAAAGATTGGTTAGGAAGAAAAATACTTGATTAATTTTGGTATATTAAATTGCTTGGGGTGGTTGGTCACTTTTACCCTTATGTATCCTACCCGTCCCATTGTCTACATTATGACCATTAAGAATTCCTAATTGATCTTAGCCGAGTAGATGACATTAGTCGAGTGTTAAACTAAGGGCAAGCTTATGGTACAACTTGTGTTGCATGTGAGTTCTTTTCTGAGAGTTGGTGTTTTATCTATATGTTAACTCTTTGTTCATGATCATTCTCTTTAGTGAACTGCTTCTCTAATTATTGATTTATTGTGAGGGCACATGATTTATGAAAAGCGAGCTCTTTTATTAGTCTCTTGAATAGAGTGATGACTTGCATGACTTATGGGTAGTTTGGAGTCGATTTGGGATTGGGAGGTTGACTTGATGCACTTGGTTATTTTTAAATATTCTTGGTGTGGATTTTGGGTGAATAAAGCATGGCTAGTACATATGCAACTTGTTAAGTTTCTGTATAAACCCAAGTCACTGATGCCAGTTGCTTTGGTGAGTCTTGAGTTCAAACTATAAGTTGCTCGAGAACGAGCAAAGGTTTAAGTGTGGGGTGTTGATACGTGGCTAGATATTGTTATATTTCACCTACTTTTGCTTCATCTTCATGCTTCTACGGGTGTTATCTTATTATACTTTGAACGGAATTTCTGTCATTTGGTGTGTTTTATGTTATAGGGATTATATTGATGATATGAAGCGTTCTTAGAGCATAATTTATGAAAATCAAGGGTTTTGAAATTTGAATAGAAGCCCGACACCTGACCAAAAATCAAGGCGCGAACAAAAAAATTGGCCAGCTGCGATGCGCCATGCACAAGCCATAGATTCAAAGGATATGTAATTTTCTCAAGCGCAGGTAAGTGCCTTGCCGCGGCGCACAGCGCGACGCATGGCCCGACACGGCAGCCTAAAATTCTTGACATTTTGGTATCGGATTTAATTTTGGATTATCCGAGTTATGTGTGTCTATAGGAGCGATATAAAAACCCTAAAGATGCCCCAAACTAGAATTTTTGACCTAATTAACATCAAAAGGAGGCAAGGAAGAGAGAATATCAAGATTTAAGGCTCTACCTCATCAATCCATTTATTTCGAGTTATTTTTACATGCTTATAATTATTTTTTATCTAGAATATGACTATGAGTGGCTAAATCACCCATTCTAGGGTTGATTGAACCACTCTACATGCTTATGTGATGATAATTGTTGTTTTATGAATAAACCTTGTTAATTCTTCCTATCTATGTTGTTTACGAATTTCTTGTTGATCAATTGGTAGGATACCCAATTAATTGCCCCTTTATTATTGTGATTACTAGGAATAGATTGATGAGTTAGGGTGAAACACATAGCATTATTTTAACCTAAGACAAAGGCATTGTTTAAATTGTCAAAATGGTGACTTAGGGATATTGATCCTTATTGTGAATCATAAGTGTAGTCCTCCCTATCTTCACTAGTTAATTGAAATAGTTAATTAATGAAAGTTATGATTAGTTGACGGAAGTGGTGTAACTTGAAGAACTTGTTCAATAGGAAGAGTTAGGGGGAATTAATAGCACAATACTTTAATAGAAGTTAGGAATAGGGGAAATCAATCCTAGGTTTCATATCTCTTGAAGCAAATCTATCTTTCTATACTTGTTATTTTGTTTCTTGTTAACTAGTTAATAGAACCAAACCATATTAAATATTTACGCTAGATGTTGATTGGGTAGATAATTTGGTTAGATTAACTACTAGGAGTCGTGTTCTTTGAGGAATTCGACCTCGAGACTTTAAATACCCAGCTATATTTGCCGCAATCGCTTAGTCCCTATTATAGGGCATAGTTGGGCATGATCAAGCTTCTCCACCTGCACATTCTTTTTGATTTAAATTTTTTTAAACTGGCATGAAGAGCACCCCCGACTACCACCATCATGTCGAATCTCTCCCTCTAGATTTGGTTCACTTCCTTCGGCTGCCGGATCCAATCCACTAATTCAACGACCATCAAGGCAGTCTGGAATAAGAAAATAAAGGGAAGGACTCAAGCAAAGAATTAATGATTGAAAAAATGAAAACTATAAGTAAAGGATACTTACAGAGAGAGCCTCATCGGCCACATGCGAAGAAACCATGAGGTTTGCTAGGTCTAAGAAGCTTATGAAAATGATCGACCACATGTATTGGAGATCAGAGTAGATCCCATTGATCGAGAATAGTTAGATTTATTGATCGATCTGCAACCTCTCCGGCCCCAAAGCCCTTTTTCATTGCGCCATAGGCGCAGCATCTTCCCCTCTCGGGATGATGCCTACCGGATTGTCATACTTCAGGGCATAGTATGATGAGCCCGATCTTTCACTATATTTGGATTTTGTGGGAGCAACCTCCCCTCGAGGTGAAGTGTTTTCTTTACTTTATCCACGGGGGCCAGCTCCGCAAAACCAACAGCAACCACCTCACTTTTGGGACTAGTTTCCATCCTAGATGTGACATCAATCACCGGGGGTGGTGGAGCTTGAGGCATTACCTCAGCAACAAACGCCATTAGCGGAGCAGCTGATCCTTTCGATCATCTTCAATTGCTCCATCTCCTTGTTTCTCCTTTCTATTCTTGTTCTCTTGGACCGCCTTAGAGGCATGTCCTAAGACGTGTCGCCGGCATTGGCAGGCTCGGGGTGTCACGAACGACCTGCCTCTTCAGTTTGTCCACCTCACTGGCCTCTGCCATTGCATGCCCCCTGTGGCCAATCTAGCAGCCCTAACCTCCCCGGCAGCCTTGGCTTCTTGGGTTTTTTTTCTCCTCTTCTTTACAAGCTTTAAGCTCTTGAGATTTTTCCTTGATAGATTTCAAGGGATCAATTATCTTCCTTTTCTTCGAGGGATGATGGAACGTTTTGTTAACCTGCTCGCCATCATCTACCTCCTCCGCTTGTCCTCAGACCTCAGGCTCATCGGCAACCTTTGGGTTGATGATTGTGAAATTTGATAACTTTCAGCCCTAAGTCATTAATATGATGCAAAGAAATGTGATTCGGAAGGTTAGATCACTTACAGTGGTTCGCCGTTACGTACTTCATGTCGGAAGCAAACGTATTTCCACGACCTCTCTTTGTCCTTGAATTTCAGAAAAATTCTGGTCACCCAACGGACATGGTCAGGAGTCGGTTCAATATTGTACTTTTGGGTTGTTGATCAAGGAAAAGGAAAAATTAGAAGTGCTAAAGAATACAACATCAAACGAAAGGAAGCGTTTAAACTTAGGCATAGGGTTCCATCGTTCCGACAGCAGGAGGGTTCCCAGGCACAAGATGCAAACGTGTTGGGATGTATATGAAGCATTGATCCCAGTAACGAATGTCGTCGTTATTTTTAGAGGTCAACCCTTTGGGAGCCCCTTTTGAAAAAGTACAAGATTCCACCTTGTACACCTTGGGGATGTAAAGATTGAGAATGTGATTGATGGTGAAGCTTTGGTTGGTCTCTGTGAAGAAGTAATCCACCATCGACACCACCTTCCTAGACATATGGGGCTACTTTCCCAAAGCAAATATTATATTTCTGGCACAAAGATTCTATGTTCGAATGAATGGGGAATGAAAAACCTACTGTGAATAGGTATGTCAACACATCCAAATACCCTTCTATGTAATCGGGAAGCTTGGCTTTGGAATTAGAAAAAACGACCCCGATGTCTTTCCAGCCACAGTCCTCCTGAATGTTTTCCATAATTTGGGGTGTAACAACATGTCACCCTAGTAACTGAAACATTGAATTTAATGGATTCTTGGTGAGGCATCCGGATTTGAATTCTATAATAATTATCCATTTTCAACTCCTTAGGGATGATATCAAGAGGTTGAGCTTCAGGCGGTGGTGGCTTCTTAATTTTCTTCTTCTTTTTTTTTCTGCAACCGACGGATCAGTCGTCATCGTGGCGGAGCACTGCTGGCACTATCGAAAGCTATGTCATCAACGTCGGGATGGTGTGAGGTACCTGATTCTTGAGTTGCCATTTGAATAAAAGCATGTGTGGAGGTGTTTTTAAGAAGATTCTGGTGGAAAAGTGACGGAAGTAGGTGGTAAAACTCGACTGAGCAGAAGTAGTTGGAAGAAATTTTTGAGAAGTGTAAACTTTGAGAGTAGGCTTATATAAGGGAGAGGTAATGATTACCTAGGGAACTGGCTAGAAAACTGACAGTCGCACGATCACGTGTACGTGGCCACGATGAAAAGTTAAAGTGACAATCGCCGTTTGAAATACTCGGTTTAGACAGCACCGCGGGTTGTCCCGTTTAAACATTTCAAGCCACTTGCCAAGCGCCCGTTTGTTCGCTCGTCAAGTGACGGGACTATCTGTATTGGCCAAATTTGGCTGGACACCCAATGACACGTGTCTAGTGACGTGGCAAACATTGAGTTAAAATTGGAAGCATCTTGATGAAGATTTTCTTCAAGCCACCGGTTGCCTGTAGGGATGTGTCTTTTAGCCAAAATGGCATTCAGACACGATGCTTCCGGAGACATGAAATCTTGTCTCCTAAGATAAACGTCATCTTTAATAGACTCCGCTTTTTTCAAGGAAGATGTTAGGAGTGGATGGAAACCTTATCAAATCGTTATAGAGGGGTGGGAAGAGTGTAGTTTGACTAGAATTAGGAATCTCCACCTATAAATAACCCCCTATCCCCTTTATGTACGTTAGTTATCACTTACTACTCTGCTTTGCTTTGGAGAAGGCTAAATTCATCTTCTTCGCCAAAGCACAAGCCCTCATCAATCAATAAGATTTAATGCTTTCATTTACTATCATTGTTATTTCTTGCGTGATCTATAATTTATATTATTATTGCTTTCTTTGTTCTATTGTTCCCAATAATCTAATCAAGTTGTGATCACTACATTATATCTTTCCTGTTTGATTACCTTTGTTTTACGTAGTTAAACCTACGGTCAAATTGATTCAATGAATTACATAATTATCCAAGTTTTGTAAATGTGGATTTAAGTTCTAACCATCGAATCTCGATATAAAATGATTGTTTGTGGCTCAACTAAAAATAAATTTAATTACTACCTGAACTGTTTAGATAACATTGACTTAATAATCTCATTTTCCATGCTAAATATTAATACTAAATCTATGATACAACAAACTGAAAAAAAAAAACAAATGAAATAAGGCGGAATTTCCTTTAACCAGCGATGAGCCAAAACACCATACTGTCAGTGTCGCCCTGCCTCTGTTTATGCCTAAAATTGGTTGTATAAGTTAAAAAATTAAATTTATAGAAGGTTCACAAGCAATACAGTAAATAAGTAGGCAAAAATAAACCACCTATTGTTACGGGGATACGAGTCCAGCTGGTGAGAGTAGACTTATGCTACAAGTCACCGGGCACCGAGGATATAAGCCCGCTCCTAGAGCCAACGATCGTTTATACGGTTTGACCACAGGGCGCAGGGCACACATCCCGTCGCCTAGGGTTTACAGTCTCCTAGTTAGGGTTTTGTATACCACCGCCTTGAGTTGTATGCCTATGGCCTTATTAGCATTTGTATTTTACCTTAGTTAGGACTGGGTATCACTGGTATAAATACCCCTCCTTATATTGTATTGTACTAACTCTGGATTTTCAATCAACTTCGGCTACTCTGAAGGAATAAGATTTATATTGCTTTTCTTCATTATTTCTCGCCTATTTACTTGTCTTTATTTTCATAGTATTTACTTACTTTTCCATCGTAATTTACCGTATTGCTTGTGACCTCATTCATAATTAATTGTTTAACCTAGACTGTACAAATTTAGGCATAAAAAGTTTGGCGCCCACCGCGGAGCCCAGGCAATTGTAGGTATTCTACGAAGGAAAAGGCACAATCATGTCAGGTGATGGTAGCAGCATTCCAAAGAACAGCACAGATGCAGTAGACGAATATGTAAAGGATCTCAACGATCCCAACATACAACAAAAGGATCCCATCGAGCAGCCAAATGATCCTTCTCATGAGCCTATCCCTATTGCTAGCGATGGTGAAGGCGATCAACCGCCAGGAGGTAATTCGGAGTTCAGGGGCTTTCACTTGGACATCCTCAAAACTGCATCCGAGCGGAACTCGAACAACATAGCTAAAGGGATATCCCAGAGATTGGGAGAAATGTTTGCTAGCTCGTCTCAGAGGCCATTATCCCCGCGAAGACCGATGCCCACGGACAACTTGCAAGCATCGGTTCCAAATCGTAGGCTCAACATAGATGCTGCCCCCAGAAGATCAACAAAATCAACAATCAGGACCTGAAGCGAACCCCTGTCATTCAGGATCTCATAAAGGAGATAAAGGCCATCCATGACCGAATCGGTAACGTGCCGGATGCTCCATCCCAGGTTACCACGGTATATGAGCAGAAGTTCTACAAACACCCTTACACAGCAACTGTAGGCCCGTTCCGCATACCAAAGCACTTCCGCTTGCCGGATAACTTGTACGACGAATCCAGACGAGCACATCGCTGCTTACTTTACGGCTGTGAAGAGTAACGAGATTACCGAAGAAGAAATTCAGTCTGCTCTGGTGAAGAGATTTGGTTCAACTCTGATCAAAGGAGCCCTTACTTGGTACACTCAGCTACCAATAGGATCCATTGAATCATTCATTCAGATGCAAGATCTATTCAAGAGAATGCATTCCGGTGCCCGCAAGCGGGAGAAGCGCATGGAAGACATCTTCGAGATAAGACAACGCGACAATGAGCTGCTGAAGGATTACCTCGATAGATTTAAGAAGGAACACATAGAGCTCCATCCAGTTCCTGATAACATCGTAGTGGTAGTCTTCAGCAAAAGCCTGAATTCAAAGGGATCTTTAGCTACTTGAGAATTGTAGTGGAGTTTGATTCAACACCCAGTATACACATAGAGTGCGCTATATCAGAGGTACACTGAGAAACATAATTTAGAACCAGACCACTCTCATAACCCCGAGGATGAGCGAAGGAAGAGACCGGGAAGCCCATCGCTAGAAGGTGAGGGGGATGGTAGAAGGATGAAGCCAAAGGTTCAAAATCAAGTGGGTGCCGAGCGGCAGAATTCTCGAGCGTCTAGGTTCTAGGAGAAGCGAATTGAACCCTAGAATTTCAGGGACTTTGGTATTTGTGTCAATGTCGTGGACCTAGTCACCAATCACTTTGGTAAACTAGGGCCAAGGGTTTGATGACCACCTAATGCAAAAGGATCTACATGGAGAAATATAGCGCCCTGTTGCGATTTTCATCGTAGCAGAGGCCATGCAACGATCGATTGCAAAGCCTTAATGATTGAGATTGAACACTTGTAAAAGGAAGGACATCTCAAAGAGCTGCTGGAAAAAGGCCCCCGCCATTTTAAAAGTTCAGTGTCTGAAAAACTGAAGATCATCAACGCAATCTTTGTGGACGAACGACCGGATACGGCCCGGGGGATTGCAATGACCGGTATACATTTGAGTCCATCCCGTTCGACCTGGAGGAGCAAGCAGCCACTAAGAAGACCTCGTTGTACCTGTGGAGGTATCCGGTGTACATATCGAGCGGGCTCTTATCTACCCGAGAAGCAGTGCTAATATTATCCAGGGGAGATGTTACACAAGTTCAGACATTGTCCCCAAATATCATCGAGTACTTGAAACATAATGGGTTTCAACGGAATCTGGGAAGCATCCGCTGGGGAACAAGCTCTACCAGGTCCATATACCAGGCATGACGGGCACAACAATTTTGCAGGTAATGAATTGCAATCTCCCGTATAATGTAATCCTCGGACGGCCATGGATTCACGATGTCAGGGGAGTGCCCTCGACACTTCATCAGGTCTTCAAGTACCCGAACCTGCATGGGGTTGCCGACCTATAAGGTGAGCGGTAGCTTCCCGAGGAATATAGCCTTACTCCAAATGGGATTACATTTTCTAAGTCGAAAGTTATTTAGGCCTTAGTACAAGAGCTTAGGGAGGACCTTAACGAGCTGCGAGATCGATTGGAACTGATGGATCAACTAGCCCAGAGAGCGACTGAATTGGGGTGACGTCTCTCTGAGGTACTACAGAAGCAAGGAGAGCCCTTCTGGCTGATACAATGTTATTTGACGATGGCTCAGACGAACATCCAACTCTTGCAGATTCCAGTCATAACCGAGCCAGAGACAGGTAAGCACCTACTATTATACTCTTCAATATTTGAGATAGCTTGGAATGTGGTTCTTGTACGTGGAAAGAACGAGCAGCAGTTTCTCGTAAAGTAAGCCAGCAAGATGCCGCAATGCATTGACAAATTCTTGCCCTTACAACTCCAATTCATAGCAACTGTGGTAATGGTCACACGAGATTTGTGCTCCTACTTTCAGGAGCACTCTGTCAGTTTAGTCTCTTCGACACCAGACGAGCCGTTCTGTCTCAGCCTAGTCTGTTGAACGATATGGCAAAGTGGGCAAAAGAGCTAGGAGAGTACGACATCATCTATCAACCCCATACAGATATCAAGACACATGCGTTGGAAGGTTATACCTCAGATTTTGTACAAGAACTGGAACAGAAGGCTGAAGAGTCACTCAGGAATGAAGCAGCAAATTGAGTACGGCGGTTGGGAAATCCGCATAGGAATGAACCACAATAGGAAGAAAAACGACCTGTGGATCAAACCGCTATCTGAATGGTCAACCATCAGGCCCAAAATCTGATCGATGACGAAGCATAGTGTGAAGCCATACTCCAAGCCTTGAATTAGCCTGTACAACAACTCTCAGTCGATGGATAATCAAACAAGGGAAATCTTCATGCGGAAGCATCTGCGAGCCAGATCGAAGAAGAAACCTCAGGGCAATCTTGAAAAAATTTCATATGGGGACGTAATCCACCAAGAAGATAATCTCATGCGACACGAAGCCTCCGGAGACCCGACGATTGGCAGATGATAGTTGAGCTAACCCCCAAGCCTGATGAACCTTGAAGTTCCAGATACTGAATCCTTCGCAGGGCAGCGTGATGCGCTGGTCAACTATCTGAGCAAAGGAGATCTTCCCGGAGACAAGACAGAAAGCATTTACTTGCGGAAACAGGCGGTTCACTATTGCTTAATCGACAAGCGGTTGTACCACAGGGCCGTCAACAACCCGGGGGATGACTTTCAAAGGTCAGGACCCTTAAACAGGGAAGCCCAACCGAATGACCCCGAATCTTTCAAGGATCAAACATGAAGTACCTTTGCTTGAGAAAGCACTTACTTTGTTTTTGTTATCTCCTTTTGGTTATGATATTTATCAGACATGTTACGTGTTTTCACCCACAGCATGACAGGCCCCGCACCTCTTCTATCAGTAAAACTACTATTTTATTTAGTCAGTAGTACTCATTTATTTAGATCCACCTACAATCCAACTATTCATAGCCCCGGAAAGACCTAAGTTGAAGTAATACACTCACTTTTCGCTACAAAAAATAGAGTACACTACTCGCTTAGAGTTAGACCACGTCTACCTCAGCCACTAGGCATTAATCGAGCAATGATCTCGTTAAATCAACAATTGCACCTACACGTCGATGGGGACGCCTGTCCGCATAGTGCCAGAAAATCTTAAATACTCGAGTACTAAGTAAAGACATTTTGTCTCAAAACACAAAAGGACCGTTTCCACAGGGGCTAAAGTCGTCCCATTGTGGGCACAAACAGCCATCTAATACAGATGCAACCTAGCCGCTATTTATCGTGCACAACGGACGTAATTGCTCAAGGCAAGCACACTGACACACATTCTTAAACTAGAACAGTCAGGATGACTGAAAGCCATCTAATATCTAGGTACACAAACATACTGCTTGGTTACACATTACGAAACGTATAATAACACAAGTACATATGAAATATTGATGAACATTTGTTTCATTAATAACAAACAGCCTGTAGGCTCATAATATACATTTAGTTCTTCCTGATTACAGTATTTGTTTATAACAATTGTAGAAAAAAAAAGAAAGGGAAGACTAAAACAAGAGCTCCTCAGGACTAACATGGCTGAAAATCCTTCAACAAGATTTGTAGCTATACGCCATAAACAGTTCGGAGTTCTTCTTTTCTTCTGGCAACCCGAGATATATCGACCCGAGTATTCTTTCAAGGTGTATGGGCGTTGGTTCAACCAAAGTCTGTCTGCTTGATCAAAGCAAGAGATCTCGGAAGCACCTGAGTATAGGCCTGACCTTCCCCCATCTCGTCCGTTGAGCTTGAAGAGAAACTAGGAGACTAGCAGCGAAGCTTGACCATCCGCTTCAACCTCAACTGGCCAACCGCAGTGCACAGCCCCGCAGATCTTCAAGCACAAACAGGAGTTCGCCAGGAGCAGGAAGGCTTGATCTGGGAACCTACCACAAGGGAGCCTTTTCCCTCGGGCATCCCACAGCCAACGGCCGACGAGGCATTGCAACGCCGACAAGTCTGAACCAGCAGAACCAAGAGATGGTCTAGGGCCACAGGCGGAGTCAGAACTTGGTTTTTCGTTAATCCGCTCGTGACCCAGAGCTCCATCTTCTTGTCTGCTATAAAACGGAGTCAGCCAAGCCGGCTTCAACCCTACTCCATAAAAGAGGCAACCAAAACACGAGAGAAATCCTGGCAGAGAAGCCTCGTGACAGCTGGAAGGGCTAAGCATCCTGACCCCGTATGATAAGAAGAATATCACAGCAACTGTTGTGTTAGAAGATGAGCACATCATAATCAGTGCACGTGAAATAATGAAAACATCCCGAAGGACATCATTAGAATCCCGATCAAACTTCATGATTCGGGGGGACTTCATTCATTCCCTCATGGATGAAGAAAAGAAAGAAGATAACTACATATAAGTTTCCTCTTCCATAAAAAACCCATTCGAAACAAAGAAGGTTTTCTGGGAATATCAAACCAGGATCAAAGGAAAACATCCTAAAAGAAAAGCTTCTCACTATCATAAGGAGTCACTGAAGAAGCGAATTATTTTTTGAAGAATAGTTATGATTTACCCACTGTCAAGGAATCGCTATTTATAGGCAGAAAGGGATAAGGAGGAGTATATTGATGCTTACTATACAGCAGTCAAAAGCAATGAATTTTTTGAAGAAGAGACTCAATCTGCACCGGTGAAGAGGTTCGGCTCGGCCTTGACTAATGTTGCCCTTGCATGGTACACTCAGCTGCAGATGGGCTTAATCGAGTCATTCACCCAGATGTAAGATTTGTTCAAGAAAGTGCATTCCGGAGCTTGCAGAAGAGAGAAGCTCATGGGGGATATCTTCGAGATCCAACAACGCGATGATGAGTTGCTAAAAGACTACCTGGAGAGATTCCAGATAGAACGTATAGAGCTTCCTCCAGTTCCCCACGGCATCGCTGTGGTAGCTTTTGGCAAAAGTCTGAACTCTAGGGATTGGCCACACAATAGTTACAGTAGAGTCTCACTCAGCACCCGGTGACGACATATAATGCTCTACATCAGAGATACACTGAGAAGCTCCGTCTAGAGCCCAAACAATCTCAAGATCCTAGCGGGGACATCCATAGAAAGCGAGCAGGCAGTCTACCCCTGGAGAGAGAGGGCGACGAAAGAAGAACAAAAGAAAGGGTCCAAAATCAAGCAGGGTAAAGAAAGCAAAGCAATCTTCGGAGAGCCGGGTCCCAGGAGAAAAGCACATAGCCACGCAGTTTCAAAGACTTTGGACTGCGGGTCAACGCAGTAGAACTGGTTGCCAATCAATTTGGGGAACTGGGTTATAAGGTGCGTTGGCTACCTACTATCAAAGGTGCGGCTGGAAGATATTCTATAGATTACTACAATTTTCATTGAAGTAATGGCCACTCCATAGTCGAGTTTAAGGCCATTATGCTAGAAATTGAACATCTGCTAAAGGAAGGACATCTCAAGGACCTGATCAAAGAAGGAGCGAGGAGTTCAAGAGCGCCTGACCCTAAGGACAAGTGAAGCATTAATGCAATCTTCGCGATGCCTGGCTCAACAAAAAATTACGGGACTAAAATGGCTGAATTATTTACTAGCCTGATTACTTTCAGTCCAATAGAAGGGGAAGGAGAACACACAGACGCTCTCACAGTCCTAATCAAGGTGCTTGACCTTCAAATTAACGAGATTTGATTGACCCAGGAAGCGATGTTAACGTCATCCAATGGAAGGCATTGCAAAAGTCAGGCCAACATCATCAAATAACCCTAAGCCCCTATAAGATAACTAGCTTTAACAATATCTATAAGAAATATGTTGGAGAACTAGCTATGTCGGTCAAAATCCCGGGCGTGACGAGCATAACACCTTTTCAGGTACTGGTTTATGATCTCTCATATGAAGTTATTTTGGGGTGGTGATGGATATATGACGTGAAGAGTGTACCCTCAACACTTCACTAAGTCTTCAGATACCCGACCCTATAAGAAATCAGTAACTTGTAGAGTGAGTGGTCCTCGCCGGTAGCATACACAACGAATGGGAGAAATCTTGATGTTGGGTTAAAAGTCAAGGTGAATATGATCAACGGAGAGGCATTGTGGGCTCTATAATTATGGTGTACTTATACACGCCAAAAAGAGTCTTAGAAGGAAAGCAGATCGTTTTGCAGACGTGGGATCATGATCATTATGCCTTACATGATAAATCCCAATAATTACGGGATATGACAAGGCGGTTGTAGCATTAGAAAGACGCAGATAAAAACCCCTCTAATCACAAGGCTGCACGTCATCGTACTTGAGAACTAGCATACAATGCATAGCATGCGAAGAAACAGAGGATGAGTATCGGGTGCAGGCATATCTATACGACTTCTACCGTGCCTTTTTCACTTTCTGACAGCTTATGTCAGCATACTCAGCAAGTGGATGGACTGAATGTGTGGACAAAAATAGCCACCAATGATTACGGGGATACAAGTCTAGACTAGACTTAGCTTACATGTCACCGGGTGTAGAGAATACACGCATGCTCCATGAGCCACGGCTGCTCAGCTGGTACAGGCCATAGGATGCAAGGTATACGTCCCTTCGCTATATGGTTTACAGTCTCCAAGTTAGGGTTTAGTATATACCATCGCTTTGAGTAAACAGGCCCATGACCATATCAATCTTTTTATTTTACCATAGTTAGGACTGGGTAAATCATAGCTATAAATATCCCTTCTTATATTGTATTGTACAATCAAGTGATTCTCGCAGAATTTGGCTATTCTCAAGGAATACAATTATTTACTTTCTTGTTTATTACTTTCTCTCAGCTTTTATTTACTTTCCTGCGTATTTACTGTTTACTCCCTCTGTTCCAAAATGGTTGTCACTATTTCCTTATTAGTCCGTTCCAAAAAGAATGGCACAATTCTAAATTTGGAAATATTTTTGAGTTGAAACTACTACTTTACCCTTAATGAAATGCTTTATAGCCACATATTTATCTATGACTTATTTTGGACCACAAGTTCCAAAAGTCTTACCACATTTCTTAAACTCCGCTCCAAGTCAAACTATGACAACCATTTTGGAACGGAGGGAGTATGTATAAATTTGTACGTCTAGGTTAAACAATTAATTATGAATGAGGTCACAACCAATACAGTAAATTACAATGGAAAAGTAAGTAAATATGATTGAAATAAAGACAAGTAAATAGCCGAGAAATAATGAAGAAAAGCAATATAAATCTTATTCCTTGAGAGTAGCCGAAGTTGATGGCAAATCCAGAGTTAGAAAAATACAATGTAAGGAAAGGTATTTATAGAAGTGATACCCAATCCTAAATAAGGTAAAATACAAATACTAATAAGGCCATGGGTCTACAACTCAAGGCAGTGATATATTAAACCCTAACTAGGAGACTGTAAACCCTAGGCGACGGGATGTGTGCCCTGCGCCCTATGGCCAAACCGCCTAAATGGTCGTTGGCTCCAAGAGCGGGCGTATACAATGCCCAGTAACTTATAGGATAAGTCTAGTTTCGGCAGCTGGACTCGTATCCCCATAACAATAAGTGGCGTATTTTTGACCATACAGTCAGTCCCCTCACTTGCTGAGTACTGAGCAAGCTATCAAGAAGTGAAAGTGGTGTGATGTGAAAAGGTATCTCACTGACTCCTTGAGACTCGCAGTCTCTTTGACCAAGTATGATATTAACCTCTTTAAGAATTTCGCGTGCTTTCTTCTGATTGGCTAACACTGATCTCATGCACCTTTGGAGTTGCCATTAACTGCTCCAAATCTTTTCATATGACGCGTGAACATTTCGTGCCTGCTCATCTACGGTGGTAACCTGAGGTGGAGCACCCGATACATTAGTGATCCGATCATAGATGACCTTCATCTCCTTCCTGGATAACAGGTGTTCCTTTAAGATCTTGGTTATTGACTGTTGTTGAGCCTCCAGGGGCGGCATCCATGTTGAGCCTGCGATTAGGAATGGATGCTGGTGACTCGTTTATGGGTGCTACTCCTCGTAGGGATGTTGGCCTCTAGGATGATCCAGCAAACATTGCTCCTAATTTTTAGGTCTTGCCTTCGACCATGTTGGCCGAGTTCTGCTCTGCCCGTTTTGACAGGGTTTTGAGGAGATAAAAAAGGAAATCTTTGAGCACAAAATTACCTCCTCATTGTTAATTGTCCTCATCGTTGTTTGCTACGTGGACTGGTTCCTTGGTAGGGTCCTTCGATTGACCATTAGGATCACTGGGATCCTATGAAGAATCATCTGCCGTGTTGGTGGTGTTCTTTGGAATGTTGTCGTTTTCGTCTGACATGACTGCGCCTTTTCCCTTGTAGAAACCTACAATTGCCTGGGCCCCAGGGTGGGCGCCAAACTGTTTATGCCTAAATTTGGTCATTCAGGCAAAACAATTAATTTTTTTAGAAGGTCACAGGCAATACAGTAACATACGCAGGAAAAGTATATAAAGCTAAGGGAAAAGTAATAAGCAAGAAGTAATAATCTTATTCCTTGAGAATAGCCATATTCTTTATGAATTTCTTGATGTACTAATGAGAGGATGGATATTTATAGTAGAGATTTACCCAGTCCTAATTATGGTAAAATACAAAGACTAATAAAGTTCATGGGCCTAAACTCAAGGCAGTGGTATATACAAAACCCTAACTAGGAGACTCTAAATCCTAAGGTGGTGGGATGTATCGTCCCATGCCTGTGCGGGCTGAGCGGCCATAGCTTAAGGAGCGGGCGTATATCCTCTGTGTCTGATGACATGTATGCTAAGTCTAGTTTCTCTATCTAGACTCGTATCCCCGTAATAGTAGGTGGCGTATCTTTTCCCACACGATGAGAAGTGTCACAATTGGTGCTATCCTCGTCACTGAATAAGATCACCTCATCTTGGGCTGGGCCTCTATCGGGCTCTACCTTGCATTGATTTAGGTCGTTAAGTTACACTAGGCGCCAACTATTAAATTGATGGACTTTTTTTGTTCTGGTAGATCTAAAGGACCCTCCGAGCTCCTGTTTTTGGCATATGTATGCTTCACCATTCTGTTAGCAAATCTTTCAAGTATCCTTTATTGAGGACACCCATCACCTTTAGAATCAAGGCCCTGTTGCCTGCGGTCTCATGCCCGTGATCTTTGTGAAAATTGCAAAAGATATTCACGTCCCTTTTTCTGGGTTCTACACTCATGTTGCTAGGCCAGCGTATATGGGTATTCTTCAGGTGATCCTTTATGAATTCCACGGCGTTGAAACGCAATCCTAGTTCCTCAAACCTGCCGGGTATTCTATCGATGCTGAGCGACCCCTTGTGAGGGTACGACGATGCTTTCCTAGTAACCTTCTACTTTTCAATGGGTTTCGAGAAATCAATTCTGTAATCTCTGCTACTTCGCTTCCCTCTGTCTTCAGCTCAAGGTTCTTCAGTGTGCTCCCATTTCTGAATCTGCCGATTGACGTCCTCAGTGACCAGGCTAGCGCTGTCATTGAAGGTCAAGGAATGTTTCGGCTCTAGACGGAGTTTCTCGATATACTACTGGTGTAGGGCATTCCATATCGTCAGAGGGTGCTGAGTAAGACTCAATTACAACTCACGAGTGGCTAGCAGAGCTCTGGAACTCAGGTTTTTTCCAAAAGTTACCACAACAATATTACCGGGAACTGGAGGGAGCTCCATGCGTTCCCTCTGAAATCTCTCCAGGTAGTCTTTAAACAGCTCGTCGTCGTGTTGTCGTATCTCAAAGATATCTTCCATGGGCTTCTTTTACTTGCGGGCTTCGAAATGCGCCTTCTTGAATAGGTCTTGCATCTGGGTGAATGACTCGACTGATCCCAATAATAGCTGGGTGTACCAGGATAAGGGCACCTTTGGTTAAGATCGAGCCGAACCTCTTCACCAGAGCAGATTGAATTTCTTCCTCAGAAATATCGTTTCTCTTAACGGCTGCATAATAAGCAACGATGTGCTCGTCCGGATCAGTAGTTCCATCGTACTTGAGGATATTCGGTAGGCAGAAGTATCTGGGCACGTGGACCGATGCAGCACCCGCTTTATATGTATGTGTGTAGAACTTTTTCTCATCTACAGAGGTAATCTGGGGTGGAGCACTATGCATGTTACCAATCATCGTGGATGAAGCTCCTTCAGGATGTCCTAAATGACAGGTGTTCCTTCGAGACCTTGATTGTTGGCTGCATTAGAGCTTCCAGGGACGACCTCCACGTCGAGTCTTCGATTGGGAACAAAAACTGGTGGCCCATTCACAGGCACAGGTCCTCGCGGGGATGCTGGCCTCTGGGATGAACCAGCGAAGATCACTCCCAACTTCTGAACCATGTTTTTTACCAAGTTGGCCGAGTTTAGCTTGGGTTTTGAGAAGACCTGCAAGGAAATCCTCGAGCTTGGAGTTGTTTCCACGTGGTTAATCATCTTCACTGTCACTGCCTACAAAGATCGGATCTCTGGTAGAGTCCTGTGGCTGTCCGTTGGATCGCATGGATCCTTTGCGGAGTCATCTACCGCATCAGAAATGTTCTTTGGAATACTATCATTGTCGTCCGACATGGTTGTGCTTTTTCTTCGTAGAAACCTTCAATTGGCTGGGCCTCACGGTTGGCGCCAAACAGTTTATGCCTAAAATTAATCGTATAGGTTAAACAATTGAATTTATAGAAGGGTCACAAGAAATATGGCAAATACGCAGGAAAGTAAATAAACGCTGAGAGAAAACTAATAAACAAAAAATTAAATAATTGTATTCCTTGAGAATAGCTGGATTCTATGTGAATTGCTTGATTGTATAATACAATGTAAGGAGGGGTATTTATAGCTATGATTTATCCAGTCCTAAATATGGTAAAATATAAAGATTAATAAGGTCATGAGTCTATTTACTCAAGACAGTACTAAACCCTAACTTGGAGACTGTAAACCCTAAGGCGGCGGGATATATACCTTGCATCATATGGTTCGTAACCTGTTGAGCATCCGTGGCTCGAGGAGCAGGCGTGTATCCTCTGCGCCTAGTGACTTGTAAGCTAAGTCTAGTCTCGCCAATTGGACTCATATCCCCATAATCATAGGTGGCATATTTTCTCCACACAGCCTCGATATCGCTCAATGATGCCTCGACGATTCACCTTCGCTGCTGCCTCCGTCAAATAGCCTCCAATCCACCAAGCCATCATCATCAATATCTCATCAACACATCACAACCTCATTACCGAAACACAAACATCACCACATCAACTTCTGCTTCGTCCAAACTCCAGCGCAAAAATAGCCAAAGGGTAGGGCCTTTGGTCCCCTGCGTTTCAGGCTAGTTTTGAGGGAGCACTGAAGCGGAGGAGGCCAAAGGTCGTGCACCTATGGCATGGCAAGAAAAATGGAGGAAAAGAAGTGTTTAAGCAATGTCCCAACATACCAATTGATTTAAAATCTAACTCTACTATCCATTCCTAAATTAAATTATAATTAACTAATAGAACGCATAAAAATTAAATATCACAATTAACTAAAGCACCACATACATAATTAATCACATCAAACTCTAATCTTTTGGTTATATCTCTTTATATTTTCTCCCTAATAAATTAATTAAGCTAAACTAGACGAAAATGATAGAAAGTTAGTATTGTATAGTGAATTTTTTCTCGAGTCAAAATTAGGTGATTACATAAACCTTGTTTGATAGGTTTTGGAAGACGTCTAGTATCGCTAAATTCGTATTATGATTTTCGAGCTCGTTTCGAGTAAATAGCTACGTTTTAAAATCCAAAAGTCTCGTTATGTTCGTATGGTCCTTTATGACCTATATGTATTTTCGGAAGTGAAATCGAGGGTTGTTCGGATGGTTTTAGCATATATTCTAGAAGTGAAAATTTTTCTCCTTCCGCTTAACTCCTGTATTGCGTATCGGGGGTCTGCTCGGAGATCTGAGTTTGCGAGTAAGCCATAAGATGTATTTTTGAACTTACGTGTAAAATTTGAGGTGATTCCAAGCAGTGTAGGATTCCATTCGGACCAAAAATGCAGCACTAGCCTGTGTTGTCAGGCCACCTGTGATCTCATTATGCATACATTGAATATGCATAGTGTATTCATATTAGGCAGTTCTTAATATACAATGGATATGACAACTTAAAGTAGAAATTATGCATAGAATATGCATAATTATAGACATATATGCATATAATATGCAGTATTATGCACACACACAAAGGATATAACTAATAAAGTAGAAATTATGTATAAAATATGCATAACTATAAACAATTTGAAGTATAATTTATGCTCTTGATATACAAAGGATATAACTAATATATTCCAAGAAAAGTAATCTTAGAGTTTTTAAAAAAGAGTGACCCCTTACAAAATATAAAGGAGCAAATCTCGTTCCTCATGAGAGAGGGTGAGGGGGAAGAAAGATATAGAGAAAATCTCCTTTTTATTCTCTCTTTTTCAATTCTCTATGACATTAACTAAATCGTAAGTGAAATATAGTACTAAATATCCCTAAATCATAGGCAAGTACAACTAATCCTTATCTCTTATTTATTAGGCTAAATGTTGTTAGCCACATTTACTAAATGTCTAGATTCTATAATAAAGTGAAAATGAGTTTAGTTAATGTCTAGTAGTCATATGAGTGTTCATGTGGAGTAATTTTTTCCTTCGGTAATGGACTTGGAAATGTATAAAAACTGGGTTCATTTGCAAAAATATGACACGAGAAGCTTTGGTTTGCCAAAATGCCCTTACTAACAGATGTTTAGCAAAAATGCCTTCATTAGTTTAATGAAACTTTTTTAGGACCAAAATACCCCTACAAACAAATAAAAAGACGCGCCCAGTCCCTCCCCTTCCTTTTCTCCATTCACGCTATCAAGAAAACCATAAAATCCCATTCCTTTTACAGACTGCTCTATTCAAGAGAAGATTCAACGTAAGATTTCTTCAAGTTGCAAGGGTAAAGTTCTCTACAACTATTGCCAAGAGTTTAAGCTCTGGTGCAATCAGCACCCTACATACACTTCTTGCCTATTGCCAAGACTCTATGGTCTGTTGCAAGTGCCAACTTGTAGAGAAAGCCTCTGCAACCCTTGGCTTATAGCTAAGAGTTTAAGCTCTGGTGCAATGGGCACCTGGGAGAGACTTCTTGGCTATTGCCAAGACTTTAAACCCTCTCGCACTGGCCAACTTCAGGAAAAAAATCTCTGCAAGTCTTGGCAATAGCCAAGACTGTAAGTTCTGCTGCAAAGGGAAACTTTCACTGAAAATCTCTAATGTATTGGCAATAGCCAAGACTTTAAACTCTACTGCAATGGGAGGCTTGTAGAGACTTCTTGCCTATTGACAAGACTTTAAGTCATGTTGCCATGGTCTCTACAACTACAGAAAAAGTCTCTACAACTATTGCCAATAGCCAACACTTTAAACTCCAGCGGAAGGGGCAACTTGCACAAATAGTCTCTGCAAGTATTGACAATTGCCAGGACTTTAAACTCTAGTGGAAGGAGCAACTTGTACAAATAGTCTCTGCAAGTATTGGCAATTGGCAAGACTTTTACCTATATTTCAGTGCAAAACTTGCAGAGAAAGTCTCTGCAACTCTTGGCAATAGCCAAGACTTTAAGTTCTGCTGCAAAAGTCTCTGCAACTCTTGGCAATAGCCAAGATTTTAAGTTCTGCTGCAAGGGGGACCTTACACTAAAAATCTCTAAGAGTATTGGCAATTGCCAAGACTTCTACCTCTACTGCAGTGAACAAGTTGGAGACAAAGTCTCTGCAACTCTTGCAATAGCCAAGACTCTAAGTTTTGGTGGAAGCGACAACTTACACGGAACATCTCTGTAAGTATTGGCAATAGCCAAGACTTTAAACTCTACTGCAATAAGCACCTTGCAGAGAAAGTCTATGCAACTCTTGGCCATGGTCAAGATTTTAAGCTCTATGCAAAATATGAATATTTAATAGCCATAGGCAATAAAAACCTTCAAATCACTGGAATCAAGCAAACACAAGAAAAAATCCCAAATTTCCAGCACACAAAGAATAAAGAATGAGGTCAGGAATGGGGAAAGAGAGAAGAAAAAATGTTCAGCGTGAATTAAACAAGTTGGGGCAAAATAGCCCTTTCATAAGGGGGGGTATGATGTGGAGGGCATTTACTTAAAACATTTGTAAGTGGGGGCAATTAGGTAAGACCGTGTCTTATTGAGGGCACTAGGTGAAATTTTTTGTAAAAATTGGGCTAGCAACAAAGAATGTTTAATTGGTGATTTCGACCAATAGCCACTTTTTATGGTGCTAAAAACCTAGCGTTTACAAAGTAGCTGACGAAAAGTCTCACCAGAAATTCTTCTTCGGTGCTAAACAGAACCAATGATGTTGCGGCTACTTCTCTTCTTTTGGATGTCTTTTTAATGTATTTTCAACCCACTTTGAGGGTGCGAGCCAATCCGTAACATAAATAAATTTGAATATCATATGCCAAACTTGTTAAACTCTTCTAAATGAATTGATCATATTTAAAATATTTTACTTTTAATCAAAGTTACCTATATCAATCAAACATTAATAGGGGACAGGAGAAATCATGAAACTGAAGGAAAACGCCATCAAGTTAGAAAGAAAAGTATCTTAAGTTGAAGGAAAAGATTTTGGAGTTAGAAGGAAAAAATCCTGAACTTGAGGGAAAGACATTGAACTTTCAAGCACTGGCTATTTATTAAGTTTCGTTGTAAAAGGTGACTACCTGAACTTCACAGGTTTAGTCAAAGCAATCTGATAATTTAACACATTGTTTTCTTTAGATTTTCTTGAAATTCTAATTGTAACATTCTTTTTAAAAACTAGTCATTGGGCACGCACAAAGCGCGTGCCCCTATCATTGAGTGTAATATATTTTTTACGGCATACTAAATTTATTATAGAAAATACAAGATGAAATGGTGAACCTATTTAACCGATTTGACAATTGAATGTAAACTGATTAGATATCGCCTAAAGCTGCTATAGGATCATTATACTGTATAGTGTGATGAATTTTGTCTTTCTAAGATTAAATATTTTTATCAACACTAATATAAAAGTGGAAGCCAAAAAGTGAAAAGTCGAACTACCATTAATATTCTTCCTTTCTTGCAACATTGAACATTTTTAAAGCAAAATTACAAAACAATAATCATATACACCTCTAAATTAAAAGCTTAGACAGCAATATTTGTAAAAGTTTGATTTCCTTTGATTTGCACGTGGTCTCATACCGATAAATACAAATTTTGTATAAAAATAAATAAATTGTAACCCAACACATACTATTAATGTTTATGTTCAAGCTATAAAACAAAAATCAAGAAAACTCTGGATTATCGAAATTCATTTGAAGTACGAATATCTCAACACATAATAGTGTTTGGCCTTTTTCTCACTGCTCACATATCACTCCTTCATACATCATGTTCCTATACATTGGCTTGTGGTCAATTGCTTTGTCATTAGGAAAATTCTTGCCTTTAATATTGAGAACCGTATCTGAAAAATCAAGGACGGTTGGGCCCTAGACTTCACTCTATTAGCCCTACTAAATTTACAATTATAGTTTAAAAAATTTACTCCCAACATAATTAAAAGGTCATAGACAAATGATTTTGAAAGAGCAAACCATGTTTATTCTCCAGCAGCAACATAATGTTATCTTAGCTATAAACATTAGATGGTTTAAAAGGATCGAAGTACCTTATCTACTGACAACTCTAGGATCTAATTTCTTCTTTTCAAATTTTCAGCGATAGTACCGGCCAATTCAATAATTTTTAACACCAAAACTCCTTTGTCTTATTATTTTTCGCTCGTCGTGATATCATCATTCACCGTTGTCCTCTTCCTTCTTCTGCTCTGTACGTCCACAAGAGAAAGAATTAATGAGTATTCTTCCTTATACATGAATGAAAATAATTAGTTTCACATTCTTTTAACTAACGAAGAAATAAAACTGATATTTAGGATCTCTCTAAAAATTTTGAGTTAGTAAAAAAGAATCCTTAAAATTATTCTGAAATATATCATATGCGGTCCAACTTCATATCTTTGAAGGAGCATTTTACTAATAAAAAAAATGGACCAAGAAGCCAGAAATATAAACCTCTTTATTTAAAAATCAAAGGAATGACCACAGAGGAGAGTGAATGAGCCAAAAGCAATCTATATAGGACATCCTTTTTGTGTTGTTTTGCCGAGAGTCAACTGTCAAGAGCTTCCAGAGTGTACCATAACTCTCTCTCCCATATAGCTAATATTTTTTGTTAAAGAATTAGTTGAAGAATGGAGAAGACAATTCTTCTATTAATACACTTCAAAAAGGAGAACGTGAGATTTTCAATTATTGCTAGTAGTTTTGGGGTAAATATCTCTTGTCATGCCCCATTGTTATTATATCAGTAAAAAGGGACCATTGGGATACTTTTTTTACATTGAAGAGAATTTGGATCATATTCTATTAGTTGCGACTCGTCGAATTCTTCCTGTAATTGCTGATAATGAAGAGAGTGGTACCTTTGAGTTGTACCTGCTTCCTGATACAATGTATATAATATGTCATTACTAAGTCATCATTTATTTATTTAAAGATTAATAATTCATCAATTTTAGAAGGGTATTTTGGTCTTTCACATTTTGATTTGAGGATTCCCACTTTTATATTAGTATGATTATTACCCCCACATAATCATTTTCAATCCTTATCCATGTTTTGTAACCATAATTTATTTTTTCTTTCTTTTCCTAGCATATTTATTAAATATAATTTAATGATATAAATATTTAAAAAATATAAGACAAATATATGTGTGTATATATGTGTATAGAAGCTATATATAAAGAATATCAATATAATTATATATCATATTTTAATTATAAATTAAATTTTAAATATAAATATTGTGACTAGATTATGTTAGTGCTAAGTGACTTGTTAATATAGTATATTGAGGGCTATTTATGTGAAAATCCTTTCTTTTAAAAAGGGATTATTTATCTTTGAATTGACTTTTGAAACTAGTTTAGCCGAAAGTGAGAAGGGTCGCATCTGAGAGAACAGATTTATCAAAAAATATATTTATAAGGTGAATATGAAAGCGAAACATTTAGGTTGAATTACTGTCGGATCGCTTTGCGAAGCTGGTCAACCTTGGCTAGCTAACCAAATTTTCCCCAAGAAAAATAAAATGGCTTACACCTTTGAATATTTGTTGCTGATATTTATTTAAGATCGTCTAAAATTTAAATATCTTTTAGTCGGCCTAATGTCTTTTTTTTAGACAATCATTGCCCACTAAAATAATGGGTAGAGGACTGTGGCATACAATATCTTCTAGATGGGTATGTAATTACGATAGTAGCTTTTTAGCTTAAGATTCAATTAGTATTTGTCAAAGAAAGAGGAAATTTCACATGCTGATTGGTAAACTCAATTGTCGCTATAGCGTCCATTTTGCAGTATACTACCCCTCCATTGTAATTTATGAGAACTTAATTTTTTTAGTCCGTTCAAAAAAGAATGACCACTTTTTAAATTTAGAAACAATTTATTCCCTCCGTCTCAAATTAGTTGGCACTTTAGCCATAACCATTTGTCCCAAATTAGTTGACACTTTAAGATTTCAAGACTAAAATTGTTAATCTTTTCCAACTATACCCTTACTAATTAAAAGAATTCTCAACAAAATCTAATAGTCAAATATTAAATAGAGGTAACACAGTAAAATACACACTCTATTTAATGATTTTCTTAATGGGTGTGAAAAAGCTAAAGGTGACAACTAATTTGGGACGGATGGAGTAACTTCAAATTTACCATTGTACCTTTAATAAGATGATTTATAACTACACAAATACCAATGACTTATTTTAGACCACAAGTTCCAAAAGTCTTTACTTCTTTATTAAAATTTGTGCTAAATCAAACATGTTCACATAAATTGAAACTGAGGGAGCAGTATATATGACTTTCAATTCAAAATTTCATATTTGTATAGTGGACGCTAATATTCTTTTTGTTTTGGATTTTTTACATAAAAGTACAAGTTTTAGAGCTTAATTACCAAACATAGCAACATTTTAGTAAAATTACCCTATATAAAGGAAAACACAAGATAATTACAAACATAGCAAAAACATAGCAATATTTTCCCATAACATACCAAACCCTTACATTCTTCCTTCTATTTCCCCCACTATCACTTTTGCTCCTCCCATTTCCCCCTATTTCACTTTTCCTCCCACCATTTCCCCCCAATTTCACTTTTATTCCTCTTATTTTCCCCAATTTCACTTTCTTCATCCATCCTCAATGTATCTCGTTGAATCTCACTATTTCTGCACCGTATCAACTGTTTCTGCAGCACTGTATCTAACTGTTTCTGCACCGTTTCGGTTCATTTCAGCATTGTATCTAACTGTTTTTAAACTGTATCAACTCCCGTTTCAGATTGTATCAGACTATTTTAAACTGTATCAACTCCGTTTCAGACTGTATCAGATTGTTTTAAACTGTATCAAGTCCCATTTTAGACTGTACCAACTCCGTTTCAGACTGTATCAGATTGTTTTAAACTGTATCAAGTCCCGTTTTAGACTGTATTAACTCTGTTTCAGACTGTATCAGACCGTTTTAAACCGCATCAAGTCCCATTTCAGACTGTATTAACTCTGTTTCAGACTGTATCAGCCTGTTTTAAACTGTATCAAGTCCCGTTTCAGACAATATCAGACTGTTTCAACAATTATTTCAGATTGTTTCAATGTCATTTCAAACCGTATCATACTGTTTCAACATCGTTTCAGATGTATCAAACAGTTGCAACAACTGTTTCAATGTTTCAACAATATTTCAAACCGTACATATTGTTTCAACGCCATCAGTCGTGCACAATATAAAAGGAGTTCAAATTTATTAATCTGACAAATATGTACAAACAGGAACAGAAACAGAAACGAAATCTGAACAATTTCTAGAGAAACAGAAACGGAACAAAAATAAAACAAATCTAAATAACAGAAAATGATACTGTTTCAAAAAATCAAAACTTTAAAATGAAAGCTTGTTCCAATCCAGTACTCCACGTTTTGTGACACAATCGCACCTCCCACAGCCATGACCAAAAGAACAACTGCAAATTTTAGACACCAATGTTGGATCCGATCATCATAATCATCACGTCTCTATTGGGATTCGGTCTAATAAACAGCAATCGAGAAATCACAACCGTTGATTGAAGTCCGGTACTCGCATGATCTCGATTGGTTCTATCATTGTTATTCTGTTCGTCGCCTTTGTTGTTTCTGTCTATGCCTTCTTCTATTTCACTTCTCTTAATAAAGGTATTTTTATGCTTCCCCATTTACAGTACTTATCTGCATCTTTGAAGTGTGCAGAGTGAGCACCCACGCTACCAGCTAATTATTTTCATTCTACATACAAAAACGAAATTCAAAATGAAACAGTGCAACGGAACACTACAGAAAAGTGCCTCCAGGTCACAAAATGGCTGCATTACCACCACGGGACTGCCTCCACGTTCAAATCAACACCATCGCTGCCACGCTTCGACGCCGCCTTCGATTTCGCTGCATCTCCATGCTGCTCTGATTCATACGATTCCGCCACTTTTTGCCTTGATCTACGCCAAAGGAAGCATTTTCAAGGGTAATGGAGTTCGGATCTGGGAAATAGGGGTCAAGACGAGTTCGGGAAGGTATGTTTTGGTATTTCAGGCAGTCAAATCGTGGGGGACGACGACGGACATGCGGCGGTGACTGGTGGTTTTCTTTTTCGGTGAGCCATGGAAATTGTACAAGGTGCAAGCTCTAATGAGCTAATAGGGGTAAATTGAGCAAATGAGAAACTAAACTTTATATAGCTAGGGTTTTGAGAAATGTGTTAGAAAAATAATGCTATGCATTGTAATTAGAGAAATATTACTATTTTTTTATAATTAAGGGTGAAAATTTGTATATTTGTGTAAAAATCCCTTTTGTTTTTCTTTGCTTACTTTGACACTACTAACGTTTTGTTTCAAAATTTCATTTTAGGCGTCCATCTAACGTTAGTGCATGGAATTAAGGATTACTCTTAGAAACGGATTGGATTCTAAATTTGTAGGTTTTAGAAAATAATCCTTCTTATTTATTGGGTTTTGATAGATTATTGGTACATACTAAGTAAAAATTAATACAAATAGAAGATCTGAATTTATTAGAATATATTAGGGGTCATTAGCACAATTGTATAGGTAGGATAGGTTATTTGTGTAAGGTGTACATAATTAGGGTAAATTGTAGAATTAGTTGGGCTAAGTCCATTAGGAGTATACTTGGTGCCCAAGATAGGGTTTTCTACTTTTCTTGTATAAATAGGGGACTTATTCATCAATAAGAGGCAAGAGTTTTCACTTAAGTTTTTGTTTGGTGTGTCCGTTTTTACATGCTATCAGAGCCACTGTGAAACTCTTCGTGTGAGTGTAAAATAATGGCAGCTCCGACCGACGGCGCTGGTGGAGGCATTATTCGTGGAGTGGGGGGTGATGTTGCCGTCGTATGGAAGACCATCTCTCCGTACGACATCACCTCAAACGATAACCCCGGTTTGATTATCACACAGGTTCAGTTGACCGGAGAAAACTATAAGAAATGGGCACGGTCCGTTAGAACGGCATTGCGTGCGAGGAAAAAGTTCGATTTCGTCGATGGGTCGATTCAGAAGCCAGGTGAGGATTCGGTCGATTATGAGGATTGGTGGACTATCAATTCTCTGTTGGTGTCATGGATTAGGAATTCCATTGAGTCTACCCTTAGGACCATCATATCACATATGGAGGTTGCTAGGGATTTGTGGGAGAGCATCCGAGAGCGTTTCTCAGTGGGAAACGGACCTCGGATTAAGGAATTGAAGGCTGCTCTGGCCGGGTGTAAGCAAAAGGGATTAACCATTGCTGCTTACTATGGGAAATTGGCTAAGCTGTGGGAAGAACTTGAAAACTACGAAAAGTTACCAACGTGTTCGTGTGGAAATTGCTCGTGTAATCTCACAGTTGCACTGGAGAAGAAGAGAGAAGAAGACAGGGTTCATTTGTTTCTTATGGGGTTGGATGAAAGTCTCTATGGAACCGTCCGTTCCAATCTCTTGGATCAAGATTTGTTACTATCGATGAATCAGGTTTACCAAAAGGTAACTCAAGATGAACGGGTCAAGGGGATAGCACAGACTCAGGAAGAACGGAGGGAGGTGACAGCGTTTGTCACAGCACGGGCGCCCCCACTTAAGAAAGGTTATAAGGAGTGTCACCTGTGCGACCGAAGTGGACGTCATCCAGAACGCTGCTTTGAAGTTATTGGCTATCCGGAGGGTTGGGTTCACTATCCGAGACAAGGTTCTTCGAGTGGTGGACATGGCAGAGGAAGAGCTGAAGGTAACCGAGGTAGTAGAGGCCGTGGACATCAACAGTATGGTTCAAATGCTGGACGAGGACGTGGTGGAGATCGAGCAAATGCTGTTCAAGCTGAGTCCGAAAGTGGAGAGACCGGACATATGACTATGCCCGGACAAACTAACTTGGCAGGAATAACAAGTGATCAGTTGCAGATGCTGTTCGAGCTGCTAAATAAGGAGAAGACAAGCACGAGTGAACCATCGATTGGTAAGCAAATTCGACTTCCGTAGATTATTGACACGGGAGCATCGAATCATATGACCGGTCAATTGGGTATTTTGGAGGATCTACGGACAATTACACAGTGTTCGGTAGGTCTACCAAATGGAAGCAATACAATGGCTACGAAAGAAGGATCCATCAGATTTAACGAAGACATGGTTCTTCAGAAAGTGTTATATAGTCCCGAAATGACTTGCAATTTGATTTCGGTGTCTCAATTGATTAATCAGTTAGGGTGCAATGTAAATTTCACTAATGATTTGTGTGTTATGCAGGACCAGGCTATGGGAAAGTTGATTGGAGCGGGTGAACAAAAGAATGGACTCTACTACTTTCGGACGGTACCCTTGGTGAAGGCAATGAAGACAGATGTGATGGACTTGTGGCATCAAAGGTTGGGGCATCCTTCAATGCAAGTAACCAAATCTCTTTCAGTACTCGAAGATAGTAGGAAAGGTAGCTTAGAGGAAAAACCATGTGATGTATGCCTTCGGGCAAAGCAAACTAAGAATGTATTTGCTTTAAATGATAATAAAGCTGCCGAACCTTTTGATTTAATTCATTGTGATTTATGGGATCCTTATAGAACTGAATCCTCATGTGGAGCATCATATTTTTTGACTGTTGTTGACGATTTTTCACGAGGTGTATGGGTTTTTTTTGTTGATCAATAAGAAAGAAGTCGGACAGAAGTTGAAAAGTTTCTTTGCGATGGTAGAAAGACAATTTAATAAATGGGTTAAGTATATCCGGAGTGATAATGGAACCGAGTTTGTAGGTTTGAAAGGATATTTTCTCGAACAAGGGATATTGTTCCAGACTTCTTGTGTAGGGACACCACAGCAAAACGGCAGAGTCGAACGAAAACATCGACATATCTTGAATGTAGCACGGGCGCTACATTTTCAAGCGAATTTGCCAATCGATTTTTGGGGAGAATGTGTGATGACGGCATGCTACTTAATTAACCGGACGCCCACTAAGTTGTTGAGTGGTAAGACACCTTACGATGTCTTGATGGGAATGACACCGAATTATGACCATTTGAGAGTGTTCGGTTGCTTATGTTATGTTCGCAATCAAGGACGAACAGGTGACAAATTTGAGAGTAGAAGTCATCGATGTGTATTCTTGGGATATCCAAACGGGAAGAAAGCGTGGAAGGTATATGATTTGGAGGCAAAGAAGTTTTTGATATCAAGAGATGTGGTGTTTTAAGAACAGGAATTTTCGTTTGCATCTACGGAGGATGAGAAAGAAAAATAGAGCCAAGAAACGGTTCCTGTGACCGTAGCATTGGAAGAAGAAGAGAATGTGCGAGGAAGGGGGGTGTTGAGAATGACGCTCAAACGACTCCGAAAATTGAAGAAATGGATCATGGAGATCTAAACCCTGAAATTGTTCCCAATGTTGCTCCCGGACACATTGAAAATGATGTGTTGGTGGAAGATTTAGGCCATGGAAAATGGACTGAGAAGGAAAGTGTTTTGTTGAGAGACTTTGTTACTAATACGGTCCAAAAGTTGAGTCACCGAGTATCGTTCTGCGTCTGAAAGTCTGATTGTTTATCTGTTTCTCAACAACCCTCTGGTAAGCCTTATCCTCTAGCACATTATGTCAATTGTGATAATTTTTCTTCGAAGCATGTGAGTTTTCTTGCAGCTATAATGCAAGGACATGAGCCTACCTCCTATTCAGAGGCAGTGAAAAATGAAAAGTGGAGAACGGCCATGGAGCAAGAGTTGAAGGCATTGGAAGCGAACAAGACTTGGGAGATCGTTCGCTTGCCTCCGGGAAAGAAGGCCCTCGACTGCCGATGGGTATATAAGATCAAGTATAACTCAAATGGAACTATTGAAAGGTACAAAGCACGACTAGTGATTTTTGGGAATCATTAAATCGAAGGAGTCGATTACACGAAGACATTTGCCCAGGTTACAAAGATGGTGACTGCCCGAGTTTTTCTAGCCATGGCTGCAGCTAAAAATTGGGAATTGCATTAGATGGATGTGCACAATGTATTTTTGCATGGTGATCTTTGTGAAGAAGTATATATGAAATTGCCTTCGGGGCATTGTATGAACGGGAAAGGAACTGTGTGTCGCCTCCGAAAATCCTTGTATGGTTTAAAACAAGCTCGCAGGTGTTGGTTTGCAAAGTTGTCGGCTGCTCTTAAGAAATATGGGTTCCGACAATCGTATTCGGATTACTCATTATTTACGATGAATAAGGGAAGTGTGCATTTGAATATGCTTGTTTATGTAGATGATTTGATTATATCTGGTAATGATTCGAGAGCAATTCGGATTTTCAAGTTGTATCTCTCGAAATGTTTTCATATGAAGTATTTAGGCACGTTGAAATATTTTTTGGGGGTTGAAGAGGCAAGGACTCCGAAAGGGATCTTCTTGTGTCAGAGGAAGTATGCTTTGGATATCATATCAGAAGCAGGTTTGTTGGGGGTAAACCGGTTGGTACACCAATAGAGCAGAACCATCGTTTGGCGCTTGCGACTGGTCATTTTATCAAAGATCCAGAACGCTTTCAGAGACTGGTTGGAAGATTGATTTACTTGTGTTTTACACGTCCGGATTTGTCCTACAGTGTGCATGTGTTGTCGCAGTTTATGCAGAGTCCCCGTGTTGAGCATATGGATACGGCGCTTAGGGTTGTTCGATATTTGAAAGGTTGTTCGGGACAAGGCATCGTACTGAGTTCTGAGTGTGATCTATGATTGCACGGATGGTGTGATTCCGATTGGACAGGTTGTCCGTTGACACGTCGATCATTGACTGGGTGGTATGTATCTTTAGGGGACTCACCGATATCGTGGCGAACGAAGAAGCAGTAGATTGTGTCAAGGTCTTCAGCGGAGGCAGAGTATCGGTCGATGGCAATGACCGTGTGTGAATTAAAGTGGTTGAAAGAGATATTATAGAACCTAGGGATCGAAAACAACTCTCCGATACATTTGAAGTGTGATAGCCAAGCAGCTTTACACATCGCTCGAAATCCTGTTTTTTCACGAGCGCACTAAACACATCGAAGTCGACTGTCACTTTGTTCGGAATGAGATTATCGGAGGGACCATCCGTCCCAGCTATGTGCCTACGACCACACAACTGACCGATATTTTCACGAAGGCACTGGGACGGCCACAGTTCGAGTATTTCCTTAACAAGTTAGGTATAAGAAATCCTCATGCTCCAACTTGAGGGGGAGAGGGGAGGGTATTAGAATATGTTAGGGGTCATTAGCGCAATTGTATATGTAGGATAGGTTATTTGTGTAAGGTGTACATAATTAGGGTAAATTGTAGAATTAGTTAGGCTAAGCCCATTAGGACTATAGTTGGTACCCAAGATAGGATTTTCTACTTTTTTTTTTTGTATAAATAGGGTACTTATTCATCAATAAGAGGCATGAGTTTTTACTTAAGTTTTTGTTTTGTGTGTCCGTTCTTACAGAATTATTGGGTTATGTCTAATTTGAGTAGTTAGTTAGCTCCATATTGTGTAATTGAGGTGAAGGGTCAAATCTCATTTGGTCTATACCGTTGTTTGGACGTGGGATGTAAGCCGGACATCGTTGTTTATCCCATTTTTTCCAACATTAACCATATTAGGAAATTCATTTAACGTTATAGTATTCAAACATCATTGATACCGTAAAGAATGAAATTAAAAAAAATAACATCATGGCATACTTCGTGCTTCAAACGGCCTCGTCATTTTTTCTTCTTTCAAACTAGTTAAATTTACTCAAAATTAAACAATTACTTTAAACAGGACTAAATTCACACAAGACATCCACAATATACATGATCAAAGACGTCGAAAAGATAAGATCTACTTCCAAGTACATATATAATGCTTAGGATGAACATAGGTCGGGTTAGTTTGATTTTTTATCTATCAAATCAAACCAATTATATCGATTTTTTAAATTTATAAATAAAATCAAACCAACTAAAGTTGATTTTATGATCTCGAGTTTTCTTAGTTTTTTTTATTTTTTTTTGGGTTATTCGATTTTTTTTTATTTTTTCTTGGTAAGCAACAATTTTATGTTGCTTTCTCAAAAAAAAAAAAATAACACAATAAAAAATTTGATCATAAAAAATATTAATATAATTAAAAAAAATTGTCTATGTGACATATTCTAATTGTGCACATATATTTTACTAAACATATAGTATCTTAATAATAATATATATTAATTATAGTATATCTAAACATAATTTTAACCGGTATCTTTTATGGTATTTAAATAATTTTTTGAGGAAGATTGGTAGATTATTGACTAAGATATCTATTTTAACAAGATGAAATAAGATGATTTTAAAATATAGGGATATCTAATACACACAGACTTAGGAGATTCTACATATTATGAAAGTGATATTTTTGAAAATAAGCTATAGAAGTTTAGCAGAAATATTAAATTCTTAAAAATGATATTAGTGAGAATCTTTTAAAGTGTTGTGTTACATAATAAAAAAAAGTACTTAAAAATGGTGTTTTATATTAATTTCACTATTTTTTATGTATAAAATTAAATATAATATATATGTAATGTCGGTTTGATTTAGCGTCGGTTTGATTATTTCTCTGTTAACACCAAATCAAATATGTCAAATTTTTTTTAAATACCAAATCAAACCGAACCACTAATCAATATTTTTTCAGTTTAATTTAGTTTATCGATTTGGTCCGATTTGTCGGTTTGATTCGTACACCCCTGATTCACACGACTCGGTAAGAAACAAAGGAACCTGTAGACATCAAAATGGGCCAGGCTATTACAGTATTCTTAAAATAATTTGATTGATAAAAAATTTAACATCGTCTAGAATGAAATATACTAGTCCATAAAATTTGAACAGAAAACTCATGTTAGTCGCTATATGTCAAAGGCTTGTAGATAAAAGCATAATAGTATGTTTGACCAAACTTATGAAAACTGCTTATTTTGAAAATTGTTTTTCTTTAAAAATATTTTTCCTAAATATACTTTTGGATAAAAGCAGTTTGTGTTTGGCCAACTCATTTGAGAAGCACTTCTGTTAATAGTTGAGTAGTAATATGTGTTTGGCCAAACTTTTGAAAAAGTATTTTTGAGCGTTGAATATTTTGAAGATTCACTTTACAGTTATTTAACTAAATGAATGAGTTTAAATATTTATTCTCAAACAATATATTTTTTTTATTAATTAAAAATTTTCAAAATAGAGCATAAAAAATTGAATATTCTAGATCTATACCTTAAAAAAAGTTATTTGATTAAAACTTCTAACAATAGTGATATAGGTATACGTAGAACAATACGGAGAAAAAAATATAATGTACTATTTAAATACTAAAATCATTAGGTTAAAATAAATAGGGGTAATTAGGCATATAAGTACTTAAGGTAAGGATATTTCTGGAATGATAGAAATTAAAAATAGCTTCTGCTTCCACTCAAAAGCTCATTTAGAAAAAAGCTATTTTTTCTAACTTCTTCCTTACAGCAGAAAAACAGCTTCTGCTGCTACTTAAAACACTTATTTTTCTCATATAAGCTTGGCCAAACACCTAAATTTTTCAAACTAAACACTTTTGGAGAAAAATAAGTGCTTTTAGCTTTCTAGAAGCTTGGCCAAATAGGTTCTAAGTCTCTTGGAAACAGGACTTCGTCAAGGCTGAGATCAACATTACTTGACTTGTCTTTCTATTGTGTTAACAGTTTTTCTTTCAAAATTCTTAGCATGACTGTTGAAATAATCATCATCAACACAGAAAGGAAACTTCTGTAAAATTGTCGGATAGTTCTTTCAATATTTTTTATCAGGAAAAAGAGTTTTTGTTTATTCAACCTAGATTAGTATTCCTTTCAATAACCTAATTAACATCCAATTGCTAGAGTCAAATATTCTTAAAGTACACGTAGTTTCAGTATTCTCTCTCGATATTTTCAACATCATAACTTGATTATTTTTTGAAAAATAAGGCAATCGGCATCAAGAATTAGTTCAGAAATTAGTGTGTTCTTGTATAAGTTTTTCAAATCGAATTTACCTCTTTTGAGAAGACAAATCAATTTATTGGTTTCCACAACATCTGAAATGAATGATCTCATAGTTAAGGTGGAAATCACATTCGTCGGTATTTCTTGGGAACTTCGGTTAGATGTCCAAGATTGACTAACTTTGCAAAACGACATAGTCCATTATTAAATATTTTAACAGTATTATCAAAACAACATCCATTAAACCAATGGTGAATTAATAAATAAACAAAACACAAGATAGTTTTAGAGATAATTATAAAGAAACCGTGAAAGAAAGGAAGTGATATGTACGTCTTAACATTTTAGAAACGGGCCAATTGCCTAACATCAAAGACAGGTAAAAAGATCGTCTCTATTGCATAGTATAGCACATAGATTCTAGACAATTTGACTACTGCATTTCTTGAGGTTTACTAGTCAGTTTTATGGCTGTGCTACATGTTTGAGATCCCTTTCCTCTTAATAAGATATATCAAAATTTGAACTCTAGTCAGTTGATAGTGGGTGTTTATTCCCACAGTGGATATGTGGCGAAAACCTAAATTAAAGGCCAATAGGATTCGAATATTTTAAGGTTAAACAAAACAACAACAATTATTACGTCTCAATTCTATTCAAGTTGAGATCGACTACAACAATTCTAAATTCTATAGAAGGATAATAAGCTGATAGCCTGTGTAAAATTACCTACCATGTCGAATCCTCGTAGTACAGATACTGAATGAATTAAAAGAATATTCCTGTAAACCATCTTCATAACTTTTCACTATATATATCCAACAACGCTTCCCAAGAGATAAACCAAAATCTCTCCAATGGCTAAAAATAGCAGTATCGATAATCATGTCCAAGAGAAGGTGGCTGTGGTCATGGTGCCACTACCAGCACAAGGCCATCTAAACCAACTCCTCCACCTCTCCCGTCTCATCTCCACCTATCACCTCCCACTTCATTTTGTCGGAACCACCACTCACAACCGCCAAGCAAAAACTCGAGTTCAAGGTTTTGACCCTCTTTCCAAATCTAACATCCAATTCCATGAATTTGAAACACCATCTTACGAAGTTCCACCACCTAATCCAAATTCCTTAACCAAGTTTCCCTCTCAATTTATGCCATCTTTTTATGCCACGTATCATCTACGTGACCCAATCACTTCTTTTTTACGTGAACTTGTAAAAAACTACAAACGAGTGATTGTTATTTATGATTCTTTAATGGCTTATGTACTTCAAGATACACCTTCTTTAAAAAACGTTGAGTGTTATTGCTTTAATAGTACCTCAGCTTTTACTATTTACTCTTTCATTTGGGAAGCTATTGGAAAACCTGTTGAAACTGAGGATGAGTTTTTAGAAAATGTTCCATCAACTGAAGGATGTTTCACTGAAGAATTCTCAGAATTTGCTAGAGTACAAACTGAGCATAGTCATATTATTAACTCTGGTGAATTGAACAATTCTTGTTATGATATTGAAGGTAAGTATCTTGATTTATTAGCAAAAGTATATAGTAATCGTAAACATTGGGTTGTTGGTCCATTAAATCCAGTGACATTAAAAGAAAAAGATTCAAATATTACACGACATAAATGTCTCGAGTGGCTTGACAAACAAGGTCCAAGTTCTGTTATTTTTATGTCTTTTGGAACAACAACTTCACTTTCAGATGTAGAAATTGAAGAGATAGCGATTGGGTTGGAACAAAGTGAACAAAAGTTTATATGGGTATTGAGAGATGCAGATAAAGGTGATATATTTTCAGGGGATGATAGAAAAGTTGAGTTACCAAAAGGGTATGAAGAAAGAATAGAAGGAAGAGGATTTATTGTAAGAGATTGGGCACCACAATTGGAAATACTGGGACATGTATCAATAGGTGGATTTGTGAGTCATTGTGGATGGAATTCTTGTATGGAAAGTATTTCAATGGGAGTTCCAATAGCAACTTGGCCTATGCATTCAGATCAACCAAGAAATGCTTTTTTGGTCACAGAAGTGTTGAAAATTGGCTTAGTGTTGAAAGATTGGGCACTGAGAGATGAGTTGGTGACTTCAGTTAAAGTCAAAGAATGTGTTAAAAAGTTGATGGATTCAGCAGAGGGAGATAAGATGAGACAAAGGGCTAAAGAGTTGAGCAAATCTGTCAAGCAGGCTGTGCAGGATGGTGGTAGCAGTCGCAAGGACATGGACTCTTTCATTGCCCACATTACAAGATAAATTATCCTACAATTTTATGTACACTAATGATAAGATTGTGAAAATACCTGAGTTGGTTTGTTGTTGTGCTACAAATATGTAAGCAAAACAAGGCATGAGCTATTGATTATACACTTGGAAACATCGAGTCAAAGCATGCGACATATTCTACTTAGACACAGCAAATTAAGGGTTTATTGTAATTTCTAGACTTTGAGTAAATTTTTGTTCTGGTGTGTTTTGCTACAAAAATGTAAGGTAAGATTCTGTATAATAGAATAAATGTGATTAATGTAAGAAAATTTTATTAAATGTGATCCGACCCTGATTTCAATCTCTTAAATAGCAAGAACTTAATACACCTCGCCATTAGGATGAAGTTTGGTTTTGCACTTTGATCCCAAATGGACCACCCAAAGGGAGTAAATTTTACATCATATTCAAAAGGGAGTAAATTTTACATCATATTCAAACGAGAGGGATAAATTTGCACATTACTTTCATGGAAGATATTTGGAGCGCATCTATTCAAACCCGGAGGTCTATTAACAGCAAGGCTAAATTAAAGACAAGTGCTAAAGACAAGAATATGAATAAACCAAAAGTTTAACAAAGCAAATTTTGAGCTATTTATACAATAATATATGAGAAACTTGGATATTTTCAATTTTCCCTTTACAGAATATATGTCCGCCTTCTTTCCTTACAATTTCCGAATATTTAACATCTCCAAATTCAACTTTCAGCATCTTAAAATTGCTACTTTTGAGAGTTACCTATTTTTTACAAGAAATTTTAAATTATTCTACCTTTTAGTTTTTCTTCCTTAGCTAAATGTCGTTTTTTATATTGAACTGTATTATATTGTACTGTACTATATTGTGTTTGTGAGTACATCGACTAGATACATTATATTATTAGTCGTCTTTTCATAATATCATATATACTATCAATATGAAGATCAATGAACTTACTACATTATTATGAAGAAAGAGTAGGGTATGGGGTATAACTGTTAAAAAAAGTGATACGACTCGGAATTCCGACTAGATCGTGCGGGCACCTGACTATCTCTGCCTGACCCATAAGGCGAATCATATAAGCTTAACTCAAGACAAACTATTAAAATAACATAATAACGGCTCGAATGACATAAAGCCGCGTATGAGACGCATATCATATATATAAACTGACATATTTACAGGCTGTCTGAATAACATAGGTACTACTCAAAATACATAAGCCTAGAGGTTTCCAGATATGATATCTATGAAGTCAAAGAGATACATACATCTCCCCAAGGGAGCAAAACAAGACAAAACTAGAATATCTACATGTGGTGGCTTCAATGTACGAGCTAGCTCACCGAAGACAGCTAGAAATGGGCCCTGCTCCTCAATCACGTTGCGGCTGACTCACTACTAAAAATACAGGGTTTTCAGACCGAAAAATTGAGACCGAATTTCGGTCGGAGTCCTTCATCAGACCGAAGCGGTAGGATGTTTCAATTTATTTAAATTAAATAGATTTTTTTAAACGTCCGACCGACGCGGTGGGACAATAATTAATTTTTTTTAAGGCACCCGACCACGTCAGTCAGACAGAACGGAACAAAAACCTGAGGCAGCCCGTTATTCCCCCCCCCCCTCTTCCTTTCTTTCTTTCTTTCTTTCTTTCTTACTTACCCTTTCTCTCTTTTCTTACTCGAATCCTAACCCAAATCTCTTAAAAAAAATACTTTGAATCTCTAATCAACAAGGTTTAACCTCAAATCTATTCCTCTACAAATTGGTAAGTTTACTTTTCATTATTTTCTTCCTATTTTTTTCAAATTCGAAAACCCTAACTTTTTCACCTATTTTTTTGTAGTTCTTTCATCTTTCAAAGTGAGGGATTAGTTAATCAGTGGTTGTGGAGTAAAAATCCGGCCGGTGAGGTGAGTTTTCCGGTGAAACACGAATTTTTATTTTTTATTTTTATTTTCAGCCCATTTTTTTTTTAATTTTTTCCTATTTTTAAATTCTAGTTCATGAAATTAAATTGACATAGTAATTGCTATTTGGTGGTGAACAAGTTGGCATTTGATTATACGTATAGTGTTGTTGTTTGGTTTGGGAAATGTTTAAACTAGTTTGACATTTTAAACATTTGTTTCTTGTTCATTTTAAACTAGTTGCAAGTTAGTTGGTATTGTAAAAGTTGGAGTGATTTGAGAAGTGAGTGTTGTTCAAAAAATGATTTTGATGAAAAATGTAGTGAAAAAATGAAATCTTGTAAGAATGGGTTATTGAATGCAAATTTAGAAGATGATAAATTGGAAAGTAATAAAGTAAAATCTTGTAGTGAACAAGTTGGTGTTCCATGGAGAAGAGTGACTTTGAATGGGTTGTTGTTGTTGAATGTTGTTAATGGGTTCCCTTAGTAGTGTTGTTGTTGTTGAATGTTGTTAATGGTGTGTAGGAGTATTGTTGTTGTTGTTGTTGTTGTTGTTGTTGTTGTATTGCTTTGAGAAAGAATTGTTGGTGTATTGTGTAGTTTGGTAGTTAGATTCTTTGAGGCATTTCATCAAACAAGTGGTGAGCAACAAAGACATAATAGGAACTAGACATAATAGTTAGACATGCTCTAGTCTAGTGAATAAAAAATAAGTATTAGGCCTAGAACTAGAATTCAAAAATTGAAAATCATTAAGTATGACAATTTTAAGGTTATTTTCTTTATGGGTAATTAGTAATATGAATTTTTTATGTAGTGATTAGTAATATATGAATTATTTAAATTATAGTTTAAGAGATATTAGCTATAAATAATATAGTAGCTAAACAACTTAAAATATCTTATTTTGTAAATTGATTTGAATAAAATAAATTATTTGGATTTTAAATTACTCCAACTAATTATAGATAAGTAAATAGTTTTATCATTTCGAATAAATAGATATAAATTAAAAATGAGAAATTTGTTAATTATTAAATGATAATCTTAGAGAATAAATTAGTTAGTAATATCAAAGTAATTGACTTAGATATAATACTACTAATACTAGTATCCTTGGTCAAGCTTAGTGTACCCAACGAAAAGAAAAATAAATTAAAGTGATGATTAGTTTTGAATTGTGGGTTGAAGTTAATTAAAGTGATGATTACTAATACTAGTATCAAAGTAATTTTTTTTAATCTTTGCAATTGAATATGTATCTCAAACTTTTAATTTTTGTGTAGATATGGAATATGAAAGTCGTAGTTGGATGTATAATAGAAATAATCCCGAGCGGTGGGGGATGAGGGAAGAATTTGCAGTAGGTGTTCAAGAATTTATTGAAAAGGCAAAAACACTTGATGATTTTATACGGCATGGCCAGATTAAGTGTCCTTGTGTGAAATGCAAGTGCACAAAAGGAAAAAGTTTGGAAGATGTTGAAATGAATCTTTATAGGAAGGGTTTTATGCCAAATTATTCTGTTTGGATTTATCATGGAGAGTCTAGAGATATGGGCGATGATGTTAATTTTCAAAATGCTTATGGCGGTGGGAGTGGTCCGTTTGTGGAGAATGATCTTGATAGTTATCGAATGAACGATATAGTTAATGATGCTTTTGGGATGTACCCAGAGGAGCCATCCCAACCGGGTACATCGCAACCAAATGTTGAGCACGTTCCTAATTGGTGGGCTGTTCTAAAAGACAAGCCGGTGGGAAGAGTGGAAGTAGATGATGTATTAGATGTTGCATATCAAAATGAGGTTTCAACCGTTCCCTTGATTGCGGATATTGAATTAGCCGATCAGTTGCAACATAGTGAAGGCATATATGAAGAGTTTGATGTATCGGTGGTTAGACATGGAAAAAAAACGACTAATTTTGGAGAAGGAACATCTAGGGCAAACGAGGAGGATTAATATATGGATGACGTTGAAACAAGCAAGGAAGAATTTGTTGATGACGATGAGACGAGCGACGAAGAAAAAATAGCCGATGACCTTGAGACGAATGATGATGATTGACATGTTCGTAGTTTGTTGTTGTTACTTTACTACAATTATTAGCACTATTTTATAAATGTATTCCATATAAATTTATAATTTGCTTATATTGTGCTAATTTATTGTGCTTATTTTATAGATATGGCATCTACGGAGAAGGCTAGGGGGAAAAGAAAGGTTCAAAGTACCTCTACTGATTTAGGTCATACTACTCCTCCTGTTCTTGTACCTCGCATGCTTCCTACATCTCCTCCGTCTACATATGCTCCAGGTTTTTTCACTCCTCCCGCTGCCTTTCCCCCTGGCATGCCACTTCCTACATCTCCTGGTTATGTTGTTCGTCCGCATTACATGAGCTCATGCCTTCGCCATCTTCCAGTCCATCACTATCCCCTTCATCATCTGCTCCTTCTGGATCCACTGTACCACCTTCTGATCCGAGCTCTATGGGCGCTTCGGTACCACCTACTGTACCACATTATCATCTGAGCTCGTTTTTTTATATTGCTGCTCCAGGATCATATGATGACTGGAGGGTGAGGATTTATCCTGAGGGTAGTCGTGGGTAAGTATCATTCACTTTGTTAGTTTTTAACTCTTTAATACTACTGTAAAGTTTAATTTTTTAGTATATTTATTAACACTAGTAATTTTTATCTTGTTATACTCCCTCGCACGTGGCTACTCCCATGGTCACTGTATGCATTAGATCTAGATGGAGTGAGCCATGAGCGTCCTGGGGTAAGGTACCCTTTCCCATAAAGCTTTCCATATTCGACGATTTTAAGGTAATAATTATGTTTTATTTTTTAATAATTTAGTTAAGTGTCGCTTTTTTAAAAATCTAATATTTTAATTATTACAGATAAAGTGTAAGGAGCATCCTGCCTTTGATAGCATTGTCCGAAGCAATTTCCTCGGAAAATGCGTAGATAGAGTCAAAGGTAGTCTGTATGATTGTCGGGCTAAAGGAAAGAAGCCCGATTGGATATACCCGCATGTTTGGTTAAAATATCTGCAATATTGGGATAGTGATGAACTTAAGAAGAAGAGCGCCAAAGGAAAGGCAACGCGAGCCTCCGAAAAGGGTAGATCGCTGCACACCGGGGGTTTGGTTAGTGCAGTGACTCAGCGGATGATAATGGTAACTTATGAATTATTATATATATTGTTTTATATAACTCGCATTAATTTTCTATCCAACTTGTCATCTTTTTAATTTTTTAAGTAAAGGAAGAAGGGCGGCCAGTACGTGTGCCTAAAATCTTTAAGAAGAGACATATATACAGAAACAAAAAAGGAGTGGGTCGAGGAGCGCGCTAGAGAGCTATATGTAAGTTATTAAATGCAAACTTTTAAAGTTATTAAATCCGTCAATATTTATAAATCTAATTCTTGTTATTAAATTTTTTTTCAGGAAAAGGCTATAGCGGCTTATTTAGAAAGGATGGAAAGTCAGGCATCCGAGTGTGGTAGCAGTACCCCAACTCCAATGACACTAGGGGAGGAAACCGCACTATGGTTGGAGGTGAATGGCAGGGTAAAGAAGGAAAGTGCATACGGCCTTGGATTGCAGTATGCCTCGGATCGTCTAAATAAAGGTTTGTTTGGCACTTACACTCCTGCTAGTTCAACTAATCCCTCGGTGGAAGTCTCGTTGCGCAATGAAATCGAAGAGCTTAAGAGAAAGAGTGAAGAAGATCGTTTGCGTAATGAGGAAAATATGAGAGTCATGCGGGAAATGATGCAGAACTTTGTGTGTGGTAGTGCTGACAAGGGAAAGAAGAAGGGCAAGGGCAAGAGCAAGAGCAAGAGCAAGAGCAAGAGCAAGAGCAGGGGAAAGGCAAGAGCAAACGTCAATACAACTCGTCGTCTGAGTCTAGTTTCGAATCTAGTTCTGAGTCAACAGAGTAGTAATAATGGATTGTTGATGTTTTAGACATGTGTTAGACTTGTTGTTGGTTTTTATTAAACTTCTTTTATTGTTAGACTTGTTGTTGTTAAGTTGTTTAACTTGTTTGAATCATTATGAAGTGTTGATGTTATGTAAATTGTTAAAGTTTTAGTTTAAAGGAAATAAGCATTGTTTAGAAAAATATTAAGACTTGCAGAAGACTATTGTTTACTGGGTGCTGGATTTTACTATTTTTACAGGTGGTGAAACTTTAATTACAGGTTTTATATTGCATGTTTTACCAAGATTTCTGACCGAATCGGTCCGAAATCTGGGTATTTTTTTGCCCAAAAATTACAATGTCCGACCGACGCGGTCGGAACATTGAAGAAATTTTTGCCGAGAAATTACAATCTCCGACCGAATCGGTCGACCAGCTCAAGGAATTTTTTTCCAGAAAAATCTTGTATGCGACCGATGTCCGACCGACTGTCAGTCAAAATGTCGGACCGAGTCGGTCGGACAACTTGTGCAACCTCCCATTATCCGACCGTTGTGTTTGGTCGGACATCAGTCGGCTAGCCGACCATTGTCTGACCATATTGGCGGTCGGAAAACTCCTTTTTCCTAGTAGTGATTGGGTCTGGGAGCAGAATCTGCCGAAACAAAAATACAACAGAAAATACAGGTAGAGAGTGAGTCATAAGGACTCAGTAGGCGAGGAATAGCTATTAACTTGGGAAATAGTTAAACTAGCCAGGGAAACAGAAACTAATTATATCTAACAGATAAACAATGCAAAAATAGGCAAATAACAGTCATGTACAGATGGCAAACATATATAAGGATATGAAATGAATGCAATCATGATGCAATGGAGTCACATGTGCCCAATGAATGGAGCGGAATCCTCCTACTCCAGGGTGGAATTCTCCTACCCTCAATAAGATGTAAAGAGTGGAATCCTCCTGCTCCTAGGGCGGAATCCTCCTGCCCTCAGATGACATAACAACCTAGAAATCAAGAAACATAACCAGAAAATACATAACAAGGATGTGGCATAGTAAGCACGCCCTGTCGGCAGCTATTCACATAAGAACATGTAAATAGAATATCTAAAAGGCCAAAGGTGATATGAATCAAAACAACAATGAATAAAAAATGACAAGAAAATTAAGAAGATAATTAAAGTAAGACCAACTTTGATTAATTGGAATTAAAGAAGCAAATTAGGAGGTGATGCCTAATCACCCCCTTAAATCAATAAACAAAGAAACCTTAACTATTTGATCCTCAGTTGAATGTTTTCAATTGCAAATCAAGGACAAAGTGCTTAAGCAAACAAGCTTAGCCAATAATCTCACAATCATTAATGTCATCAAAACTAACCCTAATAAATGAGGCTAAGGAACTTATATAGTAGTTTCCAAAATTGGCATACAATGCTCTAATTGCCCCTAATGTGGGCTGAAGAAAAGTCATTAAACTTAAGGTAGTGTTCTGGTTATCGCCACAGCGCTATCGCGCTAGCATACACGCGATCGCGTGGCATGACTAGCCAGAGCTACGCGATCGCGGTCGAGATCACGCGGTCGGGTAGAGCAATTACTCAATCCTCTTTAGCTTCTTGTGCGATCCCTTCTGAGGCCTCACGATCGCGCTGTATACTGCCAGGTCCTTGCACGATCTTGTCTGCAGTCTCGCGATCGCGCTGAATAAATTTTGGTACTGAGGTAGTGAGCTTGCAAATAGGTCCTGAAGCTTCCAAAATCCGCCCCAATAGTTCTAGTTTTGAGAATGTGGCTTGCAACTGTTGCAACTCCCGTGCTTGGCTTCTTATAAATGGCTTACTCACTAGCCGAGTTGCATCATTCTCCTGTTCTTGTAAAGAATTCGTCCACGAATTCGCTTGATCATCAATCTTGAAAGGAGACAAGTCGCAAATATTGAAAGTGTTGTGCACTTGGTAGTCACTTGTTAAATCAACCTTGTATGCATTGTCATTGAGGCGTTCAAGGATTTGAAACGGACCATCACCTCTTGGCATCAACTTGCTTGTTTTCTTGTTGGTAAATTTATCTTTCCGAAAGTGAACCCAAACCCAATCACCTGGTTCAAAGATCATCTTCTTTCTCCCCTTGTTGGCTTTCTTGGCAATTTCTTGATTCTTCTTCTCAAGTTACTTCCTCACTTGTTCATGAAGCTTTTTCATTTCTTGAGCTCTTGTCTTGCCATCTAAGCTTATAATTACATCTTGAGATAAAGGCGTGAGATCCAAGGGCGTTAGGGGGTTAAAACCATACATAACCTCAAAAGGAGTCATACAAGTAGAAGTACGCATGGTTCTATTTTATGCAAATTCAATCAAAGGCAAATGATCTTCCCAAGAAGTAAGTTTCCCTTTAACCAAGGCTCTAAGCATGGTTCCTAAGGTTCTATTGACAACCTCGGTTTAGCCATCAGTTTGGGGGATGCAAGAAGTAGAGAACAACAACTAAGTGCCAAGCCTTCCCCACAATTCCTTCCAAAAGTGACTAAGGAATTTGGAATCCCTATCACTAACAATAGTTTTAGGCACCCCATGCAATTTAAGTACATGCTCAACAAACAAATTAGCAACATAGGATGCATCATCACTTTTATGACAAGGAATGAAATGTGCCATTTTGGAAAAACTATCAACTACCACAAAGATGCTATCTTTTCCTCTTTTGGTCCTAGGCAAGCCAAGCAAAAAGTCCATAGAAATATCAAGCTAAGGACCTAAAGGAATGGGGAGGGGTGAGTACAAATCATGTGGAAGTAGCTTTGACTTAGCTTTCTTACACTCCAAACAATGACCATACACCTTCACAACATCCAACTTCATTCTAGGCTAATAAAATTGTTCCTTAAGAATCTCCATGGTCTTTACCACTCCAAAATTCTCCATTAGTCCTCCACTATGTGCCTCCCTCAGAAACAACTCCCTCCAAGATGAGTTAGGCACACACAACTTTCTATTTCTAAACAAGAACCCCTCAAACTTGTGGAACCTCTTTTTCTCCACATCATCACTTGATTCCTCCTCACCATAAAATCTAGTAATCCTTCTTCCTCTTTCCTCCAACTCACAAGTAGCATAAAGCTCCCTAAAATCTGGATCATTGGCATACATCTCCTTCATACTTTCGAAACCCATAAGCTTGTACCCCAAAGTATTCAACAACACTTGTCTTCTTGATTGAACCACAAACTTCCTTGACAAGGCATCCGCCACCACATTTTCTTTTCCATTTTTGTAATGGATGACATAAGGAAAGGTTTCAAGGAAATTCCACCCATTTGGTATGTCTCACATTCAACTTCTCTTGGGATTATAGGTGTTTCAAAGATTGGTGGTCGGTTCTTATCACAAACTCTTTTGACCAAACATAATGTTGCCAATGGGCCAAAGCTCTCACCAAGGCATACAATTCTTTTTCATAAGTGGAGTATTTAGTGGTTGCTCCCTTATGCTTTTCACTAAAATAGGCAATGGGTTTTCGATCTTAAATCAACACGTTTCCAATTCCTACTCCACTAGCATCACACTCAACTTCAAAGGTTTTATCAAAGTTGCGTAATTGAAGGAGAGGTGTAGAGCTAAGCACTTCTTTCAATTTTCCAAAAGCCTCTTCTTGCTCTTTTCCCCACACAAATTCTTTATCCTTCTTTATCACTTCGGTCAACGGTGCGGCTATAATGCTAAATCTCCTCACAAATCTCCTATAAAAGCTAGCAAACCCATGGAAACTTCTCATATCACCAATGCTTTTAGGAGTGGGCCAATCTCTAATGGCCTCCACTTTAGCCTCATCAACTTCCACACCGTTTCCACTCACCACAAAACCAAGAAATAAAACTTTATCAACACGAAAGGAGCACTTTTTCAAGTTAGCAAATAATTGCTCCTTTCTCAAAACATCAAACACTTGTTTCAAATGATTCACATGCCCAACAATGGATTTGCTATAGATAAGAATGTCATCAAAGTACACTATAACAGATTTTCCAATGAAAGATTTAAGCACATGATTTATCAACCTCATGAAGGTTGAAGGAGCATTGGACAAGCCAAAAGGCATGACAAGCCACTCATAAAGACCAAAGTTAGTCTTAAAGGCCGTCTTCCACTCATCACCCGGTTTCATCCGAATTTGGTGGTAGCCACTTCTCAAGTCAATTTATAAAAAATACGCAAGAGCTACACAACTCATCAAGCATATCATCTAACCTAGGGATAGGATGACAATACTTTACCGTTATCTTGTCGATGGCTCTACAATCCACACACATGCGCCAAGTCCTATCTTTCTTTGGTACTAGGATGACCAGGACCGCACATGGGCTCAAGCTTTCTTGCACAAGTCCTCTTTCAAGCAACTCCTCTACTTGCCTGTGGAGCTCTTTAGTAGCCTCCGGGTTGCTTCTATAGGTGGCCTTGTTGGGCAATTGTGAACCCGGAACAAGGTCAATTTGATGCTCAATGTCTCTTGGTGGTGGCAATTCACTAGGCAACTCCTCGGGGAAGATATCTTCATAACCTTGCAAAAGAGAAGAAATAGAACTAGGCAAAGAAGTGGTTAGTTTATTAGTAAGCAAAACATGGTCTTTGTGTAGGAGGAGAATCATGGGCATTCCCTCCTTCAAATCATTCAAGCACTCATTTTTTGAGAAAAACATATTCACTCCCTTTTTTGTTTCCTCACTCTTTTGTGGACAACTCCCACTCTTTTCCCCCCATCAACTCCCTCTTTCTTTTCTTTCTCTCTTTTTAACTTCAACTCTCTGATATTTCTATATCCCTCACTCACTTGAGCTGGAGTCAATGGGTTAAGAACATACTTTCGACCTTCCAACTCTAAAGCATACTTGTTAGTCTTGCCATCATGCTTTGCTAAACGATCATATTGCTAAGGTCTACCAAGCAAAATGTGATAAGCTTGCATTGGAACTACATCAAATAAGAGCTCATCATGGTAGTTTCCTATCTTGAATTTGATCAAATATTGATTGGTCACCTTTAATTCTCCACATTCATTCAACCATTGTAGCTTATAGGATTTTGGACATTTCCTAGTGGGAAGCTTGAGTTGATTAATCAAAGTGGTACTCACTACATTGACACAACTACCACTATCAATGATAAGAGAACAAATGGTTCATTGGACCTTACAATAAGCATGAAATAAAGTCTCCCTTTGATCCGAATCCTCCTTCACTTGCACTCCCATTATCCTCCTTACCATAAGAGAAGCGGCGATGTCATCCTCATATTGCTCACCTTCTCCTCTTCCCCCATCAAAGTCATCATCATAAGGAACATCTCCATCTACCCCCTCTACATCACTATCACCCGTTTGATAACCACCATCACCCAAGGCAACAATGGTTCTTCTATTTGGACAATCCCTCATTATATGGCCTCGGTCATTGCATTTATAACATTGAATGTTAGATAAAATTTTGAGTTTAGCTTTGTTACCTCCCGCTTTTGGCTCTTCCTTGGGCTTGGCTTTGCCAAATTTGACTTCGAATTCTCGCTTGGGCTCCTTTGATTTGTCCCATGGGGAATAGGTCTTCACATTGTCCCTTCCTTTACAACAATTGGAGGAGGTGCTCTTGGACTTGTAGGACTTGTCCAACTTAAGCCCTTTCTCCACCTTAAGCGCAGCTTGGAAAGCATCATACAAGAAATCAGATTGGTGCAATTCCAAGGGGGTAGAAATTTCCCTATTCAAGCCCCACAAAATCTTGCAATGAGGAGTCGGTCCCCATCTTGAATGTTCGCCCTTATCCTTGTCTTTTCAAACTCATCAAAGTATTCCGGGATCCCTTTGCTTCCTTGTTTCAAGTGGTAGAACTTCTTGAGCAATTCTTCATCATAGTTCTTAGGTAAGAACCGATCTTCCATCATTGCTTTCATGGCTATCCATCCACCCTTTGTAAGTAGCCTATGAGTCTCCCTTTGCCTATGCTTAGATTCCCACCAAGTTGAAGCATAGCATTCGAATTTAGTGATGACATACTTGACTTTTGTAGCTTCTTGCACATTGTTGGTTTGGAAGATCCTTTCTATTTTGAAAACCCATTCTAGATAATTTTCGGGATCACTACCTCCTTGGAAAGTAGGAAGATTAATCTTGATGGTTTTCAATCCCCGGTCTTCATCATAATTCCTTTGATTTCCACCATGACCACCATAGTCACAGTAGTCCTCTTCACGTTCCACTCTCCCTTGGTGACCTCTCCCAAATCGACCACCTCGACATCCTCCTTGTTGTAACTCCCCTGGGTAGAGATATGGATCAACATCATAGTTATCATGTGCATGGTAAGATTCGTCATCATATGGACGATCATTTTGTGGATGCACCATTCCTTCACGCCTTGGAGTTTCATCCCTTTGAGGTTCATTTCTTGGAAGGTCATGCCTTGGAGGATCATGAATAGGATCCTTTGCTTGTGGAGTGTCGTTTGGAGAGTAGGTGCCTTGGGCTATCATATGAGAATAACGGTCATTAGCCCGAGAAAGCCTACTAGGACCATCAGCACGCACCCCCAAGGTTGGAGGTGTCTCCATTACTTGCTTTCCAGATTCTTGAAGTCTAGACTTGCAGGATAGGTCATCAACGGTTTCTCTGATTACGTTGAATTCATCATGAAGTGCGTCAAACCGAGCCATCATCGCATGAATGAAGGTATTGGTCTCCATGTTCACATAAACTTCCTTTTGAGCCATAGTACCTACAATAATCAAACAAACAAAGGTTAGTAGAAAGAGTCCTCAACAATTCACTCCCTAAGTGTTTACACTCGATTTGATTGCACTCAATCCACTCGTGTTTACACTCAATGGTTGGCTTTTACTCGCTCGAATACTCTAACCACACTTTCCTTTTACCTCTCTTGGCTAATTCAAGTTGCTCTTCGCACTCAAGTCCGATTCAACAATCAAACTCAATCCAATTCGGGATGAAATGGAACTGTTGTGGCAAAGAACGGACAATTAAAGCTAACAGACGAGAATTAGAAAAAGTCAACGTGATGAAAGGAGAAAAGCACTAATCGAATTGGCACGAAACAAATTTGGATTTGGATGAAACTTTGTTTATAATCTAGAAACTCAATGTACTTGATGGTGAGAATGGGGTTTGGTGGATTGGAGACTGTTCAGGGGATGTTTCAAGCAATCTGTCTAAGAAAACTATTTTTCCAGAAATTGTTGTTCTATGCGATCGCGTGTGAACTGTCGCGATCGCGTTGAAGGGGTTCGTAGCAAGGCACAATCGCGTTGATAGTGCGAGACCGCAAAGAGCGATTAAATAGCTGGTCTGCACTATCGTGCTTGACCTCGCGCGATCGCGTAGGTTTCTGAAGCTTTATGCAGAATCCATTTTTCCAGCTACCCTTTTCACTTGAATCTTCACAAACCAGCTTGTTTTTGCTCCAAATTTGAGATATATGATCCTTGTTAGTCCACTAACAAACCCAGTGGTTGATTCTTTAAGAACAACTCCCAAAATACAAAAGTCCCAAATCACTAGTTGATGAACTTGAAGAACCCTAACTTTTTATTCTTCCAATTGATGCTCCAATCATTGTTTGCTGCCCAATTCCTTCAAGGTACATCTTCTAGAATCAACTTTTAACAAATGGTAACGAAAATTTCATCCAAAGGAACCCTAAATCTATGACTAATTTTTTTTTTTTTTGGATTTTTGGATTTTTTTTTTTTTGTGATTTTTGGATTTTGATAACCAAAACTTAGTTAGTGCTTGTAAGAACAAACACTAATTCAGCTCTAGTACCAAATGATATGAATTAAAACAACAAGGAATAAAACATGACAAGGAAATTAAGAAGATAATTAAGTAAGACCAACTTTGATTAATTGGAATTAAAGAAGCAAATTAGGAGGTGAGGCCTAATCACCCCCTTAAATCAATAAACAAAGAAACCTTAACTATTTGATCCTCAATTGAATGTTTTCAACTGCAAATCAAGAACAAAGTGCTTAAGCAAACAAGCTTAGCCAATAATCTCACAATCATTAATGTCATAAAAACTGACGCTAATAAATGAGGCTAAGGAACTTATATAGTAGTTTTCAAAATTGGCATACAATGACCTAATTACCCCTAAAGTGGGCTGAAGCAAAGTCATAAAACCTAATGTAGTGTTCTGGTTATCGCCACAGAGCTATCGTGCTAGCATACGCGCGATCGCGTGACATGAGTAACCAGAGCTATGCGATCGCGGTCGAGATCACGCGGTCGCGTAGAGAAATTTCTCAATCCTCTTCAGCTTCTTGTGTGATTGCGTCTGAGGCCTCGCGATCGCGCTGCACACTTCCAGGTCCTTGCGCGATCACGTCTGCAGTCTCGCGATTGTCGCTGAGTAAATTCTGGTACTGAGGCAAAGAGCTTGCAAACAGGTCCTGAAGCTTCCAAAATCTGCCCCAGTAATTCTAGCTTTGAGAATGTGGCCAGCAACTGTTGCAACTCCCGTGCTTGGCTTCTTTTAAATGACTTACTCACTAGTCGGGTTGCATCAAAAGGCCATGAAAGAAGCGGATAGAAGCACCTACCTCAAGTCTTGAGCCGATAATGCTACTGCGCAACCTTCTTTCCTGCCCAACGCTTCTCAGAATAATCCCTCCCTAAGCCAAACAAGTTTAATCGCACATATAAGTTCCCATAGGATGTCTATTTAACGTTCAAACAAAGAAAGAGGGAAAATGATCAAAATACTCATGGGTCAGACTTAGCCTAAACCCAAAAATTGTACATTTCCATACTCCTCATAGCCCAACAAGTCCAATGATATCATTAGTTTTCATAATTGAATTAAATTTCATCAAATTCCCCAATTTTATAATTTTTAGGGTTTTAACCTAATTTCCCCAATTCAAGTTCAAAAGATTCAAGCTTGGAATCATGAATTAATGAAATTAGTTCCCTTTGAAACTGATAAGAATTGCTTAGGATCGTATCGGAAATGAAATGGGCTGGCTAGAGCCCTTTTTATAAAAATAGCCTATGGCAACAGTTCTAAATCCGTTGCGGTAGGTGGGAAAAGCGTTGCGATAGCACCAAAAAATGCACCAGCTGTTGCGATAGCACCAGAAAATGCACCAACAGCAGCTGGTGCGACGTTTTGGGTCCAAATAGACCCCATGAAGCTCGAAATGACCCCAAATTTAGTAAGTCATACAACACTTGTTTGATATGCTCGCGGAGACGGATCTCGGATCGGATCTCTAGAACTCAGGGGTCCAACGGTAGAGGTCAAATTTCCAACTTTCAGGATTTTAGCAAAAACTATCCGAACAACCTTGGAATTCACTTTTGAATGTTTCCACATGTCACAACTGACCATAAAAATCTAATGCAACTTTAGAATTTATGAATTGGAGCTCATTTACTCAAATTAACTTCGAAAAATCCCTTTTAGTCTTTACCGACAACCGAAATAGGAACCTTCTTAGAAAACCTACCAAACGAGGTCCGAATCAGCTCAAATTTTGACAGACACTTCCTAATGGTTTTTGCAGAGCTTTTAAGACTACCGACACGCCAATCAGAATCCTAACTCCAGAAACAACTAACTAAGATCATTTCAAAAAGGTAAGATAATGAAAATAAAATTATTAAGGAGAATGAGAAAGAAAAAAGATAGGATTAACAATATAGGATAGATGTTTAAATTAACAATCAAAATAAAATTATATTTAAAGTAACAATTTGACACGATACAATGGTTAAAACCAATCTTAACAAGCCGTTTAAAAGATAGTGAGTTATTTTTTGAAAAATAACGTGAAAATAGAGTGTGTTTCCTATTTGGATGGAAGGAATATAAGTTAGGCAAAATTACACTCTATGTCAATTTAGCGAATTATTTTTAGAAAAATAGCAATATCTGTACCCTTTCCCATACATAGCAATATTTTTTCAAATGCTATCAAACATAGCATATCAAACAAAACCCTAACCCTAATTTTCCTCTCCCTCTCCTCTCTCTTCTCTCCCCTCTCTTCCATCTCTACACATAACAGCCCTTCCCATCGCCGCCCTAGCCCTTTGCCGACGACGGTCCCCCACCCCCATCTCTGTCGCCTTCCTTTCTTCCCCACCCCCATCCCCGTCGTCTTCCTCTCTCCCTGTCGTATTCCATCATTTCTGATCAGATTTGGCGAGAGGGCGCTGTTTTCTCTCCCCCGTTGCTTTGGTTGTGCGCCGCTGCACAGCACTGTGTCACAGTCGCCGGAGTTCCGGTGTGCAAAAGTGATGGCGGTTGATTTTGCTATTTTTTTTTTGAATTTTCCGGTGGGACATGGCGGAGCTACGGTGGTTTGCGGTGTATTTTGGTTGTGGAAGTGCATTACATGTGTATTCTCATTGTATGCATGGTGTATTCACTGTATATATAGTGAATATACATCATCCATACAATGAATATACACTTGTTATACAATAAATATACAACATGTACTTTTGAATTATCTATTTGTATATGGTGTGTATGTCCGGTGAATGAACAGGCATATACTGTGCATACAGTAACCATACATAGAATATACAAACATATAATAATCGCATGTATATGTATCTACTGTATTTTCATTGTATGCATAATGTGTCATTGTCCATACACTGGACATACGATGTAAATAGACACAGATCCACAAAAAAATAAAAAAATAAAAAATTCGGTAACCGGAGACCGGCGGCGACCGGGCGGCCAGTGGCCGGAGGTGGTGGCAGTGATGGGGTGGCGGCGGGGGGTGGTAGGAGGAAGATTTAGGGTTTTAGCACTCTTTTATGTATATTTGCTATGTTTTGAAAAAAAATGTTGCTATGTTTTGTGAATGGGAAAATATTGATATTTTTGTGTAAAGAAAATTGTTAGCTTGTATACTTTTGTAAATTGCCCTATAAGTTTACATAAACGTGTATTGGCCTAAATCTGGTTTGGTCAATCAATTAAATTTGAAACGCGATTTACAAGCAATTTGTCGTATCAAAGCTGTTAATTGAATCAAGAAAATGAACAACAAGAGTGTAATCTGAGCAATAATGAAAAAGTAGAGTTTTCTTATATATATCTGGATGTCATTACAAGGAAATTTAAGTGTTATTTATAGTCTATTGAGTACAAAGGCAATCAATGCATTAACTGCCCACTCTCCCACGTCTTGATCATGGTCTGCCTCATGATTTCCCCCATTAAATGCTGAATTAATGGGCTTCCGTTGTGATATTAAACTCCTGATATGTAACCGCTTCCTCGAGGCCTAAATTACTTGCCTCGGAGAAGTGATTTCTCCGCTGCTCGAGGTACAATCTTCTTGAGGTGTGCCTTGACTCTTGACCTTGGGGACTTGCCTCGAGAATCAAGACTCTCGTTTCTCGATCATGCAAGTTGTCTTGACATAAGCACGCTTCGAACCATGCATAGAGGTGCCACGTAAGCAAGTGGGTTTTCACCCAATACAGATAGAGTTCCAGAGGAGTCAAGCCTCTCGTTTCTCGATTATGCCACTTGTCTTGACATAAGCACGCCTCGAACCATGCATAGAGGTGCCATGTAAGCAAGTGATTTTTCACTCAATACAGATAATCCCTCCACTCCTCGGACAACTGACAGAGTTCTAGAGGAGTGGAATGAATTTAGGCAAGAAATCGACGTGGCGACACGTGCGCCGAATGATTTGAAAAGGCAGCAGTCACTTCGAATTCCCATCCGTTACACGTGGCGACCGTTGAGCGGTCGACACTCTTCATTCCTCCTTTCCCATGTAAACACAATGATTATCCTTCCTCAATAAGCAGTCCACCTTCTTTCCCACTTTCATTTTCTTGAGCGACAGTATAAATTCCTCAGAGCAAAGACTGATTCCAAACTTCTTCCTCACATCTCAGTGGAGAAAATATTACTTTCAGTAAAATATATCGGCAACTCACTCCGATGTTGTTGCGACTGGCAGAACTGAACCAGAATTTTTCAAGCCAAAGAAGAAAAAATCTACTATCAAACAACTCGAGCCTCATCAGGCTATCCCCTCGAACTTTGATACTTACAAGGATTTCAAATTACAAGACCAATCAGTTACCCAGCATGAACTAAATAGAAACGTGCCAGTCCAAACCACACCGAGCCTAATTAAATTGGCTCACATAGCTTTGGTTTGGAAAGAGTGAAATTGGGGCCCCGAGGTCCAATTGGTGCTATAGCCACGAATAATAGCAGCTCAGACCGCGTGGTCGGGCATTCATTTGTTTATACCTATCCATTCACAATAAGATTCTCTTTCCCCGTGCACCGGGTGATCGACATATTTTGCCAAACATACAACTTATGTTTGACACAACTAGGCCCCCGTCTCTGGAGGGTTGTTCAATGCCTCGATTTCTTGAGTCGAGAGGCCAAGGGTCCCTTCACTTTTCAACATCTAATTTCTCTTCTCTATCCCACTTTACATAAAGGTGGGATTGTTTAACTCAGTAGATGAGGCAAGTATTCGTTGATAACGAAAACTGAAGATACCGAGGATCGCGGCTGGTGTGATCGTTATGTCCTTCTCCCGACCAGTTTGCTGTCGCCCGAGCCTAGATTCCCCAAGTGTGGAATGATGCACGTAAGTTACATTCTTCGTGATCTCTTTATCTTTCCTTCATAACCTCGAGCTTATTTTTTAATCATTGTCTCAAATTTCTCAGCTAATAGAGTTCCAGTTGTCCCTCTAGTTGACTTGGTTGCCTTGGTTCAAGCAATCATTGACATTCGGACATGGCCAGAGAAAGCATGGATAAACATAGCTTCATTTAAAGAAAACAAGTGGGCATGCAAACGGCTCGGTAAGTTTTTGGCTATCATTTGACTTCCTTGAACTCTTCTCAAGGCCTTTTCCTTACTGAATTTACCCTTTCCTTTCCAGGCTTTCCCAACAAGGCGGCTAGTACCAAGCCAAAGGGAAAGAAAAAGAAGGAAAAGAAAGAGGAGAATAAGGAAAAAGAAGTCCCCGATGCTGGGGAATGTTTGAATGAGTTGGAGAACCTAGCTGAGGTTCTCGCACAATCCAAGGTCCTCGAAGGTTCGCCTGGCCAAGGGACTTCTAAAGGTGACGTCGACATCTTCCTTGGTCAGAAAACTTGCGTCTCAACTTCTTCTTCTTTTATCCCTAAATCCTAAACTCATGCTTCTACAGACCCAAAGAGGAAAAGGCAGGTTTCAAAGAAATCAGCTCGAGTAAAGTATTCTCGGGTGGAAGTGACTTCTGCTTCAGAACCTGAGGCTATTGTCGAGCCCGACGAGGCTTGAGGGATGAGCCAGTTGATGTAGACGTCGAGGCCTCCAAGGAAGTTGAAGTGGTAGACCTCGAGGGGTCTGATCATGTTACTTACAAGGCCAAAGTCGGCGAGGTCGAAGTTCCTTCAGTTGCTAAGGAAAAAACTGCTAAAGCCCTCCCTTCTGTTGAAGAAAGAGCTATGCCAAGGACTATGCGAGCCAACACCGAGCCTTCTAATGCCTCGGTCTCCCAAAGGGAATTTAGGAGGAATGGGATCCATTCTGACTTGTGCCTTTTGGATGATACCATAGTTGTCCCCATGTGCCTTAGGGAATTGCTCGGTGCAAAGGAGCAGGAGCGCACCAAGGACACAATTCATGGACTTATTGGCTAACTCGGCCAAGCACGCAATTCAGGTACATCTTCATTGTTTACAACTCCTTCCCTTTCAACTATCTTCTTTTACTCTGACCTTCATTCAAATCTTTTGCAGAGCTATTTGTATGCAATCTAAGATGTGGAAATGGAAGTCCACCAATCAGCTTCTCTTAAACAAATAGGGGATGAATTGGACCATCAGAGGTCGGTGCTTCAGCCCCAAGTCTCTGAGCTGCAAGCCCAACTAGTCAAATCCAACTTCGAGCTAGATCAAGCTCGTGAAGCTGCTGCCAAGTCTAACCTCAAGCTAAATCAAGCTCATGAAGATGTTGCTGCCCCTTGAGGCTCAAGTGAAAGCACATGAGGAAAGTCATCGAGCAGAAATCCAAGAGCTGAAGGATGAAACCAATGCCAATTTTGTGGAAGTTGTTGAGAACTATCACAATAAACTGAAAGAGAATATGCTCAAGATGAACGAGTTGGAAAGTTAGAAAACGACGCTCAAGGCTGAAATTGAGACCCTTCGGGGCAAGGAAGCGTCTACGGAAGCAAAGCTCAAGATAAAGGCTACAAGGGCTCGTGTAGACAAGAATTGGACTATTATCCAAACCAGGCTGAAGGCCCTTAAACAGTGCAAAATCGGGGTGTTAGATTTGGATGAGGAAATAGAAAAGGCCCAGAGTGATGCTGCTAAGGCTCAAATTATCATGGATAAGCTTCCTTCTAGCAGTGATAGCTCGGGTGAAGATGGAGATGAAGCTGAGGAGGATGAAGAGGACAGCGGGGACACTAAAGATGGGACTTCGAGTGAAGATGACCCCGAAGCCTGATAATTTCCTCTTGTATTTGTTTTTTGCTAAGGCCTTCGAGCCATCTTATGTAGATAAATTTTGTGGCCCTGGGCCTTTATTAATGAATTTCAGTTTTTCCTTCTTTAAGTACTTGTCTCCATTTTGCTTCGAAAGTATGACAGGACACTTACAATGTTTTTTGCTTGCAAAACTTATGACAAATCGATGCTAGCTTAGAACGACGTCTCATTCAAGAGCCATGGCATAAAAGGATAGTCTCAATTGGATAATATAAATTCGGGAGTTAAATATTGAAATAAAGAGATATTGAACCAAGTGTATTTCATTGATGATAATAAGCCATCATAAGTGTTACATAAACATGAACCAGTCGAGGCTAGACTTAGGCAATTTTTGAAAAACACCCACTATTGGGCAATAGATACAAGATACTAAACTACTCTTCAGGCGGCAGTCCCCGGTGCATGAAGCTATTCTTCGGGTTCATTTGCAGTTCCTAGTGGGAGAGCCTTCGAGTCGACTTTTGACTGCATATCGTCTCTTATATCCCCTAGTGTTCGGGTGCAAATTGATGAGGACCCGAGTACTGAATACCGTTCCTTTCGATTCTTGAAAAGGTCAAGCAAAGAAAAATAAGGGGTCAGATAAAAATTATTCGACCCAAGCATAGGAGTGTTGATGACTCGATGCTTTAGGTGAAAACTTATTGACAAAGGATATCGTACCTCTGATGTTTGGCATTTTATGCCTATATTTCCTTAATATTTCCTCATGTTTGAGTATTTTATTCGCCCATTTTCTAGTTAATGAATGTGATTTTGCACTGATTTTGTGTCGTATAATTGTAGGTTGTTATGAAGTGCAATTGGAGCTTTAAAGAGCATGATCGAGCAAGAAAAGATTGGATTTGGATTGAGGATTGGATCGAACATACGAAGGCACAACGCGACGCGAGCTGCAGACGAAGGAGGCAGGAATTTGGCCTGGCGCTATAGGTAGCGCGGGGTGCCCCCAAAAGCGCCCAGCCTTCTGGCGCGGGGCGCCCCAAAAGCGCCCTAAGTTTCAACGGGTTCTGCCTAGGTTGGCGCATTCGGGGGCGCGGGGCGCCAGCTACAGCGCCCCTGGAGCATTTTTGGACTTCCTATTTCGTCTAGGCTTGGGTGTAACTTATTACTAGGCCTTTGTAAACCCTATAAATACTATTTTACTTCATTTTTCATAGAAGTTTAGACTTTGGGAGCAAGTTTTGGAGGAGAGGGGAGGAGCCCTAGATGTCTTCTAACAAGTTCTTTCTCTCTTTCTCTTATTCTTCTCTTTAATTCTATAGTTTGTTCGTTCTAGGGTTAAAGTAAATACATGAAGGTTGATGTCTGAAAGTTGATTTCTATATATTGATTTACCATTACAGATTGTTTATTCTTTCTTGATCATAATTGTTTGATTATTGAGGCCTAATAATTGAACACTATCTGTGGTTTTTAGATTGAACTCGAAAGAGGGAATTTATGAACGCAATAAGAAAGAGTAGAGCTAGATTGTGAACCCGGGCATCGGGAAACCAATTTGTGAGTAGGATAGACATATACTTGCTCGCCTAGCTTAACTAATCACAGAATTCGTTAATGCGTGCACGTGATTCAACCCATAGTCATATAGGGATTGCAGTAGCCTGCATAGACCGTGAAGAATCGAAAGGTTTTCACGGGTACATTTAACCTGTAGTTAGCAATCTAGAAAATCAAGAAGGAGAATCAACTGAAAAACTCAACTGGATTGTTCGTAACTCTGACCCTGGACCGTTTCTTCTTTATTGATAACAACTATAGTCTGCTCTCGAATACTTGATTTCAGTTACTTGTTTTAATTATTGCATTTAGTTAGTAAAAATCTCAACCATTGGAAAAAGATCCCTGAATAGTTCTTAGGAAATTGTTTGCTAGAATTCAGTCATAACAATAGTCCTCGTGGGAACGATACTCTACTTATCACTTTATTACTTGTCGACCACGTATACTTGCGTGTGCGTTGGGAGCAACAAGTTTTTGGCGCTGTTGTCGGGGACTAAATAATTGACTGATTTCTTTTTGAACGATTACTTATTTTCTATTCAGGTTTAATTTTTGTTTAGTTTAGCATTGTGTTACTTGTCTTATCATGGCATCTTTTAATGAAAATTGGTCGAGTGATTGTAATTCAAATTTTAATGATCTCTGTCTACTTTGCGGAGGAACCCACTTGTGGGAAAATTGTCCAACTATTTCAACCCTACGAGACTGGTTATGTGAATTTTCTACCACCTTTGATTGAAATTTTTGTAAATTATGTGGTGGTCAGTAGAATGATTGTCCTAAGTGTCATACTCCTTCCTCTATCAATGTTTGTGATGATTCTAATGATGTTTGTGAGTTTGACAGGAGCGATAAAGTGCAGGTTGTTAGCGAAACTTGTCTTATGGAGCAAGCCAAACTCTCAGAAGCTTATGGGGATTTCAAGAGTGACTTCACAAATATGACGAGACAGTTTAGGGAAGAAAGAGTGGAGCTCACACAAGAAATTGATCAATTTGGCTTAGCTATTCACGATCTAGAGGCAAATTTGAGTGATATGATTGAGGTGTCTGAAGCCCAATTGGTAGTTGTCGTGGATAGTAGATTTGAGATAGAAGAGCTTAGGAGCCAATTTGAGGAGCAAAAAGTGGAATTCCTACCATTCGACCCAATATTAGTTGATGATGCCGAAGTTGAGGAAATCACATTAGAGTCAAGTGAGGAAATAGAAAACATCATATTTGAGGACTCTAGTGTTTGTGCAAGTGAGGGTGTCAAAAGTAATGCAATTTTAGAATTGAAGCGCATTTGACCTCATTCCAATCATTTTTCAACATTGTGTTTGGATGGTGACATGAAAATTGAGCCACCCGAGCCTATGAAGAAACCAAAGGAGGAGGAACAAGGTGCCTATATTTTAAAGTTTGTGATGTTGAGGAGACAAAACGACATCCCTCATTTAAAGGCCAAGAAGTGCAAAATGCGACAATGGTTACTTGGTCCTTTTGTATTTTTGCCACCACCCCAATACCATGTTGTAAACTTGAGGCAAAGTTGGGGATTCAATTCATTAGTTCAAGGTGGAGGAAAAAGTGATGAAGTTGTCTTCGTCGTGCGGCGACGTTAAATCAAGCGCTTCTTGGGAGGCAACCCAACTTGTTTGCTTTACTTTTATTTATTTTTATTATTATTTTTATGGTTGTATATTACTTCGGGTGATTCTTTGAATTGCAGGTTCATGTAATGTCGAGTTTAAGTGTGAGCTGTCCTGACCCCTGCCTAATATTGATGACCTGTTGGGGGAAGTCTGAGTACCTCATGTTATATGGAAGCTTGGAATATGCTAGCGCCAACGGCTAAGCCTATTGGCCTTCAGGGAAGTTTTCTTTACCCTTGCATTTTTGTTTTTAGCACTGAGGACATTGCTTGATTTAAGTGTGGGGTGGGGGAACTCCCCTTTATTTTTTAGGTTAGGGATGCATATACCGTTAGGATTTTTCCTTTATCACTTGACTTTATTTTTATTTGTTTCTTGCTTTAATATATGAAAAATTGAAAAAAATTAGAAAATCAATGAAAAATTTCAAAAAGATTTTCTTTTTAGTCTTTGTTAGTGGTACATGTCATCCACCCCGTGGTTTTTCTTATGACCTCGGTTCTTTTCCACGGGGAGGCATTTGAACCGGGTAGTTTTTATTTTTTTTAGGATTAGAGTAGTTAGTTGTAGTTGGCCCTAGACGAAAAGAAATAGGTGGAATGCTAGGTGCCTTTGATTCGTTTGATACCGGTGTACTTGGACTTGTTGCATGTACTAATTGTGGTGTCCTTGGGTTTTAAATTGTGATGCATGCCTAGGAAAAAATGGAACGATCCCCTTGAGATGCTTGAGTCCACTTGTTTGACTTTGTTGTGAACCTGTGTGCATTAATGCTTAATTTTCCACAAGTTGCACCCTATTTGCTTGATTGAGAGTTGTGATGGAGCCTTTTTGTGTAGATTGTGTGCAATGTGTGTTGTGAGGCATGATCTTATTTGCTCCATGTTTGTATATTGGTGTCTAGAACTTGCCCCGTGTGTGTGCAAAGCGAAATCCTAGGTTTACTCTAGTCGGGAAATGATACATGCCTTCTCTTGATTTGCCTACCCTTTTCATATACACCTGGGACTTGATTGTTGTGATTTCTTTGACCTTTTTGTTGGCACCCACACCCCGAGCCTACCCACTTATTCTAAATTGTTCTCTTTTGGCCCTTTACTCCTTAAGCACTTTAATTGATAATGTTGTTTTATTGTGGTGTTGTGGTTGAAATATAGGGAGGCTTTTGAGTGGAACCAATGAGCGGAATATGTAATGAATTGTGTAGTAGTTGATTATGAGCATTGGCAAGGTTTAGAAAGAATTAAAAAGAAAAAAAGAAAGAAAAGTGGAAAAGAATTGAAAAAAGAGAAAGGAAAAGAATATCCATCCTTGCTAGTGTGTGCTTAAAAGAAAAAATTACTACTTGTTGAGAAGGTGTGTGTGAAAGTTGTTGATTGGGTGGCTTTGATGAGAGTTGTGCTTAAATTAATTGTGATATATTAAAGTACTTAGGGAGGTAGTCACTATTACCCATATGTATCCTACATGCCCCTTAGCCTACATTACAACCTTTTTAAAGTCCCCGTTAATCCCGATTGGAGTGAGCTTACATTAGTGGAGTCCTACACTACGGGCAAGCCTATGGTATATCATGTGTGACATGTGAGCTTTTCATGAGAGTGAGTGAATTCTTTCTATGCTATTGTCCCCATTCCATTCTTGATATTCATTGTTGTGTGTGATATTTGGGGGACACTCTCTTGCTTCATTTTGGTGAGAGCACATGGTTTGCATGAGATAGGTGAAGTCGTGGCTTCTTGGTTGAGTAGATATGGGTGACTTTGTGGGAGAATGGTTGCAATGAGTCGAGTTTGTGCATTTGAGTTGTCTTCGGGTAGTTGTTCGCATGTTTTGAGTTTGATAAATTGTTGGCATGTTTGTTGGATCCATAGTAGTCGTGTGTGCATTTGTTCAATGATCGGTATCAACCATAGTCATAAGCAGACCTATTCTACCTAGGTCGGGAAGTTATTTGTGATTGCTCGAGGGCGAGCAAAGGTTCAAGTGTGGGGTGGTGATGTTTGGCATCTTATGCCAATATTTCCTTAATATTTCCTCACGTTAGAGTATTTTATTCGCCCGTTTTCTAGTTAATGAATGTGATTTTGCACTGATTTTGTGTCATATGATTGTAGGTTGTTATGAATTTAAAGAGCATGATCGAGCAAGAAAAGATTGGATTTGGATTGAGGATTGGATTGAACATACGAAGGCACAACGCGACGCGAGCTACAGACGAAGGAGGCAGGAATTTGGCCTGGCGCTATAGGTGGCGCGGGGCGCCCCCAAAAGCGCCCAGCCTTCTGGCGCGGTTACTGGCGCGGGGCGCCCCAAAAGCGCCCTAAGTTTCAACGGGTTCTGCCTGGGTTGGCGCGTTCGGGGGCGCGGGGCGCCAGCTACAGCGCCCCTGGAGCGTTTTTGGACTTCCTATTTCATCTAGGCTTGGGTGTAACTTATTACTAGGCCTTTGTAAACCCTATAAATACTATTTTACTTCGTTTTTCGTAGAAGTTTAGACTTTGGGAGAACGTTTTGGAGGAGAGGGGAGGAGCCCTAGATGTCTTCTAACAAGTCCTTTCTCTCTTTCTCTTATTCTTCTCTTTAATTCTATAGTTTGTTCGTTCTAGGATTAGAGTAAATACATGAAGGTTGATGTCTGAAAGTTGATTTCTATATATTGATTTACCATTACAGATTGTTTATTCTTTCTTGATCATAATTGTTTGATTATTGAGGCCTGATAATTGAACACTATCTGTGGTTTTTAGATTGAACTCGAAAGAGGGAATTTTTGAACGCAATAAGAAAGAGTAGAGCTAGATTGTGAACCCGGGCATCGGGAAACCAATTTGTGAGTAGGATAGACATATACTTGCTCGCCTAGCTTAACTAATTACAGAATTCGTTAATGCGTGCACGTGATTCAACCCATAGTCATATAGGGATTGGAGTAGCCTGCATAGACCGTGAAGAATCGAAAGGTTTTCACGGGTACATTTAACCTGTAGTTAGCAATCTAGAAAATCAAGAAGGAGAATCAACTGGAAAACTCAACTGGATTGTTCGTAACTCTGACCCTGGACCGTTTCTTCTTTATTGATAACAACTATAGTCTGCTCTCGAATAATTGATTTCAGTTACTTGTTTTAATTATTGCATTTAGTTAGTAAAAATCTCAACCATTGGAAAAAGATCCCTGAATAGTTCTTAAGAAATTGTTTGCTAGAATTCAGTCATAACAATAGTCCTCGTGGGAACGATACTCTACTTATCACTTTATTACTTGTCGACCACGTATACTTGCGTGTGCGTTGGGAGCAACAAATTTTTGGCGCTGTTGTCGGGGACTAAATAATTGACTGATTTCTTTTTGAACGATTACTTATTTTCTATTCAGGTTTAATTTTTGTTTAGTTTAGCATTGTGTTACTTGTCTTATCATGGCATCTTTTAATAAAATTGGTCGAGTGATTGTAATTCAAATTTTAATGATCTCTGTCTACTTTGCGGAGGAACCCACTTGTGGGAAAATTGTCCAACTCTTTCAACCCTACGAGACTGGTTATGTGAATTTTCTACCACCTTTGATTGGAATTTTTGTAAATTATGTGGTGGTCAGTGGAATGATTGTCCTAAGTGTCATACTCCTTCCTCTATCAATGTTTGTGATGATTCTAATGATGTTTGTGAGTTTGACAAGAGCGATAAAGTGCAGGTTGTTAGCGAAACTTGGCTTAAGGAGCAAGCCAAACTCTCAGAAGCTTATGGGGATTTCAAGAGTGACTTCACAAATATGACGAGACAGTTTAGGGAAGAAAGAGTGGAGCTCACACAAGAAATTGATCAATTTGGCTTAGCTATTCACGATCTAGAGGCAAATTTGAGTGATATGATTGAGGTGTCTGAAGCCCAATTGGTAGTTGTCGTGGATAGTAGATTTGAGATAGAAGAGCTTAGGAGCCAATTTGAGGAGCAAAAAGTGGAATTCCTACCATTCGACCCAATATTATTTGATGATGCCGAAGTTGAGGAAATCACATTAGAGTCAAGTAAGAAAATAGAAAACATCATATTTGAGGACTCTAGTATTTGTGCAAGTGAGGGTGTCAAAAGTAATGCAATTTTAGAATTGAAGCGCATTTGACCTCATTCCAATCATTTTTCAACATTGTGTTTGGATGGTGACATGAAAATTGAGCCACCCGAGCCTATGAAGAAACCAAAGGAGGAGGAACAAGGTGCCTATATTTTAAAGTTTGTGATGTTGAGGAGACAAAACGACATCCCTCATTTAAAGGCCAAGAAGTGCAAAATGCGACAATGGTTACTTGGTCCTTTTGTATTTTTGCCACCACCCCAATACCATAGTTGTAAACTTGAGGCAAAGTTGGGGATTCAATTCATTAGTTCAAGGTGGAGGAAAAAGTGATGAAGTTGTCTTCGTCGTGCCACGACGTTAAATCAAGCGCTTCTTGGGAGGCAACCCAACTTGTTTGCTTTACTTTTATTTATTTTTATTATTATTTTTATGGTTGTATATTACTTCGGGTGATTCTTTGGATTGCAGGTTCATGTAATGTCGAGTTTAAGTGTGAGCTGTCCTGACCCCTGCCTAATATTGATGACCTGTTGGGGGAAGTCTGAGTACCTCATGTTATATGGAAGCTTGGAATATGCTAGCGCCAACGGCTAAGCCTATTGGCCTTCAGGGAAGTTTTCTTTACCCTTGCATTTTTGTTTTTAGCACTGAGGACATTGCTTGATTTAAGTGTGGGGTGGGGGAACTCCCCTTTATTTTTGATGTTAGGGATGCATGTACCGTTAGGATTTTTCCTTTGTCACTTGACTTTATTTTTATTTGTTTCTTGCTTTAATATATGAAAAATTGAAAAAATTAGAAAATCAATGAAAAATTTCAAAAAGATTTTCTTTTTAGTCTTTGTTAGTGGTACATGTCATCCACCCCGTGGTTTTTCTTATGACCTCGGTTCTTTTCCACAGGGAGGCATTTGAACCGGGTAGTTTTTATTTTTTTAGGATTAGAGTAGTTAGTTGTAGGTGGCCCTAGACGAAAAGAAATAGGTGGAATGCTAGGTGCCTTTGATTCGTTTGATACCGGTGTACTTGAACTTGTTGCATGTACTAATTGTGGTGTCCTTGAGTTTTAAATTGTGATGCATGCCTAGGAAAAATGGAACGACCCCCTTGAGATGTTTGAGTCCACTTGTTTGACTTTGTTGTGAACCTGTGTGCATTAATGCTTAATTTTCCACAAGTTGCACCCTATTTGCTTGATTGAGAGTTGTGATGGAGCCTTTTTGTGTAGATTGTGTGCAATGTGTGTTGTGAGGCATGATCTTATTTGCTCCATGTTTGCATATTGGTGTCTAGAACTTGCCCCGTGTGTGTGCAAAGCGAAATCCTAGGTTTACTCTAGTCGGGAAATGATACAGGCCTTCTCTATATTTGCCTACCCTTTTCATATACACCTGGGACTTGATTGTTGTGATTTCTTTGACCTTTTTGTTGGCACCCACACCCCGAGCCTACCCACTTATTCTAAATTGTTCTCTTTTGGCCCTTTACTCCTTAAGCACTTTAATTGATAATGTTGTTTTATTGTTGTGTTGTGGTTGAAATATAGGGAGGCTTTTGAGTGGAACCAATGAGCGAAATATGTAATGAATTGTGTAGTAGTTGATTATGAGCATTGGCAAGGTTTAGAAAGAATTAAAAAGAACAAAAGAAAGCAAAGTGGAAAAGAATATCCATCCTTGCTAGTGTGTGCTTAAAAGAAAAAATTGCTACTTGTTGAGAAGGTGTGTGTGAAAGTTGTTGATTGGGTGTCTTTGATGAGAGTTGTGCTTAAATTAATTGTGATGTATTAAAGTGCTTAGGGAGGTAGTCACTATTATCCATATGTATCCTACCAGCCCCTTAGCCTACATTACAACCTTTTTAAAGTCCCCGTTAATCCCGATTGGAGTGAGCTTACATTAGTGGAGTCCTACACTACGGGCAAGCCTATGGTATATCATGTGTGACATGTGAGCTTTTCATGAGAGTGAGTGAATTCTTTCTATGCTATTGTCCCCATTCCATTCTTGATATTCATTGTTGTGTGTGATATTTGGGGGACACTCTCTTGCTTCATTTTGGTGAGAGCACATGGTTTGCATGAGATAGGTGAAGTCGTGGCTTCTTGGTTGAGTAGATAGAGGTGACTTTGTGGGAGCATGGTTGCAATGAGTCGAGTTTGTGCATTTGAGTTGTCTTGGGGTAGTTGTTCTCATGTTTTTGAGTTTGATAAATTGTTGGCATGTTTGTTGGATCCATAGTAGTCATGTGTGCATTTGTTCAATGATCGGTATCAACCATAGTCATAAGCAGACCTATTCTACCTAGGTTGGGAAGTTATTTGTGATTTCTCGAGGGCGAGCAAAGGTTCAAGTGTGGGGTGGTGATGTTTGGCATCTTATGCCTATATTTCCTTAATATTTCCTCACGTTTGAGTATTTTATTCGCCCGTTTTCTAGTTAATGAATGTGATTTTGCACTGATTTTGTGTCGTATGATTGTAGGTTGTTATGAATTTAAAGAGCATGATCGAGCAAGAAAAGATTGGATTTGGATTGAGGATTGGATTGAACATACGAAGGCACAACGCGACGCGAGCTGCAGACTAAGGAGGCAGGAATTTGGCCTGGTGCTATAGGTGGCGCGGGGCGCCCCCAAAAGCGCCCAGCCTTCTGGCGCGGTTACTGGCGCGGGGCGCCCCAAAAGCGCCCTAAGTTTCAACGGGTTCTGCCTGGGTTGGCGCGTTCGGGGGCGCGGGGCGCCAGCTATAGCGCCCCTGGAGCGTTTTTGGACTTCCTATTTCATCTAGGCTTGGGTGTAACTTATTACTAGGCCTTTGTAAACCCTATAAATACTATTTTTACTTCGTTTTTCATAGAATTTTAGACTTTGGGAGCAAGTTTTGGAGGAGAGGGGAGGAGCCCTAGATGTCTTCTAACAAGTTCTTTCTCTCTTTCTCTTATTCTTCTCTTTAATTCTATAGTTTGTTCGTTCTAGGGTTAGAGTAAATACATGAAGGTTGATGTATGAAAGTTGATTTCTATATAATGATTTACCATTACAGATTGTTTATTCTTTCTTGATCATAATTATTTGATTATTGAGGCCTGATAATTGAACACTATCTTTGGTTTTTAGAATGAACTCGAAAGGGGGAATTTATGAACGCAATAAGAAAGAGTAGAGCTAGATTGTGAACCCGGACATCGGGGAACCAATTTGTGAGTAGGATAGACATATACTTGCTCGCCTAGCTTAACCAATCACAGAATTCGTTAATGTGTGCATGTGATTCAACCCATAGACATATATGGATTGGAGTAGCCTGCATAGACCGTAAAGAATCGAAAGGTTTTCACGGGTACATTTAACCTGTAGTTAGAAATCTAGGAAATCAAGAAGTAGAATCAACTGGAAAACTCAACTGGATTGTTCGTAACTCTGACCCTGGACCGTTTCTTCTTTATTGATAACAACTATAGTCTGCTCTCGAATACTTGATTTCAGTTACTTGTTTTAATTATTGCATTTAGTTAGTAAAAATCTCAACCATTGGAAAAAGATCCCTGAATAGTTCTTAGGAAATTGTTTGCTAGAATTCAGTCATAACAATAGTCCTCGTGGGAACGATACTCTACTTATCACTTTATTACTGGTCGACGACGTATACTTGCGTGTGCGTTGGGAGCAACAACCTCGATGTCAGAAATAGTAGCGCTTCAAATTAGACTCATTCTAATTTGAAGGTTCCAGCTTGCCCTGCAAATCTTATAACTAATAAGACCCTTTGCCAACGACTGCTTTGACTCGATAAGGACTTTCCCAATTCGCAGCTAACTTGCTAGTATCCTTCTGCTTGGTAGTTTGATTTGAAACCTTCAACATATAATCACCAACCATGAAAGCTCTGAACATCGCGTTCCTATTTAAATAAGCTTCGATTTGTCTTTTCTGAGCCGTTAACCGAACCAAAGCCATTTCTCTTCACCCTTCGAGTAAATCTAACTCAACACGCATCGCCTGCTGATTTGACTCTTCGGTTGCATGAGCATAACGAAGGCTAGGCTCACAAACCTCCATGAAATCAAAGAGTCAATCCCATAGGCGAAGAAAATGGGGTTTCACCTGTGCTGTTTTTCTCAGTTGTGCGCATTGCCCATAACACTCCGGGCAACTCATCGGGCCACAGGCCTTTTGCTTCATCAATCCACTTCTTGATATTTTCAATGATGATCCTATTTAAGGACTCATTTTGTCCATTAGCGCTCGGATGATAGGGAGTCGAAGCTACCCTTTTAATCCCCCATTTTGCAAGAAAAGTGGTGACCTATGAACCCATTAACTGTGGGCCACTATCACAAGTTATTTCCTTTGGGACCCCAAATCTGCAAATAATATTCTTCCAGATGAAGTTGATGACCACCTCCTATTTAACTTTAGCAAAAGACCCTGCTTCTACCCACTTAGTAAAATAGTCAGTGAGCACAAGAATAAACGAACACCTACTTTAGCCTTGGGAAGTGGTCCAACGATATCCATCCCCTATTTCATGAAAGGCCACGACGACACAACCAAATAGAGAGGTTCGGCTTGTTGATAAATCATTGTTGCGTGTCGCTGGCACTTGTCACATTTTCTCACGAATAATCGAGCATCCTCACTCATATCTGGCCAACAATACCCTGCTCGGAGAAGTTTTCGTAGTAGGGCCTTTCTACCTAAGTGATTATCACATTCCCTTCGATTTCTCCTAGACTCGAACACTTGGCCATCGGGCCGCTATATAAATTTTTGTACAACTACCCTCGAATCATTGAGTATGGCACTACCTGAATCCTAAGCTTCTTGGCCTCCCTCATATCTACTGACAGGATTCCAAAATCCAAATATTGAATGAACTTGGTGCGCCAATCCCAAGTATTATTCAATGAATTCACCTCTAATTTTATCTTCCCCACCGCAGATGTAAGTAGCCGGATAATCGAATCTGTCCCCAAGCGTTCCGCTTCGATGGCAGAACCTAGGTTAGCCAAGGCGTCAGCCTCTACGTTTTCCTGTCGAAGAATTTTCTTAACTTTCCATTCTTGGAAAGAAGCGAGGACTTGTTATGCTCGAGCCATAAACAGTTTCATCCTGGGCTCTTGAGCCGTGTAATCACCAAGAACCTGACTTACTACGAGCTGTGAATCACACCTCAATTCCACTCTTTCTACTCCCATCACTCTGGCTAGTTCAAATCCCGCTATAGCGGCCTCGTACTCAGCCACATCATTAGTCACCCTTTCAAATCTCATGGAGTGTCACAGCCTTTCCCCTGTGGGATCTGCCAAAACTATACCGATCCCCGAGCTGTCTGGCTAATGGTATCCTAGTCACAAAATTCACTGGGGAAGACACAGAATCAGTTCAGAGAAGAAAAAGACGTGGAAAGCACGGAATAAGAATGGGGGAACTTACAACTCCTGTTGAAAACCTATGGAAAGGGAAGAGAGGAAAAATATTTGGTGTCCGCAGCGCTACATATCGGTAGACCCAGCCACGATTTTTGGAATCTTCACTGTTGGGAATCACTCCCTTCTTTCCTCATTTGATGAACATCAGCATACCCGCCTTGTGGAGACGGGGAGAATAGAAGGAAAGAAGATGCCAGAAGGAAAACTTTACCTTAGCATGGTATGCCAAGTGATCTGGCATGGTTCGCCAAGTGATCTAGCACGGCCGCTAATCGCCATACAGAAGGGCCAACCTGACCTAAGCAGATATTATACTGGAGCCAGATTTCTTCAACAATCGAATGAACACGCTTGTTGAGATGCAGAGTGAAAGGATACGTATGGACCATCGAATAACCAGCGCGATGGGAAGAAACTCTCTCTTCAGCAGAAGGAACAATGATGTTAATCACTTCAGGCCACTTACAATCAAAGCCTGATACGGGATAAATCATCTTTTACAACCGCAGACTGATAATATTCGATGGAAAGATTGCTATTTTTGCCTTCTTGCTTGGGTGCTTGACCCTGTATTCGACCATCACCTTTGAAGTTAAACGAAGCGGGAAGATAATCTCGGGCTCTGAAGTATGCAGGGAGGAATTTTGTCCTTGTGCCATTGTAAAAAGGATGGAATTATTTGTAGGATTAAAAGATTGTCTATCTTTTTGAGAGGAAATTCTTGAAACTCTTTAGAGATTGATGAAGAAGTCTCAGCGTTCACAACGCATATATACATGCTTATAGGGATCCTTGAATGAGAAGAATGATCACAGTCACATGGGATCGTAATTATGATTAATGCAGTTTATGTGATATGTATCCCTATAATTACAGGATATGAACAGAGCAGCAGCAGCATAGGGAACATACACGGAAAATTCCTCCAATTGCAAAAGGACACGTCATTATAGTAAGTGATTTGCATTTAAGACAACGCGTGCGAAGAGGAAGGGGATGAGTATAGGTACAGTCACACCTTTACGTCTCCTATCATGCTTCTTTCACTTCTTGAGTGCATGTGTCAGCACTCAGCAAGTGGGGGGGACTGACTGTGTGGGCAAAAATACGCCACCTATTGTAATGGGGATACGAGTCCAGGTGGCGAGACTAGACTTATCCTATAAGTCACTGGGCACACTGGATACATGCATGTTCTGCGAGTTACGACCGTTCAGGCTGTACGGGCATAGAACGCAAGGCATACATCCTGCCGCCTAAGGGTTACAGTCTCCTAGTTAGGGTTTTGTATATACCACCACCTTGAGTTTATTAGCCCATGAGCCTTATTAGTCCTTGTATTTTACCTTAAATAGAACTGGGTATCCACTGCTATAAATATCCATTCTCATATTGTATTGTACATCAAGCGATTCATCGTTGAATCCGACTATTCTCACGGAATAAAAGCTCTTTACTTTCTTGTATAGTATTGTTCTCTTTATTTACTTACTTTTCACTGTATTTTACTGTATTGCTTGTGACCCCTTCATAAATTTAAATATTTAACCTAGACGTACAAATTTAGGCATAAACGATTTTGCACCAACCATGGGACCTAGGCAATTGTAAGTATTCTACAAAGAGAAGGCGCAGTCATGTTAGACGACAACACCCCAAAGGACACTGTTGATGCCATAGACGAGTCTATGCAGGAACCTGGCGATCCCAACATGCAGCAAAACAATCATGCGAAGGAACCAGTCCATGTGACCAGCCATGGTGAAGGTGATCAGTCACACGAAGGTAATTCTGATTTCAGAGGTTTTCTTGTTAATCTCCTTGCAACCTAGTCAGCGCGGGCAGAGCAGAACTCGGTCAATATGGTCGATGGTATATCTCAAAAGTTAGGAACTATGTTTACTAGATCGTCTCAGAGGCCAGCATCCCGGTGAGGAGCAGCGCCCATGAACGATACTCCAGTGTCCTCTCCTAATCGCAGGCTCCACATGGACGTCGCTTTTGGAGGTTCAATGACAGTCAACAATCAAGACCTCAAAGGAACACCTGTCATTGAGGACATCCTGAAGGCCATCCACGACCCTAGGTTACCACTGTAGATGAGAAATTTTTTTATAAGCATGCACACAAAGCAAGTGTTGGACTGATTTGCGTACCAAAGCACTTCCGCCTGTCGGATAACTTGAAATACGACAGAACAACGGATCCAGATTAGCATATTGTTGGGTATTACACAGCCGTCAAGAGCAACAAAATTTCAGAGAAAGAAATGCAGTCTGCTATGGTGAAAAGGTTCGGCTCAACCCTGACTAAAGGTGCCCTCGCTTGGTTTACTTATCTACCGATGGGCTCCATTGAGTCATTCACTCAGATGCAGGACTTGTTCAAGAAAGAGCACTCTAGCGCCCGTAAATTGGAGAAGCACATGGAGGATATCCTTGAGATTCGGCAATGCGACGACGAGCTGTTGAAAGACTACCTTGATAGATTTTAAAGGGAACACATGGAGCTTCCTCCAGTCGGCGATAATATTACTGTTGTAGCTTTCGGAAAAAACCTAAATTTCAACGGGTCGCTGGCTACCAGGGAATTACAGTGGAGTTTAACTCAACATCTAGTGTCGACATAGAGTGCCTTACATTAGAGATACACTGAAAAGCTCTGCCTAGAGCCGAAACACTCCCAGAATCATGAAGCTGAATGAAGGAAACGCGCAGGAAGTCAGTCCCTTAAAGGAGAAGGGGATGGAAACAGAGTAAAAGGAAAGAAACAGAGCCAAGCGGGAGCGGCAACACAAGGAAACACCCAGGGGCCTGGGTCCCAGGAGAAAAGAACCGAGCCCCGCAGCTTCTGAGATTTTGGTTTGCGAGTCAACTCCGTGGAACTGGTTGCCAATCACTTTGGCAAACTAGGGCAAAAAGTACGGTGGTCGCCTACGGTAAAAGGAGCAGTCGGGAGGAATACAACAACCTATTGTGACTTTCATCGCATCAATGGCCATGCTATGGTTGACTGCAAGGCCTTGGTGTTGGAGATCGAGCATCTACTAAAGGAGGGTGACCTCAAAGATTTGATTAAAGAAGGACCGAGGCGCTCGAGAGCAATAGACTCTGCAGACAAGCAGCATATCCATATGATCTTCGCAACACCAGGATCTGTCACAGCCCGGGAGACTGAAAAAGTAGCGTCGATCGCTAGCTTTACCACCTTCATTCCGAAAGGCAAAGCAAAATATCAAGATGCTCTCATGATCCCCGTAAGTGTGTCAAGCCTTCAGATCGAGCAAGCTCTGGTGGATCCAGGGAGCAATGTGAACATTATTCGGAGAGAGGTACTATAGAAGTTAGGATAAGAACGTTGGATGACACCGAATAACCATAGGATAATCGGCTTCTGCGGCCTCCAAGAAGAACCTGTCGGAGAAATAGCTCTATCGGTCTATATATCGGACGAGCATAACTTTCTTCCAGGTACTAAATTGCAATCTTTTGCACGACCTCTGAAGTGATCAAAACCAGAGTACCGTGATCAAAGCAAGGGTCCTTGGAAGCGTCTGAGCACGGACACAACCTTCCTCCCTCTCGTCCGCTGAATTCGAAGAGAAACTAAAAGATCTCCTTCAATCCCCACTGATCAAAAGGGAATGCACCGCCCCATAGATCTTCAACCTCAATTGGGAGCTCATTATTGAGACCCAATTTTATCCTTCCTTTTCACAATTGTCCGTATCTAATTCCAAAAATGCAATAACAATTTTCCGACAAAAGTTGCACTAGGTATTATGCAATTGACCATGCCACCTTTGTCATCGATCCCCTATTCATACAAATATTCATTCAATACAATTATATTGCACAATTACATCACTTGGGTCATTTTAAAGGCACTTGCACAATCTGTGACTATTTACATAATTTTTACACTAAATTACTCATCTTGCAATTATCAATATTATCTAAATCTATCCATAATTATTTAAAATTACTTGTTATTTTTCTAAGTGACCAATAGTACCCTCTACATTTTACTAACTATTTTTTGCATTTTTATTGACATTTTAAAGATGTTTTAACTCTTTTATACACATTTTATACACTCAGTATACATTTATATACATATACACTTAACATCCACAACTGCTCACACGCACTGCATACACACTCACTCTATACGCACACGTGGCATCATCCTGACCGTCTACCCCTTTAATCTAACGGCCAACATGTAACTTTCCTTTTTTAATTACACTTCACCCCTAAAACCCTAGGCTAGAAATCATTTCCCCTCATTTTTGTTACAAGCACATGCCGCCACCCCCTGCCTCTGACCTCCCCCCTCCCTCCCCCCCTCCCTCCCCCCTTCCCCCGACAAAACCCTAACATTGCCGCTCCCCTAGCCCTTCGACCAAATGACAAACAAATTACATATTCTTGATCTCCTCACTCTCCTCTACAAAACCCCTGTGGTAATTTCAAGAAAAGAAGATGTCCAAAATCGAACCCTTTCTTCGTCACTCATCAGTGCAATTGAAAATGGAAATTTCGGCTAGAATCTGGTGTAACAGAGACGTCAAGACAAGACCCTTACATTTTGTACATATTTTGGACAAAAGAGTTAAGATTGAAAATACAAAACTCCCCAACTAAGACATGTCAGATCCGATCCAACTTAATGCTGAAATGGTTATCCTTATTTCTTTAGTTTATTTCCTGAAATTTGCTATGAGACATTGTATTCGCCTATGTGTCGCTAAGAATTTGAATGTGTGTCTATCCTTGTTCGCATTATCAAGAGTTACACGGTATTTTTTTGGGCAAATTACACTCTATATCAATTTAGGGTACTTTTTTTAAAAACATAGCAACATTTTGCCACTTTACCAAACGTAGCAACATTTTTAAAAATGCTACCAAACATGTCATAAAAAACCCTAGGTTCCTTCTCTCTCCCTTCTCTCTTCCTTCTCTCTTCTCTCCCTTCTCTCCAAACCCACACCCCACTGTGACCCTACCACCACCGTCGCCGGCATCCCCTCCCCATGCCCCGTCGTCGCGCTGCTGCTGCTGGTTTTGCTCGCCTGAGCTCCGGCGGTGCCGGATCCGCTAGTGCAAAGCAGATCCGGTGTTTTCCGGTGAAGATCCGGCTGCTTTGGTACTTTTTTTTTTGTTTTTTGAATTTTCCGGTGAGACACGGCGGGGTTACGGTGGTAGTGGTGTATGTTTGATGTTTTTGACGGCAAAGAGATTGTATGTAATGCGTATACCCCATGTATGTCCGGCGTATGTCACCGGACATACATTGGGTATACACTTTACATACAAACGAAAAATGTATGTTTGTTTGTTGATTCTCAGGCGGTGTACGGTGGTTGTTGGTGGTGGTGGGGGAGGCAAAAAAAACTGTTTTTCATGTGTATATCCAATGTATGTCACCGGACATACACTAGATATACACCTCACATACAATAAGTATAAGTGTATATTTGTGTTTCTTCTTTTGTATATGTTGTGTATGGCTTTTGTATGTATATTCACACACTAGCCATACACAAAATATACATGTTTATACACTGAAAATACACAAGACATACAAAAAAAATAAAAAATGAATTTTCCGGCGACCTGGCGGCGGAGGCAGCCGGTGGCCGCCGGCTGAGAGGCGGCAGCAGTGATGGGGGTGGTGGCTGGGGCGGTAGAAGCAAGATCTAGGGTTTTTAGCATCTTTTTATGCATTTTTGTTATGTTTTGAAAAAAAATGTTGCTATGTTTTGAAAATGGGAAAATGTTGACATTTTAGTGTAAGAAAAAATGTTAGTTTGTATAGTTTTGTGAATTGCCCTATTTTTTTTTGTTATCATTTAAAACGCAACAGTAAATTCTTGGCATTTGTTATTGAAAGCATATGATACTTTTGACCCTGAAAACTACAATTCCCATATGTAACTATTGGGCATCATTACACCATCATTTTGTCGACTTGATTAGAACATTTGTGTAGCTAAATTCTGGCTTCTAATTCAGTTTGAGAAGATAGTTAGAATGAGGACTCGATTCCTTCTTACCATTGAAGTTTAGATTCTGAAAACCCTTTCTAATATATGTTATAGGATGCAAATTATACCATGAGTATAACTTGATAATTAGCATAATAAAACTGAATTCCTACTCACCATATGCTGCTTTATTAAATTAGTGTGAACACTATAGTTCCTCTTCTTGTTTTCCTCTTTATCTAATTAGTTTAGGATTAAAAGGGGAGCCCGTGTAGTTACTTGTAACCAATCAGGGGAGGAAAAATTCTGAATTCAACTTACACCTAGAAAAATTTATTGTAAAATACAAGACAGAGACATCCAACATGGTTGAATTTTGAATTGAGAAAGTTGTTTTAGGAGAAGATAGTTTGAAATGACATAAAATAGTTGTAATTTGGTATTTGAAGATTCTAATTGACTTGTTATAAAAGAAAATTCTCATGTCTCCCTGATTTTCAAAATTTTAAAAACCTGTTCAAAGGTTTAATTTATTTTACTTTGATTTAATTTAAAAATATAATTTTTCTTGATTTATTTGTTTGACAGAATAATTGTTTACTTCCTTCTTTAAAATTATTCTTTCCTTTTCTTTTCCTTTTCACACTTAGTAATTAAGGTCCTAGACTCCTACCCTATTACTATTTAAACCAGACCCTCCCCACACTTTTTACACACACTTACATGCTGAAAATTACAGAAAATAAACTCTCTCTCTCTCTAAAAAGGTTCTGGTGACACTCATCCTCTAACATTGATCTTCAGTATTGACTTTGATAATTTCTTGCTCTATTCAATTCTGCGCGGTCCTTTTTTTTTTTACACTAAGATAATACAACTGAAATATCCATTTCTGAACCTCAACACCTTACTTGTAAACTGTATATGTTTTAGCATGTTCTTGTTTGGGCCTCTTTTGGCCACTAACCTTGTTTGCAGATTGTTTTGGATAATCTTATGAGACTATACCAGTTAAACATTACAGGGAAACAAATCCCTTGTCTATGAAAGCAAAAGAAAGTGGTAATACTAACTGGTTGGCACGAGAATGGGTAAACTGTTGACCCTAAATGAAAGGGGCAGGCAACATGTGTACTCAGAGCACAATACTTTTTCTTCAACTTCTATATGTATTTTAGCATCCCCTTTATGTATTTGCTTAGGATATCCTGCATGTATGCTTATCTTTATTAAAATAGGGAAGGATGGTAAGTTCATAACTCCCAAAAGGGGGTTGTAATGTGCAGCATTTTTGCTGTGTGTAGGCTGTCTAAGGGCCTTTCCTTTACCCTCATCCTTCTTGTTTGTGCATGTTAAGGGATTAGAAGCAAACTACTGCATCTCAGCATCCTAAAATGGTCCAGTTTGCATGAAAACAAGTTGAATATCAATGTTTAGCAGGTGTTTATAAAATTAAACAGAATCTATTTGTTTTTTATGAAAAAGATGCCGTTTTTGCAAGTTGCCTCAGTTGAGGCCTATTTCTACAAGAAAAGGCTAAAGGCCAGTCTTTTAAAACTTAAGGTCTGATTTTCCAAAGAGAATATAACTGAAATTTTTCCTTTAAAAGCTAAACACTTCTTTTACACTAACTAATAGTGTAAAGGGGGAGTATAGACTGTGATGGTCAAGCCAATACACAAAATAGACTATTTTTGCAAAACAGTAATTGTCACTTATGCATTAGATCTGCTTGTATTTTCCTTTCTTAAAACTGCCCAGCTATTAATTTTTTAAAAGTATACTATGTGCGTTATTTTTATGCATTAAATTATCAAAGCCTTTTTAGCAGAATAACCAATTTTTTTATCATGCCTCGTTAGTCAACTTATCTTATGAAAGCCTTGCATTTTATAAATTCGTTCTCACTTTACTTATTGTTTCACTTTACCGTTTCAGAATAATGATCAGCCTAGAGGTTCCCCGGGCGGAGCACCTCGTCAGTTGATCGAGAGAAGAACTTATTGATGATATCACAACCCGCATTTACAATTTTATGTTATCATTCTTTTATTTCTCATTCCAATTATTATAGTTTATTAGCAGTTGCTCGCTTATCGTTTGTCAAGTTTACTACAGGATTTTAGCAACACCGCAGCAGCATTTGGAGCACAACGTGGAACTTTTTCTTAGCAGTGAACTGGGGCAATCGTTGATATGAGCTAGACTCGTCAACGAGGATCTGAAGAATCGCACTCGAACAAGCAAGTCTATCCTAATCTTTCATTCCAGATTAGGGGTCAGTCAGATTCTTTCCTGTTTATATGTCTGTTTCTGTTAATCGTGCGAGTCTTCGTGTCTAAGTATCGTCGAACTACATATGGCCTGATTCTCTTTCAACCCGAGATATGTAGGCAACTCGAAAACCGGAGTTCGGCCATATCTATAAGCCTCGGCTTTTGGTCCATGGAATCGGAAGTTCTTGGCTTTATCGTGACAAAATTGGCTTTATGTCAACTTCTTTACCCTGTAAACTCTTCCATCCTTTCCGGGTAAAGAGGGGCAGCTGTTGACACCCAATTTTATCCCGAAATTTTCGAATTAATGTCTAATTATTTTAAATAAGGCTAATTTTAAAAATCAAAAGCTATTGATTAATTTGAAAGAAAATAGGCCAAATTTGCAAGACATACCCTAAAATCCAGCTTATTTCTGCAAGCATTACATATACTTTACACTCCCTCCCCAAAATCAGAAAGGAAAAAAATCCCTCAACCCTTTTCCCTTTGACGCGCGATCCATTCCAATTTTCCCCAAAAAATTTTGAAAGCCACTAGTCCCCCTCTTTTCCAGCTCAACGTTCGTACAAAACTTATCCAATTCTAGCCGTTGAAGGGTTTTTGAGTATTTTCACACAACCTTTAAGAGCCCTAAATTGTTCATATAAAAGGTCCTTGGAATTCAGTGGGCAGCGGCAGTTCTGGGGGAGATAGAGAAAGGAGGCAGAGCTTATAGGTTTTTCAGTTTTAATCTTGAAAAGAAAATACATATAGCATTTTAGTTTCGGTTTGGATTCAAACATCGCTTTCGATTTTGTGTCGTCGCTTCGTCTTTCAAGTCGTCGACCTTGCTCGAGTCGTCGTCTTGCTCAAGTGCAAAATTTCAGTTCACACCCCTCGTTCACTGCACCGCAGCAGGTAACAATTTCGCCTTAACTGCTAATTCTACGTAATGTGATACCTTGTTGGTGCCATAAGTATGGGGCTGTTTTAAGTTTATATTTCTTGCACAAGGCTTGAATCTTTCAGTGTGCTTAGCATAAAGTTCTGTCTTGATCAGCAAGAAATATGTTTGGGCCTATGTATAATGGTAAAAACTGTTTAAACTCGATTGACATGAATAAAGTTCGAATCTTTTGTGTTCTGGTTTTATGAGGTATTTTCAGCTATTCCAAAAGTAATGAGTAGTCAGCTTATGTTATCATCTATTTTGGTGGTGATCTTGTCTCTATTTTGTTTGTTTGATTGGAGTTTCAGTAGCAGTTAGTAGGAGAGGGTTAGCCTGTCTTGTTTCTGTGAGAAGGTGCAAGCTTAGTCTAGGTTCTGATGGTTGCAAGTTTTGTGTAGAGGTTCAAGGAGAGTGTTTGTGTGCGTGAGAAAGGGGTATGTTTTGAAGCAAGCATGGCAATGGAGGATTGGTTAGTAGCGGGTGTTAGGAGAGTTCAGTTTGTCCTGTTCGGTTGTAGCAGGTAGCAAGTTTGGTGGTTGATGTGCAGGTGGTTTGTGTATGTGAGTAGGAGATGAATGTGTTGGTGTATGTGATGAGGTCTATGAGCTAAGTGGAATTGTTTAGGTAGGATGTTTGGAGGCAGTGTGACTGTTTCAGGTGTTTCTGTGTGTCGCAGCTGTTCTAGAGAGGTTCAGGGGTGTAAGGTAGAGCCTGCAGTCGTGAGCAGAGTGTGTTTGTTCAGTTCTGATCCTGGTAATTGCTGAGGGAGTTCAGGTATAGTTCAGTGTGTGTGTGCAGCCTTTGTTATATTGCTTATGCAAGTCGGGATATTTCTTGTTTGGTTCCTGTTAGTTTAGGAGCAGTTCGTTAGTGTTTGTTCCCTGTTAGCTTAGGAGCAGTTCTTTTGTTGCTTGTTTGGTTGGTATATTGGGGGGTGATAGGGTCTGTGAGGTTGAGAGTGAATATAGTTGCAGCTGCAGGTTCTGGGAGTTAGTTTGGAGGTTGTATAGGTTGCTAGTTTGCTTAGGTGTTTCAGGGAGTTAAAATGAGTTTATCTAGTCTCAATTGGAGAGATGAATCCCTCTGTGTGCTGTCCAGCTTCATATTGAGCTGAGTAGTTTAAAATGCTTAAAATGTAATTATGCTAGTTATCTCCCAGGGCAATGTTTAGTAGGTGAGCTTTGCAGCTTGATGGATTCCATTTTCATTAAAGTTTAGTAAATGTTGAATGTCCTGATTTTTGTTTAGAAATTTGCAAAGAGGTTTCACGTTTAAGAAAGAGTGATTAGCACATTTGTTATGTTCTTTTTACTTATTGACTGCAATTCATTGCATTTGGATTGGCATGAATACATTTATTGAACTAAGGTTGGTTTCTCTAATCTTCTCAAAGCTGAAGTTTTGGTTCGTCTGATCTTTTTAACTTAGTGAAGTAACAATTTGTCTGGTTAAGCTTAATCGTATAAGTTCCTACTGATATGGTAGTGTGGGTGCTGTTTGATCCATGAGTTTGTCTTTCCCTTCAGGTTGGGAAGTTGCAGACATTAGTACTATATTGCTTTGAAAGAAAGATGCATATTTGGACATGGTGCTTTTCTGGTCTTAATTAAGTGTCCTCGTCTGCATGACAATTTCTAATGTGAGCCGTGTGTTGGCATCAATCTTGAAACTCTGACATATCTAACATGGCATGACCCCTTCTCGCTATGTTATTGTCTGCTATGACTTTAATTTATACTAAGTGTGTTAATCATTGTTGTTTGTGTGCTGTACATTCAGATGTATACATGTAATCTTGAAATTCCATGGTCTCAAGTCATTGACATGTATGAAGTTCTGTCCACTTATTTTTTTTAAAAAAAGAAAAGCTTACAGTCAAATAGTTTGATACAATGGAATATTACCTCTTAGAAGCCATACCAAAACTTCAGTAAAGACTTGGAAATACTTTTGCGTACTTTACGTCAACTTGAAATTACATTAGCAGGTGTGATCCTAAATGCACTAATTGCTCTCTTGTTTAAGACACAATTTAGATTACATCTTTGTTCACTCCTCGTTTTTGCATCTCATCATGAATTGTGTGCTCCCTTTTGGCCTATTTTAGTATTTTGTTCCTTTTAATTTTTGCACTTTTTTGTCATTAAAACATAAATATCATTTTTTTTGTTATTTAGTCTTTGAAGTATTTGTTTGGTCCATCGAACATGATATCTAATATTATCTTTCCTTCTTTGGCATGTAATACACTTGGGATGAGTTGGTAAAACTCGCACACTGGGATTGACTCATTGGCTTGGAGTCATTTTGGGATCGAGTTCGGGTCTCAAGTTAAAATGCATTGCTATCAAGGGTCAAATTATGAGTTGCATTCCTGGGTTCTATCTTTAACTTTGCCTTCCTTTTCTTTAGGATATTTATGTAAATAAATTTGTAAAATACTTTATTTATTAATATATATTTGATTTGTCTGAACGATTGTTTTACTTTTATGTTCATTATCTTTTATTTTGAAGTCGTTATTTAATTTATTGCAAATCAGGCCATTTAAGTAAATGCGTGTCAAATTTTATAAATTTTCAAAACCACAATTAATAAATGACTATAAGAAAAGGCTTCTATATATATATATATATATTCTAATCACTAGATCTAATAATACCTCATAAAAGTAAGTTAAAAACATATAGAAAAAAGAAATTCTATATGGTGGTATTCAACATAAGCTTCAAACCACTCAAAGAAATTAATTTGCTCTTGGATCGAGTTCAAGGATTCATAGTAAATTTTTTGAAAATTTTTTCTTTCATTTCCTTGAAAGCTGTTAAAAAACCATGTTCTCTTAAAAGGTTTTCAAAAGAGTAAATTCTGTCTTAAGTTTTTCTTTGTCAATTTAAAAATCTTTTTCTAAAATACCTAATTCAGCACCTAGAGATGAATAGGTAGGAGACTGAGGTCTTTCGAAGTTAACTTCAGTCGGAGGTGTTTCCACTGAGTATTCTGCTAGAGGAATCCTAGATTCGAAGTTAACAGTTTCAATTCTAGAGGGAAATGAAGAGACAGAGTGTCTAGCAGACTGAGTCTCAGACTGTGCTAAAGGTGAGGAAGATACTCTTTGACTATGAGATCTTCGGAAGGAAATAGTTACAGATCCTTAAGAAAATTGTTGGATCTGGGACACATTAGTATTTTCTGGCTTCTGCGCTGGGGTAGCATCCTGCAATAGCCAGTTTTGAGGTAAAGAAACCTGATTCAAGGATATAGGTCTTGGAACTGACAAATGGGATCTTTGAAGATCTGTTTGGAAGAGAACAGTTTCTCCTTTATGAAGTGTTTTCATGGCTCCAAAATTGAAGGCTGAATTTACAGCTTTGTACTGAATTCTATAGATAATTGCAACAGGAAGAGATCCAGTTTCGATTTTATAATTGGATGTCTTGATATTTAGTGTCAAGGAGTCTAATATATTCCTATCTTTAAGGAATACAGTAAAGTTGGGAAAGCAGTCAAAATAAATTGGTCCATTACAAAGACTGGTTTCTACCATTCCTAGAAGGGAATCATTGAAGTCTAGAAATCTAGAATCAATAAGGCAGAGAAGGAGAGATGTATCTAGTCCTTCTCTAGAAAGAGGTTTAGCTGCAATTCGTACTAAACCAAAATTGAGATAGTTGTACTTTTTTCTATATTTTTCTATAGATTTTGGGTTTAAAAGCTTGATGTCCTCATGATCTGACTCAAGAGGAATGGTTTGCTCGATGGTTGAAATGTGGTAGTCACTTGTCAAATTCCATCTAGACTTATAAATTATAGACTGGGGATTTTTAGGAATTTTTCAGACATCAATCGATTGCTGCAAATCAGTAAATCTAACCTCTTCTTTGAGTTTAAAATTTGAAGAGGAAGAGGAGGATGTAGAACTAGAAGAGGAAGGAAAAGAGTTTTTAGTGGAGGAAGAGAAAGGATGGAAGAATGCCATAGTAAGATCTGCACATAAAAATTTGATAAATAATAATAATGACTTAAATGCTTCCTGTTTTTGGATCTAGAGACCGGTGGGTTCCATAAGGATAATTTTCAAGTTCTTAACTCAATAGTATGAGGAAAAATCAGATTTAGATAGAAATATAAGTACATGTTTTCCTTTATACACAAAAACTTAAATTAGCTTATGTTTTAAGGAGTATCTTGACTAATGACCCAAGGGTTATAAATAACCATCTGTAAGCCTATTGAGTAATTTTCCTTGGCAACCTAGCTATCTTACTCAGGAACACTACTTACGGTGTAGATCCGGAAGGATCATAGTGCCATTAGTTAAGAGATCTTCTTAATACATAAGTAAATTTAAGAAAAGTGCATGTAAGAGTTCATGTACTTATAGATCTATATACTAGATCTAATAATACCTCATAAAAGTAAGTTATTAGATATATCCTAAAAGATGGCCAACACCCTAATTTACACCATTATCAAAATATTCATAGGTAGTCCAGGTATTTTCAGAGAAAGATCTTCCGAAATACTTAACAATCTTAAAAGTAAGACCCTCTCTGATTTTAGGTGGTATAAAGACTTCTTTCTTACCAGAATATATGAAAAACTAGATGGAAACCTCCCATATTGGAAAGAAAAATTCCTAGATGGCCTGCCTAAGTCCCTTAGAGATTTAATCAAAGAGGAACTCCAAAGTCTCTACACTGGTGATATTATTCCTTATGAACAAATCACCTATGGTCAGCTTACCAGTCTCATTCAACAAGTTGCTCTCAAAATCTGCCGACAAGATAAGATATTGATACAATTAGTCAAAGATAGAGCTCAAACTCGCGGAGATTTTGGAAGTTTCTGCGAACAATTTGGCATCCCTCCTTGTGGTAAAAAGCCTCATAAGAGATGAAAGGCTAAAGATAAGGAGGCCATCCCAAAATATAGACCTTCTGCACCCAAGTTCAGGAAAACAAAACCTTCCTACTCCATAAACAAAGCTCTACCAAATAGACCTAAAGCACCAGGTTTCAAATCTCCCACTTCTGACAAATGTTACAGATATCACAAAACTGGGCATATCGCCAAATACTGCAAACTAGCTAACAATGTTAGAAACCTTGAATTAGATGAGTCTATTCTTAACCAACTAGAACAACTTCTACTAGAAGATAGTGATGCTTCTGATACTGCTGATGATGAACTTGAACATCAATTCAACTAACTTGAAGATGATGATATACAATCATCTTCGTCCGAATCTACTCAGGAAGACCAAAATAGTCAACCCGCGATTAATGTTCTCTCTAAAGAACAAGATCTCCTTCTTGAGCTTATTAGTAATCTTAAGAATTCTGACCAAAAGAAACATTATCTAGAGCAGTTCAAACGAACCATAGATAAGCCTTCCACATCTTCAAGTTCCTTTCCAAATCATCCTCAAATAGCTAATTGTTACAATATTACTGACATACTCAATAGATTTCCTTCACAAAAACCCAAGACCATAACTATCCAAGATCTCCAAACCGAGATAGCACTCCTTAAGGAAGAAATTCGTGAAATTAGAGCAAAAAAAGATATAGATCGTCTTGGTTTGCAACAGCTTTCTACCCAACCTGAACAGCCTAGAAAAACAGAAACCAAACCAGTTGATCAGGAAGATTTCATCAACTACCTCTCTAGACTTTCCATCCAGAAATGGCATATTAGGGTTACCCTAGTTATCAATAAGTCCTTCACTTGAGATATTGTCGCCTTATTTGATACAAGTGCAGATCTCAATTGTATACAAGAAGGACTCATCCCAACAAAATATTTTGGAAAAACCAAAGAAGCCCTTAGAGCAGCCAATGGCAAAAAATTAGGAATTAGCTTCAAACTATCTGATGTTGAAGTTAGAACTTCCTTAGAAAATTCTTCTTTGTCAGTCTCAACTTCTTTCTTGTTAGTAAAAGACGTTACTAACTCAGTCATATTAGGCACCTCTTTCATCCTAAAAATCATGCCTTTTATGGTCAGTAACCAAGGCATCCAAATTGAGTGCATAGGAAATAAGATCTTCCTCCCCTTTGATAAACCTCCTATCAAGAAGGTCTTGTCTACCTTAACATATAAGGAAGCACAAATCAATTTCCTCAAAGAAGAAGTAGCATTTCAAAGGCTACAAAAACAGCTTCAAGATCCTTCTCTTCAGTCTAAAGTTAAAACCTTAGAAGCAAAAATCCAAAAAGATCTTTGTGCTGATGTACCGACAGCCTTTTGGAATCAGAAGAAACACATAGTCAGACTTCCTTATGAACCTGACTTCGATGAAAAAACCATTCCCACTAAAGCTCGTCCTATCCAAATAAATCACGAGCTAACAATCCATTATCAAAGTGAGATCAAAGATCTTCTTGACAAACACATCATCTCTCCCAGCAAATCCCCTCCCAGCAAATCCCCCTGGGGTTATGCTGCTTTTAATGTTAACAAAAACTCAAAAATTGAACGAGGTGTCCCCCGTTTAGTCATTAATTACAAACCCTTGAATACAGCTCTTCGTTGGATTAGATACCCTATTCCAAACAAAAAAGATTTACTTCAACGACTTTATGCTGCTACTAATTTTCCAAAATTTAATTTAAAATCAGGGTTTTGGCAAATTCAAATTTATCTAAGAGATCGATATAAAACTGCTTTTACTATTCCATTTGGGCATTACGAATTGAATGTAATGCCATTTGGATTAAAAAATGCTCATTTGGAATTTCAAAGAATCATGAATGACGTTTTTAATCCTTTTTCAAAATTTATTATCATTTACATTGATGATGTCTTAGTATTTTCTACTAGATGGCTCACCTGAGGTCATATTATGACTAGATGATTGGAGTTGGACATGATGAAAAGATCAGAATGCAGCTGTTTAACTGCGGTCTAAGAGGGGATGTTCTAACATGGTATTCCATGTAGGAATTGAAAAAGGACTAGTTAGGAAGCTATGGCTGGAGATTTTGTTGACACTTTTGGAATAACAATGATGCCATGCCAGACCGTTTCTATCTGGAGAAGCTGAAGAAGAAACCCAACGAGACTTTTAGGGTGTATACAACAAAGTGGAGGGCCAAGGCTGAAAAGGTCCAGCCACCGATGGATGATACAGAGATAGTGGCCATTTTCATCCACATATAAGAAGATGCGTACTTTGACAAGATGCTAAACATGCAGGACAAGAAATTCGGGGACTTGATCAAAATTGGAGATATTGTGGAAGATGTTTTGAAAACTGGAAGAATTGTTAGCTTGGCTGCATTACAAGCCACCAATAAGGCACTGCAGACAGGTAGTACTGGGACAAACAAGAAAAAAAAAGGATGATGTCTCTTTCGTCACTGCTTCTCTCAATCATTACCCCTACCCATAATCACTACTACCAAACACCACATCCATCATACCCATACACCCCATCACCACATGCTTACCTCATATACAATGCACAACCTACCTATCAAGGCCCATAATGACTACCATACACGCAGAACCCAAGCTACTAGAACACCAACACATATCCTCCTAGACCGCCCAGATCATAACCAAAATCCCAGAAGAAACTACACCCCTCTTGCTGAATCCCGAACCCAATTGTTCGAAAGACTCAAGGCAGCAGGACATATCCAACCTATCCCATTCAAGATGACTGAAAAAGTATCGCCATTCTTTGATCATTCCTAGACTTGTGCTTACCACTCTGGAGGATCGGGTCAAGACATTGAGAAGTGCTTTGCTTTAAGGGATAAAATACAAGATTTGATTGACCAGAAGGTAAAACACTTGAAAGCGCCTAATGTGCACAACAACCCTTTGCCTGATTGCAGAGATAATAGGGTGAATTTTATCGAGCTAGAAGCCGACTGAGATCCAGAAGAACCATCGTCAAAGCGAAAGAAGCCACACCAACACTTGCTTCCGTCGCCTAAGCCACTAAGGCACCTGGTCCTATTGAAGTAGAAATTGCTCCAAATTCTATGTAGACGTGGTTCCTCTTTATGATGACAATGCAGTACCAAGGGATTATGAAACAAAAAAAAAATGAAAGGAAAGACAGTGGCCGAGAGAGTCACAGCACAGGGTATGACCAGAAGTGGGAGGATCTATACTCCCGAGAATCTTGTTTAGGGCAATGGATCAAACAGAAAAGGGTTCAGTGAAGAAGAGTCTGAAGAATTGTAGAAGAAAGTGCAGGCAAAGGGTTATTCCGTGGTTGAACATTTGGGAAAAACTCCCGCCCAAATCTCTGTTCTAGCTTTACAGCTGAATTCAGAAAGTCACAGAAATGCCTTGTTGAAAGTTTTGGACGAAGCATATATACCAGTAGACACCACTGTTGAGAATCTGACTAGCATGGTTGGACAAGTCATGGAATCTAATTGAATCACCTTCCATGAGGATGAATTACCACCAGAAGGGCTCGAGCAAAACAAGGCTTTGCATGTCACCATCAAGTGCGAAGAATGGTTCATGGGAAGAATCCTGATTGATGGAGGGTCTGGGTTGAACATATGCACGTTCACCACTTTGAAAAGAATGGAAATTGACCAAAGCGGGATCAGAGAAAGTGACATGAAGGTAAAACATTCGATAGGTTGCAGAGGAGAACCATTGGGGAGATCAACCCAACAATCATGGTCGATCCAGTTGAATTCACTACTGAATTTGATGTCATGGACATATCAGCGTCCTATAATCTGTTGTTGGGAAGGCTTTGGATTCACATGGCTTGCGCAGTACCATCCACCCTGCACCAGATGGTTTAAATTCGAGTGGGACAACAAAGAAGTTGTAGTGTTCGGCGAAGGGAGCAACTCAATCTATAATGAGCAGACAATAACAGAAATTGAAGGAAATGTCTCGGACGGGAAAACTTTCTACACAATAGAACTTATGGGAACAGTACATAGTAATCAAGAAGGACACCACAAGAATCCCAACAAGAACTATGGGGGGTTGAACCATAACAGATATCCCAAGGAAAGTCATGGAAGAGGCATTGACGCGACACAAAAAAGGTATGCTGCACACTTTGCTCCAAAGCTTGTCAACATTCCACAAGGAACGGAGAAGAGGAGGAATGATACGGGGTAAAACTAGTGGAAGCAATAATCTAATCTAGCGGAAGCAATAAAATGAGATAACAAGAATTAAAGATTGGGAAGACAAGAAATGAGAAGAAAGAAACGAATCATACTCACATACATGGATTGAATTCAAATGGGATAAGAGAAACTTGAACCAAATCCTGGATTCATACTAGGATGCAATCCTCGGGTTCTCAAGTCGTAGGGGATACATGAGCGTCACGCTCCAAACACGAAAGCCAAGCCTCTCAATGTTCTTTCTCTCAATTCTACCTTTAAACTAAGATAATGAAATGAAATGACTAAGGAAGGCCTTTATAGTCTTCCTTTACAAATGTTGAAAGGTCTAAAACACCCCCAAAGTGGGTTTTTAACAATACAAGCCACGTAGGCAAAACTAGGCATTTTACATAAAATCCCGTCATGGCTTGACAATGGTAGGTAGAGCGCCTAGCATGGGCAGGTGGAGCGCCCAGTGTAACTCAGCCTGCAGAAGTGGAGCGCCTGGCTGGGTAGGTGGAGCACCTGGTGCCAAATCCAGAGAGTGCATCATTGGATAGGCGGTCCACCTAGTAGTGCGGGCGGTCCACCTCTTCCTGGGAGGTGTGGAGACGGCTCAAAATGGACTCTAGGTGTTCCTCCTTGGTCTGTAGTTGGTCCTCCCTCAATGGCGCTCAAGTCCATGACTTCAAATCACTCTCGAACCCTCCTCCGGAGCCCTTGCCTTGTCCTCTTTGTGCTCTCAAGCTTGGCTCTTGATGGTTGACGCTTTGGCTCAATTTGCCCTGCATCATCGTCTCCTTCTTGAAAGGATTTTGTCCTCGAAATACCATCAAGCCTACGTTCAAAACAAGCACGAACAAAGCTTCCCACTACAAGAGTAGGTTAATGCAAAAAGTGTGGAAAAACACACTCTTATGATAGAGCCAAGCATCAATAACAATTAAGACGCTCATGTCTCCCAAGGAGATAACAAGTACTTGACTCGACAAGAAAGTGCATCCAACACAAATACAAGCAAAGAGATCAATAGGACATGGAACATGCAAGATATAGCAATCAAATTCCCTATGACCCTTAAGCTTATTTCCGACACACCAAGCCTTCAAATCAATATCATCACAATGTGACACTTCGGCTTTGGCATGCTCAAGACTCAAGGTGTGATCAACATATGGGATGGAGTAAGCAAAATAGTTCAATTTATAACTAGCATCAAATACTCCACTCCCCTTCTTAGAAGCACTCTTACACACACCGAGTGGTACCTCCTTACCTCCAAATTTACCTCCAAGACAATCCTCCTCGCTATACAAACTCCTAGGGGAGGTCTCAATCAATGGATTATCTATAGAGTTAAGCTTTCCAAACCATGGAGGTTCAAACTCGCACTCCACTCTAGTTTGATACAATTCACCATTTTCATTGAAGTTGCCCTCATACAAAGGATTAGTATAGGCACAGTTCTCAAGTTCATTAGCAAAGAAAGGTGATGTTCTCAAACTAGAGACAACATCTACACTTAAGGAGTCATCGAAAACAATTCGATCCATATCATACACTAGAGACTCCTCAAGGTCACGACCATCCTTACTACGACACAAGAGACCACCACTATCAAGTAGGCATTCAAAGGGAAGAATTAGATATTCATGCAATTCATCTTCTCCTATATCAAATATGGGTGGGGTGTCATAACAAGGTTCACAATCAAGGTCAATCGCAATATCCTCACTAAAGAGAGGTTCAATGGAAACCGAGCTCACATCATGATGTGGCTTTTCAACCCTCTCAACTAGTAGTTCACATTCACACACAAGTTGACCATTCGACTCTAAACTAGTTGCAAACACATTATAATCATACATATCATCAACTAGTGTGGAGTTATCACAAGCACTATCACAAGACAAGGAAGTAACATGCTTAAGGGAAGAAGAACTAACACTTACACTTGAGTTGCCATCTTGCTCAGTCAATGCATTTGAAGCATCATGGCTAGCTTCTCCACCTTGTAGCTCACATTTGGAATCATCTTCACCTTGTCTTTCTATTTTGGAACATGATCGAGGCTCCATCGGTTTGCCTCCAAGAATCCCTACACAAGAATTCAAACAAATAGAAGAAAAGGATAAAAGGGTTAAGATTAGAATAAGGGGTGCCCTCACTCTCAATGATTCTTTTTCCCTCTCTTTTCCCTCATTTTCTTTTCAAGGTCGGTTGTAGATTTGGGTGGTGACATCCCACTCACATAACTCATCACATCCTCTCCTTTTTCCACTCGAGGAATGTCACCGATCACTCCCTTACTCCTCTCGATCTTTTGTCTCTCATATTCAGGTGAGTTGGGACGAGGCCCAAGAATACCCATAGCCGGAGTAAGTGGACTCTTAACATCAACCCAAAATCTAGGACTTGGAGACTCATCACTTAATATCTCCTTCTTCTTTATTGGTGAACCACTTGGCTTTGAAACTTGTGGTTTCGGGTTCACCTTATTGACACTTGCCAATTCTTTACTTGCACTAGTCCTACCATTTCTTATGATTGTAGGACTTCTTGATTGCTCTATTTCAGCCATGGAATAAAGTTCTCGCTCCTTGCTCCTTTGCATAGCCAAAGAAGGTGTACTAGTAGGCAATTGGCCTCTAGCCCGATAAGGTACAAAGTCATAAACCCTTTGCCCTATGCCCACAAGATACGCATCCTTCATAGCACTATATTGCACCCTCTTGTCTTCCAACCATGGCTCACCTATCCACACATCAACATGACGCATGGGATACACATCACACCACACATAACATTTATAATTTCTATGAGATACGAGTACTCGAGCCTCCTTGGAAACCCACACCCCATCATACTCATAAGGATGCTCTAGCACATGACATGGTATCCTTAGCCTATCAACCAGAGGTGCTAATACAATTGGCATCGATATCACCAATCTTGACCAAGTATCCTCCAATATCATTTACCTCAACAACGAACCTTCATCTACCGAAGTTTCATAGAGATGCATCCAAGAGAGAACTTAAATGCCCACGAGTGTCAACATAAACAACTTGGGTCTCCCTTATCCCTCCTCTACTAGCAACATTGCTAGTGTAACTTCCACTTCCCGTCACTCTTCCAACATTAGAAGTGTTGTTGAAAGTCGAGGAAAGAACCTTGCCATGGAACCTATAAGTGCCCCTCCCCTTGGTTCCATTGGCCATAGCACTACTCCTACTACAACTACCCATACCCTTCACGGTATTGATAGAATAATACAAGCCCCTTGTAGCAAGAGCGACACCACTTCTCAAACCACCATCCACAGGGAAATTAGAAGCATTACGCCGCTTAGCATACCTAGAAGGTGCAAGCTTCTTCTTTCCCATGGAACAACCACCACCTCCTCCCATACTAATGGAAGGACATCTACTACTCTCTTGCACACCATTAGAGACACCAAGAGAAGATGCAAATGAATAATTCGTATAATCAACTTCATCATCAATTCTCTGTATGTCACTATCAACATGTTCATATTCATCACAAGAAGAGTAAGTAGGAACATTGTACCTTGAAGCGTCACCATCTTCGAGTTCTTGACTAGACGTATAAGGATCAACACATTCATCACCATAAGCCTCATAGTCTTCATCAACCTTACGATCATCATAGTGAACCGCTTCATCCTCATAGGAGCAATGGTTTCTCAAGTCATCATAGTAATGCCCATCATAATTGCAGGAACCATAGTCTCCATCATTACCATACGAGTCACAGCAACTCGCATTATCCCTACATGAGCCATAATCTCCATAATCTTCATCCGACATAGTTGCAACAACAAGAGAAAGAACCTCACAAAAATCACTCCCTCATGTGTATCACACAATATATGAACACTCAAGGGCAAGGCCTTCAATCTCTTAGAAACCACGGTGATCACAACTACTATGTCACAGTATTAGTTCGGAATGGAGTTAATAGGGCTCGATGGACGGACGGTTATTTAAAGTGCGCACTTGATGCCAAAGAAAGTTCTACGACTCTTCTTTGAATTCTAATCTCCTCTACACACGAGTGCCCTATTATGCTAAAGAGTTAGTTCCTTTCGAGTACGCCAATTACCCTAGAAACACTAACCAATAAGTACGGAAGCAAAGGAAACACGAAAACCTACGAAGAAACTACCCAAAAATTGATTCAGGGTTCAGGCCCTCCGCCCAGAAATTGAGGCCCTCCGCCTAGAAGGTGAGGCGGTCCGCCTGGACCAAAGTCCAGAGAGGGAGTTTCTGCTAAGGCGATCCGCCCAGCAGTGAGGCTTTCCGCCTGGAGCTGTTCCTACAGCTTCTTCAACAACGAGTTTTGCCCATTTTCACCAATTTTTCTAACGATTTCAACCTGTTACTCAAATCCAATGATACCCAATGGTGTATTAAACTACTCTAACCAATTTCCAATGGTTTTCAACCCCAAACAAATAACAACAAGATTCGATTCAAGTTTGAAGTGTTTTCAAGAAAATTTCAAACTTTGGGATTTTGATTTTCAAAATTTTGATTCGTAAAACCAAATTGTGATATGACTATACCAAAACAATGGGAATACAATGTAGAACAATCTCGAATACTTTTAAACACTTGGGGATTCGAGTGCAACTCGATGTATGAATTTTTTTCAAGTTTTCAACTTTTTCAATTTTTTTGTTTTTCTTCTTTTCTTCAAGAACAGCAACAAGAACAACACTAAACTAACACGATGAACAAGGAATGGGAGTTTGTAAGAACATAACCCGAGCCTTGCTCTGATACCAAACTGATACGGGGTAAAACTAGCGGAAGCAATAAAACGAGATAACAAGAATAAGATTGGGAAGGCAAGAAATGAGAAGAAAGAAACGAATCATACTCACATACGTGGATTGAATTCAAATGGGATAAGAAAAACTTGAACCAAATCCCGGATTCATACTAGGATGCAATCCGCGGGTTCTCAAGTCGTAGGGGATACATGAGCGTCACGCTCCAAACACGAAGGCCAAGCCTCTCAATGTTCTTTCTCTCAATTCTATCTTCAAACTAAGCTAATGAAATGAAATGACTAAGGAAGGCCTTTATAGTCTTCCTTTACAAATGTTGAAAGGTCTAAAACACCCCCAAAGTGGGTTTTTAACAATACAAGCCACGTAGGCAAAACTAGGCATTTTACACAAAATCCCGTCATGGCTTGACAATGGTAGGTAGAGCGCCTAGCATGGGCTGGCGGAGCACCCAGTGTAACTCAGCCTGCAGAGGCAGAGCGCCTAGCTGGGTAGGTAGAGTGCCTGGTGCCAAATCCAGAGAGTGCATCATTGGGTAGGCGGTCTACGTAGTAGTGTGGGTGGTCCGCCTCTTCCTGGGAGGTGTGGAGGCGGCTCAAAATGGACTGTAGGTGTTCCTCCTTGGTCTGTAGTTGGTCCTCCCTCAATGGCGCTCAAGTCCATGACTTCAAATCACTCTCGAACCCTCTTGATGGTTGGCACTTTGGCTCAATTTGCCCCGCATACAGTGCTTATTGGGATGTTCGAGGCAAAGGTTATGAAGGAAGAGACTTGGTTTGGGAACCAGTGATATCGGACTGGGGTGTACCCTCACGAGAGTTTCGTGAAACAATACCCGCCAAGACAGAGAGGCAGCATGTGTATCTCCCTAATGCCCGTCCTGACTGGAAGTGCATCTCTAGAGAGACAAGAGGAAGGCAAGTGTGGATGCCCAAGATACACGAACCTGAGGAGGTACAAATTATTGAACCCTACATACTCCCACAACCTACAAGGTGGCCGGGAGACTGGGTGATGGGTATCATGCTAAAGAAAGGTTACGAACCAGGAAAAGGTTTTTGAAGAAATTTGAATGGCATAGCGGAGCCTATTCAGATTATGATGAGAAATGACGAGGACAAATCTGACATAGGCTACTTCGTGGGTTATGAAGAGAGTGAGGAAGAAGCATCCCTGACAAGTACTACAAAAGATCTGTCAAGTCTCTGTTACATATTTTTATCTCGTCTTATTTTTTGGATGGTCATAAGGGGAGGCACCTGTAGCGCAAGGGGATGAACCAGAGGCCGTTGGTGCTGAGGAGGACCAACTGGAAAGCATGCAGAAGTTGTCCTTATCTGATGAGGACTGCTATGTGATCCTAGAGAAGCATACTGACCCCCCGGGTCTTGCAAAGTAGATTCTGGAGCGGCAGCAATTGGACTAGAAACTTGGCCCGAGCATACCGCGGACCTTGGTAGAGCTAGGGGGCACCATTTTTTTGCTTCTTCATGCTTTCAAAATAAAACATGATTCTGAGTCGTTAGAGTTGTATTTCTTTTCTTAGTCGCTGTGATTAAATGTTTCCCTAAAAATACTTATATTGCAAGGACTCATGAATAAAAAGCATTGCTTTACTTCTTCTTTATTTGTTTTAATTATACATTACTTTACCTTTTCGGCATTCAAACTAATAATTCCATTGAATCTGCAACCGCAATGTGTAATGAAACAACCGAGTTTAAGGAATCTGACATTGATTATGAGGAGTTTGATGAGGCAACACAAGAAGAAATTGAGAAATTTGAAATAAGCCTAAACCAAACTTGAAAGAAACAGAAGTGATAAATCTAGGTGATGATGAAATAGTGAAAGAAACAAGAAACAGTGTACACCTGACTCCAGAAATTAGGGAACAGTATATTGAATTCCTTAGAGAATATGAGGATGTATTCGCATGGTCATATGAAGACATGAAAGGTATAAGCATGGATGTTGTGGCCCATAAGTTACCCATTAATCTGGGCTTCCCACTAGTTAAGCAGAAGGCCCGGACCATCAAGTCGTCGGCACTTGTATAGATTGGGGAAGAGGTGACCAAACAACTCAATGCGAGAATCTTGAAAATATACCCGACTTGGTTGGCCAACATCGTGCTAATGCCGAAGAAAGATGGGAAAATCAGATTTTGTGTTGACTACAGAGATTTGAACAAGGAAATCCCAAAGGATGACTTTCCTTTGCTAAACATACACATTTTAATCGATAATTGTGCAAAGCACGTGCTACAATCCTTCGTAGATTGCTTCGCCGGTTATCATCAAGTGTTTATGGATGAGGAGGATGTAGAAAAGACAACTTTCACTACTTCTTGGGGAACATATTGCTACAAAGTAATGCTATTTGGTTTGAAAAATGCTGGAGCCACTTACATAAGAGCAATGACTAATATGTTTCACGACTTAATGCATAAGGAGATCGAGGTGTATGTGGATGATGTTATCATTAAGTCAAGAAAAAGCTCAGAACACTTGGATAATCTGTGCAAGTTCTTCAATCGCTTGCATAGATACAATATGAAGTTGAATCCGGAAAAATGTGCTTTCAGAGTCCCAGTTGGGAAGTTATTGGGCTTCATAGTCAGCAAAAGAGGCATTGACTTGGATCCAGCTAAGATTAAAGCCATCCGAGAATTGCCACCGCCAAAGAGTAAGAAAGAAGTCATGAGTTTCCTGGGACGGCTCAATTACATTAGCCGCTTCATAGCCCAATCCACCGTCATTTGTCAACCCATTATCAAGTTATTGAGAAAAGATGCAGTGATCGAATGGACAGAAGATTGCCAGAAAGCATTTAACAAGATAAAGGAGTATTTGTATAGCCCGCCCGTACTGGTTCCACCCGAACCAGAGAGACCTTTGATACTATATTTATCTGTGGTAGATTCAACATTTGGATGTGTATTGGGGCAACATGATTAGATAGGAAGAAAGGAGCAAGCAATATACTATCTGAGTAAGAAGTTCACTTCTTATGAAGCTAAGTATACACTGCTAGAGCACACATGTTGTGCATTGACTTGGGTAGCATAGAAACTGAGACACTATTTGATATCGTATGCAACTTTGTTGATCTCGAAAATGGACCCTCTCAAATACATTTTCCAAAAGCCGATGCCTACCAAAAAACTGCCCAAATGACATATGTTACTTAGTGAGTTTGACATTCACCTTTGTCACTTAGAAGGCAGTGAAAGCTCAAGCTTTAGTAAATCATACGGCCGAGAATCCTGTAGTGTTGACACCCAATTTTTTTCCCTTCTTTTTCTATAATCGGCTATAAATTAACTTAAAGGTGCAATTTTATTTGTGCAAAATGTGCATTAGAAAGCATGCATTTACGTGTGTTATCCCCTTATATATTTAAATGTGGCTATACTACGTAATTTTGCATCATTTAGGCTATTTGTCAAAATGTGGCCATTTGCACAGTTTTGGTGCATTTATAGCACTTAGTAATTATTTGTGGCTATCTATACTTAATTAGTTTAATTTGCATTCCAATTTCTTGTTATGTGTGTATTTCATTATTTGTTCATCCCATATATACAATATATATATATATATATTTATATTTTTTCATTTAATTAGCACCTTTAAGTAAAATATTAGCCGAGCAAATAATCAATTCAATTCGACTTCCTGATTTGTCGTATTTGAGTTCTTCTTGAATTTAAATATGTGCAAGTCTTCCTTTATAAAGCACTCATCTTGAAATCTTTCCTACGAACCTGGACAAGAGTCCATCTAGGTACGTTCATTATGTTAGAAGTCAATTTCTATTTTTCTTCCAATCATTTAATTCGAATTCTCTCGAATTTGGATACTTTCATATTCATATAATTATTTTTTATATTTCAAAATACTTCTTTTTCTATTATTTTAAAATCCTCCTTTGTCTTGAATCTAGACAAGTGTTCGTCTAGATTCATTCATTTTTGCACCATACATTTTTCGACATATTGCTTATACAAAATATATTTTTCACTTTATTTCGATTCTTTCAAAATTAATTACACCATACATTTTACTTTTCCTCCTATTTTATTTTAAATCAATTCTCAAATCAACTCATAATCAAATCCCCATATTTACTTTACCTAAAATCTTTCCCACAATCACTCTCCCAAATCAGCCCCATAATTATTTTGTCTTATCCTTCTAATTAAGAGAAATATCCCTAAAATCCCCTAAATTATTCCAAATTCCCCAAGAATTCTTTACATATACTGACTCCTCTTTGTCTTCTCCGGGATCAGATAATACACGCATATACAGTACCATAGACACATATACACGATTTCAAAAGCAGAGACCCTACACAGCTTTCCCATCGTCTTCCTCACAAATACCACCATACACTCCCATTACCCGTCTCCTACCTCACCATTTCCAATAAACTCACGCCCCCACAAAAACAAGTATATACCCAGTACACACACACCATCAGCATCCAAAAAACACACACATACCAGAGATACAAACACCAGTCAACACCCACAGTAACATCACCATCATCAACCTCCACAACCATACACATCGACATCTCCAGAAACCATTCGCACACACACACGATATACAGCGAGATCGAGGTTGGGGATTTGGAAGATATAACTAGTAGCACCGTCAGCCACTACCACCATCGAAAAATCCCACCGGCGTTCGTTTTAGTTTTCCCCTCTATTATTTTGTGTTTGAAATCAGAAATGAGGGTCAGAGCAGGAGTTGCAGTGACGCCATCGACGTTTTCGCCGGAGAATCGCAAAGGTGTCGCTCCTCCTCTCCACGTGATCACTACTCTGTTCCGTTCACTGGTGTACTTGCCAGAAATCCCACCCCGGTGAAGTCCTTCCTTTACTTCTGCCGTTTTTACTATCGATGATTATCTTATTGTTTACTGATTCCGTAATCTAGGGTGACATTACTAATTCGTTTTGTTCCGTTTTTGCTGCGAGGTCTTTTGTTTCTGTGAATGTTTTATGGCAGTGTTCTCTGCTGGAGGCCCCACATTAAGCTGCTGTGGAAAATGTTGACTGATGCATTTGCTATACTTAGAATATGCTGGGACATTCTGATTTGAACAGATATTGTGTTCGAATTGCTTGGCCTATGAAAATATTATAATTTGAGGCCTACACAAGGATTTGACGGAAATACAACGAATTGACGGATGCTATATCAATTATGGCCAAGTAAAATAGTTATGCACATTTATTTGAGGCCTATACATTGATTAGAACATGATACTACACTTAAACAGCCACATTCTCGTGTCCCTAAAATAAAAAGGGCTATGATGACTTGTATGAGCCGTAGTTGCAAAACAAGCTGGCGATGGAGTGGTGGAACTGGCACTTGGCATGGCAACACGACCGGCCGGCGTGTTTGCAGCCGTACCGACGTCCCTAACCTCTAGCCGAATCATACATACATGAGCCTACACTTTTTTGAAAATCCCTTTCCCCTTTATTTTAAAATTATTATTATTATTATTATTATTATTATTATTATTATTATTATTATTATTATTATTATTATTACTATTACTATTATTATTATTATTATTATTGTTGTTATTATTATTATTATTATCATTATTTTATTATTATTCACTAACTCATTTTCTTTATATTTTTGCGAGGCATATATATGGATATACGCTCAAGACGACGCTTTGAAATGCCTTTAAATTCAATTTGTTATTTGCATTCTTTTAAATTTGTCATTACTAATTTGTTTTGAATTACTAACTACTTGATTTTATTTTGCAAAGTGTAATTCTCCAAGGAAGAAGCCAATTAGCAAAATCATATCTTTTGTTTAAATTATACGCATATTATTTAAATCATTTTTTAGTTAGTTAGTCTATTTGCTTATTTACTTGTTTGAATCCCAATTATAAGTTCGGTCGGTAACCACATTTGGTGGAGCTTGAGAGGTGCCTAACCCATTCCTCTCGAGTTAACTTGAACCTCTTACCTAGAAATTCTGGTTCGTAGACTAAGTTTCGGAGTTAATTATAAAATTAGCTAGAAACGAAATATGTGCCCTAGTATGCCTAGTTAAAAAATATGTTAGGTGGCGACTCCAACTCTTTACCCGTGAGTTACCCACTAAGTAGAGCCCTATTTCGAACTTTAACCGGTTCGGGTAAAAATAGGATGCGATAGAATGGTGACTCCGCTGGGAACATCAAGGTTCAAACCATAACAGACTTTTAGTTGGGATTCTTTACTTGTTTTATTGTCTTGTCATTTATTTCGATGCTAACATTTTTCTTCTTTTTCTTTTTGCAGGATTAAGGTTTATTTTTGAATTTCAAATTTATGTATTTTATTCTTAAATTGTTTGATTATATTTTATTATTGTTCCTGTCACTCACATTTCCTCCACTTCTGAAAAGTTTACACTTGCACACACCATATATGGTTACGTGGATGGTATGGCCGTTTCACCCTCAAAAAATCCTTTAGGGGGAGCGGTTGGAGTATAGTTGGTCCGTGGTACAACCAACAATTTCAAACGTTCCCACCCCTTGGTTGTCCGCCTAGGGGAACCATGTCCTTGTCTAGATTAGCCAACTCTTAGTGAAGACTCTTTTTAGGGATCATGCATCATGTCATATCTAGGACCATTTTGACTTCGGCTCATGCCTAAGTCTATTAGTTCACCATATTTGAACGGACCAAACGAGTTTCCGACCCTAAGAGACGTTTAAATGTGCTACGCGTGCATTTATTTAAAATTGAATATGTCTAATGTAGACTATTTATTCACATAAAAGTGGATTCTCATAACAAAATCAAAATTATTTTTATTTACCTAAAATCATTATGTCTATATTTATACAACAAACCAATTATTTTATAAAATTATTTTTGGGTCATGAACGAAGTTAATTTTTCTACTTTTATGTAAACAAAATCATAGACTTCAAATTAATTTATTTTTTACTTTTAATGTAACATGATCACTTATTTATTCCTATTTACCTAAAAAAAATGTGGTATTTCTACATTTATTCAATAAAAAGTTTTTCCATTCATTTTTTTGGGTTATGAAAATAAATAGGATGACGCAAAGTGCTTGTTCAATTTTAAACACCATAATCAAAATTAGGAAGGCTTAACATCCTTGGCATGTTAAAGTCCACTAGCCAACCTCGTCCAAACGCGTCATCATATGATGCCTATCATGCATATTATGTTTATTGATCTTCCTTGCATTATAAAACATGATATGCTTTGCATATTAACATTATTATCTCAACACTGACTTGTTGTTCCATGTGTTAGTTTTACTTCCACTCCCGGGGTTGACTTGTGCATTTCCTCCAAAACTCGTACATTTTTTACTTGTGCACGCATACCTTCCGCCACTCATGGCAACTTTCTAAAATCATGCGTTGAAAACACGGTGGTTACAACCACATCTTCCCTCACATAAAAATTCCTTTAGGAGGAACGACTTGGAATCTATTTGATCCGAGACGTTCACGCTCCCGAGCCGTCCGCTTGGGAGGATAATAAAACCCGGTCTAGCCAACTCCATTCCTTAGTAGTGGCACTAGGAATCATGCATGATGACATGTCATTAGTCGACTTGTTCTCAAGTTCGATAGGCCAATTTGTTCAAACAATCTGAATGGGATTTTGACCCCAATGAGCATTGAACATGATTTATTTGCATTTGCTTAAGGGACTGAACCTGCAAATGTGGACCGTTATTGGCATTGTTCTGCACTCAGTGCTATTCAAAGGCACAAAGGTAACCTAAGAGGCATCAAAAGCCCAAATTGAATCGGAAATGACTGTTTGTTCGCAGACAGTCAAAATTATTCTTTATTCAATGCCATTCAAAGGCACGTAGGTAACCTAAGAGGCATCAAAAGCCCAAATTGAATCAGAAATGACTGTTTGTTCGCGGACAGTCGGAATTATTCTGTATTCAATGCCATTCAAAGGCACGTAGGTAACCTAAGAGGCATTAAGAGCCCAAATTGAATCAGAAACGACTGTTTAATCCTAAGGATTGGAATCATTCTGTATTCAATGATATTCAAAGGCTTAAAAGGTAACCGAAAAGGCATTAAAAGCCCATTTCGAAGCAGAAATGACCGTTCGATAGACGGGATGATGCATAACGCACGTTTATCCTTTAAGCATTATATAAAGACTTGACGTCCTTGGCATGTCACAAGTCCATTCGTAATTTCCTTCTAAAGTGTCTAAAGGGTTCTCAACTCACAACGACACATCTCCTCATATCCGTTGTTGCATTGTTTTCAAAAGCTTGTGCCACACGTTGATCATTTTGCTCACAATAAAGCAAATCTTAGGCATTTTTCTTCTCCCTTTCCCTATCATCCTCCACCTTTTCGAAAAGATCATGGCCACTAGAACATTTGACATGGTTGTTGAAATCCCTCAGTTGCTTTGAGATTGGTGGGGAAACTTGAGCATAGATCAACAAGATCGAGTTAGAGTGGTGTTGGGGAACCTTATTTCACTAATAAAGCACACCGCAATGGAAGGGATGATAGAGGCAGCGGTACACTATTGGGATGCAGACCGAGTAGTTTTCCACTTTGGGAGTGTAGAGTTGACACGACTACTGGAGGAAATAAGGGGGTTAACTCAATTGCCATTTGAAAGTGAAGAAGTCTTGATGCCTAGGAACACTACAGCTGAGGAGTTCTTCGAAATGGTAGGGCTTAAGCCCGAATTATGCACAGACAGTATACGGCAATCGGGAATTTCTCTAACTTCCCTCTACATCAAATTTGTTTATGGAGAAACATTTCAAGAATCTGAAGGCTATTTCAACATTGACCAGGCAGATTGGCAAGAGCGAAGGGTACTTTCTTTAGTCACCAGCTTTTTAGGGACTGTCGTCTTTCCACAACACAAAGGACGAGTTGATGTTTGCATGGTTTCAATTGTTGATGCCTTACTCAAAGACATTAACAAGAAAAACACTTTGGTACCGATGATTGTTGCAGAGATGTACCGAACTTTAGAAAGATGCAAAAGGGCGCTGGTTTCTTTGAAGGTTGCAATTTGCTTTTATAAATTTGGTTGATGCAGCATTTGCAAAGGATGGATAACACAGACCAAGCTTTCCATTCCATACCGAAAGAAAACTACATCTTGACTCATACCACCTGCGTGGACAATGTTTATAGGAAATGGGACCAACCAACAACTACCAATGGTTGGCACCACATGTTCTGTCAACTGACACCTGAAAATATTTAATGGATGTTTGATTACTTTCCCAGCACAACAGTAATCACACAGTCCGAAAAAGTCTCATTTCTCATCTTAGTGGGCTTTATAGGAGTTTACCGGGAAATTTTGATCATTAGCCATTTTTGGACGCGCTCATTGGGGACTATCCAGCGTTTCAAAATTCATTGAAGAATAGCCAAAAATTCGCGCGCACACTTAAGCTCCATTAGCGTTGGAAAAACACCCCAGACTAGTCCCATAACAAAAAACTGGGGCTTTGAACGAAACTCGTTCAAAGCCCAAGTATTTTGTTATGGGACTGAAGCTTGTTCAAAGGTCCATAACAAAATAATCTCATAACAAAATAATGGGACCTTGAACTAACATGTTCAAAGGTCCCATTAATTTGTTATGGGACTTTATCCCATAACAAAATAATGGGATTTATTCCCATAACAAAGGTCCCATCAAAGGGATAAATCCCATTATTTTGTTATGGGACTTATGTATAAAGCTTCAGTCTTATAACAAAATGCTGGGACTGAAGCTTTATACAAAGTCCCATAACAAAATGCTGGGGCCTTGAACAAGTTTTATACTAGGGTTAGTTTACTGAAGCTTCCCAGTATAAATACTGGGATTTGTCCAGAGGTGGCTATTTCTCAGCGAATTTATTTTTGACGGCTACAAATCAATTAGCGCACGCCAAACTGGCCCCTACACTAAATTTTTACGAGTTTACCCGTACACTCCTTTAAGGACACTTAGACAAGCAGGGAGAAAGCAAATTGTACCCCAAATTGCAGACATCAGAAGTTTCAGAGCAAATATTCTCGGTGGAGTGATCTCGTTTAAAGACAAGATAATGGAACTTTGGAAAGAAAGACAACGAATGGGAATCGAGACTATTGGACGAGACAGGTTTGACGCTGGCTATGATGAAGATTACCCAAACTGGCTTAGGAAAGACGTAGCAAGGGCAATTCAACCAATTGCAACAACAAAAGGAAAAGAAATGTTGCTGAGTTGAAATCTGAGGACAAAAGGTTACGCAAACAACTGGCAAGGGCACGGGGAAAAATAACAAAGAAGCAAAGTTTGGTCGAAGCAAAGAACGAAGAAAAAAGCAAATGGAACAGTAAGGCAGAACTCTGTGGCAAACAAAGGAATAGAAGAGAAAGGGAGAAAGGCTTGGGAAATATTGAAGAACTTCACATTTGACATATCCCGGCTCTTGACTGATGCAGACAATATCATCTTCCAAGGATACTCATCAGAGGCGAGCTTGTCTGAGGAAGACTCATCCGAAGAAGAAGAAGAAGTATCTTCTGGGGATGGATCAGCCTGAAAGACGTTCACCTGGCCATGTTCTAACCTTCTAGTAATGTTTCCATCTTTTGTACTATTTCAATGTCAGCCAATGTAACAAAAGTTCAATAAATGCAATATTGTATTTTAGGCTTCATATTTTGTTAGCAAGTGAAATGATGTATGTGGCACAAAGCGTTTTTAAAAATCATCGTGCGTAAAACGGTCCTTCATATTATAGGATGCATTTCTTATTTGATATGTGTGCATTGCATGAATTTGTCTGTTGCTCTAGGTCTCTAAAGGAATTTTTTCTCCAAATTCAATCGCCTATTGAGGCACCTCCTCCCCCTACTCCATGATCAAATCCTGGTATCTAAAATCTTTCGCATGTCCAAACTGTCTCTAATTCATTCAAAAGTCTATTACCAAAAGGTTGGCTCAAGTTGAATACCAAGGCAAAGGATATGGTTAAGCTAGTGCACTTGTCAGGGATTTTTCGAAATAAAGAAGTTTTCACAGCAGCTCCCACCAGCCCTCTCCTATGTCTACATTACCTCCCTTGCACTACAAACTACCAATAAGGCTAGCCAGTCTGAAAATACGATCCTTTTCAAAACGGAAAGATGAAGTCTCTTTTGTCGCAGCCGTTCAAGACCCTACCTTCAACCACTATTATCAAACAGAGCCACTATTGTATCCATACCCTCATATACCACCTAAATATCCCGCTCAGCCCAGTCGACATATATTCCACATCCCAGCACCAAATCATCCACCATACCAGCAAAACACTCAAGCCAACTACCAAAATACACCATCATGCCCTCCTAGGCCTCGCCCTGATGCAAACCAAGACCAAAAAGAAACTACACTCCACTAGCCGAATCCCATACTCAATCGCTCGAGAGATTGGAAGGGCTTATTGTCCTGGTACCTCAAATTGTTCCAGCAGGCACCATGCACATGGAGAAGAAAATTGACAAAGCAAGAAAAATTTTGGTCAAGCTCGAAGGCACACATGACTCACCTTAAGACCATTTGACACCAATATCCAAGGATCATCTTTGTTGCTCTAGTTTACACAGTCATACTACTTGCAATACATGACTGTGAGCCAAAGCACTTTCCAACTCGCTCCAACCATTCAAAGGGCCAGTGAAAGATAATACTGGAAAGACAGAGGTGTAGCAAATACTTGTGCACAACAACCAAAACAAGCGAGCTGATTTAACTTGCAAAGAAGAGACAAAAACACAATGACAAGGCCATCATGATATGACCAACCTGGAGGCCCGTGGAGCATTTGGAAGTATATCTTTATCCACTAGCAAAGATAAAGCAAGAGGATGAGGTTATTGGAGACACTTACCATAGCAAGGTTGAATTGATATAAAGGCACAGGCGAATAGACTTCTTGGAACAATTGTGGTCGAATGCTTTATTGGAGTGATATGAATTCTCATGACGCAACTATAAAAGGACCCAGCAATGCAAGAGTACACATGATATAGCAAACCTACATCGAGTTCCACAGCTCAGCAATAAGATATTATCCAGCAAGGAAAATTGTTGCAAGGACTATATTGTAGCAATTGGTTGACAAGTATGAAAGACGCTAAGTATCTCTTCGAGGACATAGAGCCATCATAACAGATAAATTTGCAAGGAAGGATGACAAATGCACTCAAGGTCTTGGTATTCGACAAAAGCCAACATCCCTTTCCATTACACAAGACAATGTTCCTTACACAAAGTCTTTATCATTTTTCATTGACAACCAACTCCTCGCCTCCCGCTTAAACAAGCATCGGTCGTTTGACCAAAATCCTTGCCTTGACTGCTACATAAAGCGCTTAGGCAATCTCTTGCGATATCTGTACAATCTATCACACCTCCAAATTCAAGCGTTAATCTGTTACCACGGTCTAGGCATTCTCTTAAACTCATGTGTCATTTTTGCTTCAGCTCTTTGCTAACATGCCCACACTATTTTTTGTATTTCACCACTTTGTTAAGGTTGCCTTGCGCTTGAACACCGAAATCGGTCAAGAATCCGCATTCGAAAAAGCCTAAATGGCGAGCCGAACTGAAAATATTTTCTCCTACAACAAAGTCCTTTGAACCATCAGCATATGACACCAAGAGTGTTCAGACAATCCCAATACCATACAACCTGCATTATACTCACACGAGAGTCGCAACAAATAAATCCGATCACTATACGACCAAACTCACAAACCTCACATCTTTATTCCTCTGGCTCAGCCAAAAGACGTTGCACCCAACTTACACAATAAACAACCTCCTCTCCGTCAAGACTTCCAATCACAACCTTATCAGGCTCAACACAATCAACGACATACAAAAAGATAAAACCTCATGCTTTTGTTCCTTTAGCCCAATCAAATGACATTGCGACCAGCAGACAAACTACTCCCTAGATACCCATTTCTCAAATCGATCTGACAAGATCTAAACTCATCACTCGAACATTCCATACCATGGCACCGCAAGACATCTAGCACTGAAACACAAAATTCAGAGTCTAATCGACCCAAAACAATGGTACAACAAAGGATAAATAAAGGGAAATTCCAACCCCCAAACCACAAATGCACTTTCTACAAAGGCCTATCCATCAAATTTAGTTCCATTACTTTCGAAAGCACAACCTAAGACAAATACAATTCTGAGAAATCTCCAAATCAGCAAAATCCAAATATCAAACCCCAGTCTGAGTATGCAAACATCCATATACTCATGGTCATCAATACACTCAATCGTCACACCAAAAGACGAATGCAGATTTCTAGCCAATACATTTGGTGTTCGGTGCAATACAACAACTTTCTCTCAGTGATCTGTCATAAACAATAAACTGGGGCAGAATTTTGAGGATCCCCTCAAAAATTCCAAAAGACGCAAACTTGACACTGGGGCAGATAAGAAAAGTCCTTACAACAACAACATGATAGCCTCCTTAGCACATCGCATGACATAACAATAGCATCCTACTTGTTACATTTTACTTTGCTTTCAATGCATCGACTGAGGGTACACAGCTTGATGTCGATTATGTCATTTTAAATTTGCTGAGGGTATATAGCCCCAAGCGTCGATTGAGGGTACACAGCCCGATATCGATTTCTCATTTACATTTGCTGAGGGTACACAACCCAATATCGATTTGTCATTTAAATTTGCTGAGGGCACACAGCCCGAAGCGTCGATTGAGGGTAAACAGCCCGATGTCGATTTGTCATTTAAATTTGCTGAGGGTACACAGCCCGAAGCGTCGATTGAGGGTACATAGCCCAATGTCGATTTGTCATTTAAATTTTCTGAGGGTACACAGCCCGAAGCATCGATTGAGGGTACACAGCCCGATATCGATTTGCATTTAAATTTGCTGAGGGTACACAACCCGAAGCATCGATTGAGGGTACACAGCCCGATATCGATTTGCATTTAAATTTGCTGAGGGTACACAACCCGAAGCATCGATTGAGGGTACACAGCCCGATATCGATTTGCATTTAAATTTGCTGAGGGTACACAACCCGAAGCATCGATTGAGGGTACACAGCCCAATATCGATTTGTCATTTAAATTTGCTGAGGGTACACAGCCCGAAGCATCGATTGAGGGTACACAGCCCGATATCGATTTGTATTTAAATTTGGTGAGGGAACACCGCCCGATGCATTGACTGAGGGTACACAGCCCGACATCATTTTTGTCATTTTAATTTTGCGGAGGGTACACAGCTTGATGCATCGACGGAGGGTGCACAACCCGATGTCGAAACTGACACTGCGGAGGGTACACAGCTCGATGCAAATTTTGACATTGTAACAGGAAGACAGCCTGGAGGGTAGACAGCCCAGGGAGAGAACAACATGACAAAGGGTAGACAACCCGTTAAAAGGACAACATGACAAAGGGGTGGAAAAGAAATGAAAGAATGATAGGAAACCCTGCATGAAGAGATACACAACTCAATATGTAATGAGTATATAACCCGACGTGACAAGCACACATTTAAAGGACGAAAAGCAATGGACATACAATCCGGTGTCACACTGGCAAGATGATCGAACAACAGCTCAGCACGACAAAGCAACTACCTCATGATGAGAAGCACTTAGCAAATGGATACCCCTCAGAGGAGAGGCATACATTCCCTAGCACTGAGCACCTGAAAAGCGGACCAGACAAAGGAGAGCTCAACTCAACAGGGAAGTTTACTTTATCTTTATTTTTATCTCAATTTGCATTTATATTGATCTCGCTGTAGGGACTCCCCGATCTCTCGACGAACCCCTGCGCCACACTCTCACACCTGCTCCCAAAATCACTACCAATTGTGCAACCAAAAAACCTCAAATACATACCAAAGCATCATCCCAAAACCCAATTCAAAAGGCCTAATCCTACCGACAATGTCGTTGCCACACCCGCGAGCTACCTATTTTGCCAAGTTCCAAAGCGGCCAAAGCCACGATTCCATACTTGCACCAGTGATCTACCCAACCTTTCCTTGCCAATTGGGTACCAGCTCCGTATTCCTTCCTATTCGTGTCTATCTGTTTGAATCGTGCACATTCATCGTGCTTTACTCCTCAATATTCCTCAGTTCATTCAAGACAATGTTGAGGCCAAGATGACTCCTCTATCGAGTTACAATGGAAAATGTGCCCATGTAAACCCCTCTTTATGGGTGTGTCGTGCACCACATCTTCATAACTAGGACGTTTACAAGCCTATTTCACCACACTCGATCTATCAACGTTATCTCGACTTCGACAACGCCTTTGTCCTACCTGCAAAATACCTATTTTGTCGAATTCTGACATGCCCAAAAGCCGATCATTTCATGCCCTCACAAGTAATCTGCCTAATCCTTCATTACTAATTAGGATGTCTTTTGCATTTCCTTCCATCTAATGCCTACTTTGCCTACTCAAGCCTATCTGCGTCAATCGTGCGTGTTTTCGTATTTAATCATGCCCATCTACTTGAGTCGTGCGCATTTATAAATTTCGCTCTCCAAATTCTTCCCAGCTCAGTCAAAGCAATATTGAAGGCGAGATTACTCATTTATCGAGATGAAGTGGAAGCTATGAATGTATAAACTCCTCTTTATGGGTGTGTAGCACGCCACATTTTTCATAACTAGAACGATTATAAGCCTCTTTTCCCACGCTCGATCTATTGATGTTATCTCATCTTCGCTAGTGCCTTTTCCCATTCATTATTTATCTCGCCAAAAGGCAAAGCATACACAAATCTAAACTTTACATACTTGGATAAGTTTAGTCTTTACATCTAAAATCGTGCGTCATAAGTCTCTCACACAAGCAAAATGCCATTCTAGAACTACACACGGCCTGATTCTCGTGGAACCCGAGATATGTATGCAACTCAGAGACCGGGGTTCGACCAAAAATACCCCAAAACTCTCGTTTTCCTTTTTCAATCATTTTGCACACCAGTCGTGACAGAATTGGCTACTCCGTCAACTATCTTTGCCCGAAGACTCTTTCATCATCCCCGGGCAAAGAGGGGAGCTGTTGACACCCAATTTTATCTCTTTTTTTTCTAAAATCGGCTATAAATTAACTTAAAGGTGCAATTTGACTATTTATGCAAAATATGCATTAGAAAGCATGCATTTACGTGTGTTATCCCCTACTTATATATTACATATTTAAATGTAGCTATATTACGTAATTTGGCATCATTTAGGCTATTTGTCAAAATATGGCCATTTGCGCAGTTTTGGTACATTTATAGCACTTAGTAATTATTTGTGGCTATCTATACTTAATTAGTTTAATTTGCATTCCAATTTGTTGTTATGTGTGCATTTCATTATTTGTTCATCCCATTTATACAATATATATATACGTATATTTATATTTTTTCATTTATTCAGCACATTTAAGTAAAATATTAGTCGAGCAAATAATCAATTCATTTCGACTTACTGATTTGTCATATTCGAGTTCTTCCTGAATTTAGATATGTGCAAGTCTTCCTTTTTAAAACACTCATCTTGAAATCTTTCCTACGAACCTGGACAAGAGTCCGTCTAGGTACGTCCATTATGTTAGAAATCAATTTTATTTTTCTTCCAATCATTTAGTTCGAATTCTCTCGAATTTGGATATTCTCATATTCATATAATTATTTTTTATATTTCAAAATACTTCTTTTTCCATTTTTTTAAAAATCCCCCTTTGTCTTGAATCTAGACAAGTATTCGTCTAGATTCATTCATTTTTGCACCATACATTTTTCTACATATTACTTATACAAAATATATTTCACTTTATTTCGATTCTTTCAAATTTCATTCGAACCTAGACACGTGTTCGTCTAAATACGTTCACTTTGTTAGGAAATTAATTACACCATACATTTTACTTTTCCTCCTATTTTATTTTAAACCAATTCCCAAATCAAGTCATAATCAAATCCCAATATTTACTCTACCTAAAATCATTCCCTCAATCACTCTCCCAAATTAGCCCCATAATTATTTTGTCTTATCCTTCTAATTAAGGAAAATATCCCTAAAATCTCCTAAATTATTCCAAATTCCCCAAGAATTCTTTACATATACTGGCTCCTCTTTGTCTTCTCCGGGATCAGATAATACACGCATATACACCATAGACACATCTACACGATTTCCAAAGCAGAGACCCTACACAGCTCTCCCATCTTCTTCCTCACAAACACCACCATACACTCCCATTACCCGTCTCCTACCTCACCATTTCCAATAAACTCACACCCCCACAAAAACCAGTATATACCCATTACACACACAACATCAGCGTCCAAAAAACAAACACACACCAGAGATACAAACACCAGTCAACACCCACAGTAACGTTACCATCATCAACCTCCACACCCACACGCATCGACATATCCAGAAACCATTCAAACATACACGAAATATAGTGAGATCGAGGTTGGGGATTTTGAAGATATAACCAGTGGCACCGTCAGCCACCACCACCATCGAAAAATCCCACCGCCGTTCGTTTTAGTTCTCCCCTCTGTTATTTTGTGTTTTAAATCGGAAAAGAGGGTCGGAGCAGGAGTTGCAGTGATGCCATCGGAGTTTTCTCCGGAGAATCGCAAAGGTGTCGCTCCACCTCTCCGCGTGATCGCTACTCTGTTCCGTTCACTGGTGTACTCGCCGGAAATCCCACCCCGGTGCAGTCCTTCCTTTACTTCAGTCATTTTTACTATCGATGATTATCTTATTATTTACTGATGCCGCGATCTAGGGTAACATTACTGATTCATTTTGTTCTGTTTTTGCTGCGAGGTCTTGTGTTTCTGTGAAAGTTTTATGGCATTGTTCTCTGCTGGAGGCCCCACATTAACCTGCTGTGGAAAATATTGACTGATGCATTTGCTATACTTGAAATACGCTGGGACTTTCTGATTTGAATAGATATTGTGTTCGAATTTCATGGCCTATGAAAATATTACAATCTGAGGCCTACACAAGGATTTGAAGGAAATACAACAAATTGACGAATGCTATATCAATTATGGCCAAGAAAAATAATTATGCACATTTATTTGAGGCCTATAAAACGAGCCGTAGATGGAAAACGACAAAGTGCTATGATGACTTGTATGAGCCGTAGTTGCAAAAAGAGCCGGCGATGGAGTGGTGGGACGGGCACTTGGCATGGCAACATGACCGGCCGGTGTGTTTGCAGCCGTACCGACGTCCCTAACCTCTAGCTGAATCATACATACCTGAGCATACACTTTTTTGAAAATCCCTTTCCCCTTTATTTTAAAACTATTATTATTATTATTATTATTATTACTATTACTCTTATTCTTATTATTATTATTATTGCTGTTGTTCTTATTATTATTATAATTATTATTATTATTATTATTATTATTATTATTATTATTATTATTATTATTATCATTATTTTCATTATTATTAATATTATTATTATTCACTAACTCAATTTCTTTATAGTTTTGTGAGGCATATATGGATATATACTCTCAAGACGACGCTTTGAAATGCCTTTAAATTCAATTTGTTATTTGCATTCTTTTAAATTTTTCATTACTAATTTGTTTCGAATTACTAACTACTTGATTTTTTTTGCAAGGTGTAATTCTCCAAGGAACAAGCCAATTAGCAAAATCATATCTTTTTTTTAAATTATACGCATATTATTTAAATACTTTTTTAATTAGTTAGTCTATTTGCTTATTTACTTGTTTGAATCCCAATTATAAGTCCGGCCGGTAACCACATTTGGTGGAGCTTGAGAGGCGCCTAACCCCTTCCTCTCGAGTTAACTTGAACCTCTTACCTAGAAATTCTGGTTCGCAGACTAAGTTTCGGAGTTAATTGTAAAATTAGCTAGAAACGAAATAGGTGCCCTAATACGCCTAGTTAAAAAATATGTTAGGTGGCGACTCCAACTCTTTACCCATGAGTTACCCACTAAGTTGAGCCCTATTTCGCGCTTTAACAGGTTCGGGTAAAAATAGGATGCGACATGTAGATGATGACTACAAGCCTTTGTACACTTACTTCCCATACGAGGAAGTTATGTTTGTTGGAGAAGACATTGCAGAAGAGTAAGATGGTTGGAGACTAATTTTTTATGGAGAAGTGAACTTCCAAGAAGTTGGCATTGGGGTGGTATTGATTTCTAAGACGGGCCAACATTTCCCGGCCACAGCTAAGCTCAGATTCCTTTGCACTAACAACATGGCAGAATATGAAGCTTGCATCTTGGAACTTAGAATGGAAGTAGACAAGAACATACAAGAATTAATCGTGATCGGAGATTCTGACCTATTAGTTCATCAAGTACGAGGCGAGTGGGCAACAAAGAACTCCAAGATATTACCGTACTTGGAGTGCATAAAATAACTGAGCAAGAGATTTACCAAGATAGAATTCTGGCATGTGCCTAGACTGCAGAATAAGTTCGCCGATGCTTTGGCTACCATGTCTTCCATGATCTAGCACCCCGATAAGAACTACATCGATTCCATACCCATGGCAGTGAAAGAACAACCGGCGTATTTTTTCCATGTAGAAGAGGAGTTAGATGAAAAACCATGGTTCTATGACGTCAAGAATTTTCTCAAGGGATGCACCTATCTAGAAAATGCTACAAACCTTCAAAACAAGACGTTGAAGAGATTGCAAAATTGTTTCTTTCTGAATGGTGAAGTCCTATACAAAAGAAAACCAGACCTGGGTTTGTTGAGATGCGTGGATGCTAAGGAAGCTGCGAGGTTGCTAGAAGAAGTGCACGTTGGGACCTGCGGCTCGCACATGAATGTTTTTGTGCTTGCGAAGAGGATCTTAAGGGCAGGTTACTTATGGATGACCATGGAACATGACTGCATAAAACACGTAAAAAGATGTCATCAATGCCAAGTCCACGGGGACATGATTTGGGTACCCTCGAGCTGAATGTTATGGGATCACCTTGGCCCTTTGCTACTTGGGGAATGGACGTCATAGGACCAATTGAACCCATTGCGTCAAATGGACATAGGTTCATATTGGTAGCCATCGACTATTTCACCAAATGGGTAGAAACTGCATCATATAAGTCAGTGACAAAGAAAGTAGTGGCTGATTTTGTACCGGATAAAATAATCTGTCGATTCGAAATTTCCAAGTCAATCATCACTGATAATGGTTCCAATCGAAACAGTCATTTAATGAGAGAACCTGTGACACTTTCAAGATCAAGCATCGTAATTCTACTGCATACAAACCTAAGATGAATGGAGCAGTTGAGGCAGCTAATAAGAACATCAAGAAGATACTGCATAAGATGATTGATAATTTAAAACAATAGCATGAGAACCTACCCTACGCACTGTTGAGATACCGCACCACTGTAAGAACGTCAACCGATGCAACCCCCAACTTGTTGGTTTATGGCACCGAAGCAATAATACCAGCAGAAGTCGAGATACCTTCTTTAAGGATCATTCAGGAAGCACAGTTGAAAGATGGCGAATGGGTTAAAAGAAGGATGGAACAGTTGGCAATCATCGACGGCAAAAAGATGAATGCAATATGCCACGGACAGTTGTACTAGAAAAGGATGGCAAAGACATTTAACAAGAAAGTCTGGGTGAGATCTTTCGAACCTGCACAGTAGGTTCTGAAGAAGATTTTTCCTAATTAGGAAGAGGCCGAATTGGCAAAGGCTGTATATGTTAATTCATTTGCATAAAATGTCCTTTTAATATTCGATATTGTCCTTTTAACTCGACATTGAGGTCTTACTAACCTTTCGGCTCGAAATTATGCCTTTAAGCTTAATTTAGTTTTTGTCATTTTCTTATAACGTTAGATATAGTTTATTTAAATGATTTTTCTTGAGAAACTCACATGTTTAGACTTATAACCCCAAAATTTGAATTCGGTTGGGAACCTCTTTTAGAGGGACTCGGAAAGTGCCTAACACATTCTTCCCGATTTATAAGGGCTTATTACCTTAGATTCTCTGCTAGTACGACTCCTAGAGTTAATTTCGACCTTAGACATTTTAGTTGACATGATACACCTTTAGAAGATAATAGGTGGCGACTCCAAAACCGACTCAACCGAGTCACCTAGTCAAATCCAATCTTTGACTCGATCTGAATTAAAAAATAGGATGCGATACTCATCGGGGCAGGGAGGCTTGAGTTTTTGAACCTACCATAAAGAAGCCTCTTCCCTCGGGTATCCCACATCAAGCGGTGGATAAGGCATTGCAACAGCGATACGGCCGAACCAGCCGAACCAAGAGACAGCTCTGAACTATGAGAAAAGTTAGAACTTGGTGACTCATTAATCCGCCCATGACCCGGAGCTCTGTCCTCCTGCCTGCCATGGAACGGAGTCAGACAAGTAGGCTTCAACCCTACTCCGTCAAAGAGGCTACCTGAGCACCAGAAAAATTTTGGCAGAGAAGCCACATGACAGCTGAAAGGGCCAAGCGTCCTGACCCCGCATGACAAGAGGAATATCACAACAACCGCGGTGTTAGAAGAAGGGTACATCATAATAAGTGTACATGCCACATTGAAGACATTCTGAAGAACATTATAAGAATCCCGATCAAGCTTCATGACTTGGGGGACTCCATTCATCTGATCACGGATGGAGAAAGAGAAGAAGAAAACAGCAGATGGGTCTTTCCCCTACAGTTTTCTTATGCACCATCTATTCAAAACGAAGGAGTTTTTCTAGGAGTGTCAAACCAGGATCAAAGGAAAATATTTTTTAAGATAGAAGAACCATTCTTTTATGAGGAACATTGAAGAAGATGAAGTAGTTTTATGATGAAGGTTTGTGATTCCACTACTGTCACAAAGCTTTTATTTATAGGCTGAAAGAGATAAGAACAGATCACGAAACTGTCATGCATAATTATAGCCTGAGATATGAAACGATTTGGCGCAGCGAAAAGTATTCTTAGAAAGGTGCATGGAATCAACATCAATCAACCAGATGAAGACGCGTGGAGTTCTCAAATAAATTAACATCAGTCTTAATCAAAGAGACTGCAAGTTTCAAGGAGTCATTGAGATATCTTTCACACCGTTTTCACTTCCTAACTGCTTGCATCAGCACTCAGCAAGTGGGGGGACTGAATGTGTGGGAAAAAATATGCTAGCTATTATTATGGGGATACGAGTCCAGCTGGCGAGACTAGACTTATCCTATAAGTCAACGGGTACAATGGATACATGCATGTTCTACGAGTTATAGTCGTTCAGGTGGTACAGGCGCAGAATGCAAGGCATACATTCTGCCGCTTTAGGGTGACAGTCTCCTTGTTAGGATTTCATGTATACCACTGCCTTGAGTTTATTGGCCTATGAACCTTATCAGTCTTTGTATTTTACCTTAATTAGAACTGGGTATCCACTGCTATAAATTCCCCTCCTCACATTGTGTTGTACATCAAGCGATTCACCACTGAATCCAACTATTCTCAAGGAATAAAAGCTCTTTACTTTCTTGTCTATTATTGTTCTCTTTATTTACTTACTTTTCGTCGTATTTTACCGTATTGCTTGTGACCCCTTCATAAATTTAAGTATTTAACCTAGATGTACAAATTTAGGCATAAACAAGTGTAGAGTATCCAAACTCTGAGGGTTGGTCCTCTAGACATTAAATTCTCCTTTTCCACCTCAGGTAGTATTTTAGCATTGAAATCGGCCACAAAATTGGCCAATACTTGAGATTTATGGTTGTTCAGGGCTGATAAACGATATCATACTCACTCAACTCAATTGCCCATTTAGACAACCTCTATGACAACTCAAGCTTATGTAATATACTCCTCAAGGGGAAAATAGTAACAACTGTTATGGGATAACATTGAAAATAAGGCCGAAGTTTACGAGCAACAACAACCAAAGAAAGTGCTAATTTTCTAAATAGGGGCACCTTGTTTTAACATCGAGGAGTGTCTTGCTCACGTAGTAGATGGGCTGTTGCTTCCCATCCTCCTCTAAAACCAAAAATGTGCTTACTGCAACCTCTGACACAGCCAAGTTGACCAACAACGTTTCCCCATCGTTTGGCTTGGTAAGCAACGGTGCGTTAGCCAAATAACGTATCAATTCCTTCAACGCTTCTCTGTACTCCGGTGTCTATTCGAAGGCAGCATTCTTCTTTAAAAGAGAAGAATTTATGGCATCGCTCGGAGGACATCGAGATAAATCTCCTCAAGGCAGCGATTTGGCAAGTCAAGTGTTGGACCACTTTAGTCCCCGAGAGTACCTCGGGGATGTCTTCGATAGCTTTAATCTTCATGAGATTTGCCTCGATGCCTCGCTCAAAAATGATGAACTCCAAAAACTTTCCCGAGTCAACCCCAAAAGCACATTTCTCAGGGTTTAACTTCATGTTGTATTGCCTTAGAACAACGAAGACTTCTCTCAAATGATTCAAGTGATCCTCCATTCAGACCGACTTCACTACCATATCGTCTATGTATGCCTCCATCGTCTTTCCAATATAATCTTTGTACATTCAACAAGCTAACATCTAATAAGTTGCCCTCTAATTTGTTAGGCCAAATGGCATCACCTTATAACAATATATACCCTGATAGGTGATGAAAGAAGTCTTTTCCTCATCATTTGGATGCATCAGAATTTGACTATACCCCGAGTAAGCATATAAGAAGGTTAATAGCTTGTGTCCAACCGTGGAGTCTATCAACCTATCTATTTGTGGTAGCAGGTATGAATATTTGGGGCAGGCTTTGTTTAGATCTGTATAATCAAGGCACATCCTCCACTTGCCATACTTTTTTGGCACCAAAACTACATTGGTGAGCTATTCAGGGTACTTCACTTCTCTTAAACCATTATCAAGCAGCTTTTTGGTTTCATCTTCAATATCGTTCTTCTTCCCGCCAACATCGGGGGATGGTAGGGGTCGACGTTCAATTTAAGCATCATAATCTCTGGATCGAACCCCTCCATAAAAGCATGCGACCAGGAGAAGCAATCATCATTTTCCTTTAGCAAGTCAATAATTGCCTTTTTTGACTCAGGATCCAGCTCCAAGCCAACAAACACTTTCCTTTTCGGAAACTCCTTTGATTAGGCGAAGGATTCCAACTCCTCAATAGTTTAGTCCTTGGCTTTCTATTATTTAAGGCTCTTGAATGCATGCTGGGATCTTTTCAACACCTTTCTGAGAGTACATTTCAAGAGTCGAACTCCTTCTCTCGTCTGACCCCAACTGAACTAATTTCTATTTTGACGACCCATTCAGGGCGGCACCATTCTTCATAGCAACCGAATAGCATTCCCTAGCCATTCGCTGCTCGACTCGGATCAAACAAATTCCCCATGCGGTAGGGAATTTAATGACCCGGTGAAGGGTGGAAGGCATCGCTTCCATCTCATGGATCCAAGGCATCCCGAGGATAACATTATACGCCATTACCTCGGTCATTACTTGGTACACTGTCTCCTTAACAACTCCCTCAGTATAGGTGGTAAGAGTAATCTCACCCAGTGTTTTTTCTATGGAGTTATTAAACCCTGTCAATATGGTTTCCTTTAGGACAATTTGGTCCTTTAACCACATCTAATTCACTGCCCCATAGCTGATAATGTTTACCGAGCTCCCGGGCTCGATCAAGACTCGTTTAATGTCTGAGTCATTAATTCTCAACATGATAACTAAAGCATCGTGATGGGGAAATATCATCCTATCATAGTCATCATTATGAAAAACAATCTCTTTGCCTGATCCCCTAGTTCGGGTTCTTTTCTCTATTGTAATGGAGAGCTTCACAAACTTCTTTGCGGCGGCAAATTTGACGTCGTTTATCTCTGACCCCCCAGTTATGACATTCACAACTCTTCTAGAGGATGGAGCCCTCGGTGGTTGACCATCTCCCTATTCGTTGCAAAATTTTGTTTCGCCTTATCAGTGAGAAGCTCTTTTAACATTCCCTTCTTCAGCAGATGGGCTATCTCGTGGCGAAGTGCTTTACAATCTTCAGTGAGATGTCCATAATCATCATGGAACTCACAGTACAAATTAAAATCTCTCTTCTGTGGGGTTGTCCTCAAATCCTTTGGTAACCTTACCCCGTGGTTGACACATTAAAATTATAGTCGGGGATTCGAGGGAGATCTTTTACCTTGGATACCGAAGATGGCCGCGTTGAATTATTTTGGTTTTTTTTTGCGTCGACCTCCCCCCGAGCCTCTAGCTCACATGCGTGGCTTTGAGTCTCTGACTTACGTTGTGCTTCTGAGAGTTATAAGGGTCGTATCGACCTTTCGAGTTTCCTCGCGGCACGTCGGGAAGACTCTGGTCGATTTCTATTAGCATTGTATTGACCCGCCACTCTCTATTCTGCATCCTCGAACCTAACCATGGCGGTAGATCTATCATGCAATTCATTCCAGGTTCAAGCTTGCCACTGCTGGAGATCTCTTTTCAGCTCGGCAGCGGCCTAAGAATTGCTAGCATTAATGTTTCTCTCAAATTCCATGATTGCCAAGTTGTCATCCATTGTTGGAAATTCCATTCTTTCTGCCTGAAACCGCTTGAGGAAATCTTTGATGGGCTCCCCGTATCGTTGTTTGATTTCAAACACATCCTCCATCTGCTTGAGGATTTTTTTGGGCCCCATTGTGCACTTTGATGAACAAATCAGCTAATTCATCAAACCTTGAGATGGACTCCGAGGGGAGGTGCATATACCAATGAAGTGCCCCTTTCTCAAGGGTGTCTCCGAACTTCCTTAAGAACATAGATTACTTTTCCACTGGGGTCAAATCATTGCTCTTGACCATGGCCATATATTAGGCCACATGGTCAGCTGGGTCAACTGTACCATCATACTTCTTCAAAATCTGCAGCTTGAAGTGTTTTGGTATGGGAGCTGGAGCATTGGCATGTAAGGTTGCTGCCTTCATTTCTCAATATCTTAGAATCGTTGATTTTTTTTAACCCCAAGAACATTTCAAGCCTTTTTTCGAACTAGGCTTTGAAATCTTTCTTCCATTTCTCCAGGTCTAACGAGACGCTTCTTTCTGCCACCGTAGGGGCAGTCCCAAAAGGCTGAGTGCCAATCGGGTAGTCCCCGAGCCTCTAGATGCAGCTCCATTTAGAAGTCCCCTTGTCGTTGTGCCCGTAAGAACATAGTTCGGGATGCCTCCATTGGGAACCGCAGGTAGAGTATCAGTGGGAGTTGTGTTATTTCTCATGTTTCCAGAGATAGTTTGCAGCGAGCTACGAAACTCGACGTTGATGCCTGCCTGTGCAGAAAACTACCCCTGAAGTTGTTTCAAAGTATTTATAACGTAGGCTTGAAATGGGTCGTTTGACCCCGATGAAGAATGGTCAAATGGGGGTGGAGGAGGATGAAATGTCGTTCCACCACCTGGTGGGCTTAGTGGCGTACACCCACTGGTGGGACTGGAGTTCAATCACCTGGTGGAGCTGGCGTTCCACCATCTGGCAAGATTGGAGGAACCTGTGTTCCATCACTTGGTGGAGGAACAAAAGTTCCATCTCCAACTTGCTCAATCGGGTTATCAGTAATATCAGCCATTGATAAGAATTAGTAAAGAGGATACGAAAGATATTGGCGTGCAACTTTGGAACAAACGTAATTGCTTGCTCCCTATAGACGGCGCCAACTTGTATTGGCCTAAATCTGGTTAGGTCAATCAATCAAATTTGTAACGTGGTTTACAAGAAATTTTTTGTATCAAAGATGTTAATTGAATCAAGAAAATGAACAAGAGTGTAATCCGAGCAATAAAGAAAAAGTAGAGTTTTCATATATATTTTTTGATGCCATTACAAAGAAAGTTAAGTGTTATTTATAGTCTATTGAGTATAAAGGTAATCAATGCATTAACTTCCCACTCCCCCACGTCTTGATTGTGGTCCGCCTCATGATTTACCCCATTAAATGTTGAATTAATGGGCGTCCATTATTATATTAAACTCCTGCTGATATGTAACTGCTTCCCTGATGCTTAAATTACTTACCTCGAGGAAGTGATTCCTCTGCTGCTCGAGGTTCAATCTTCTCGAGGTATGCCTTGACTTTTTACCACGGGGGCTTGCCTCGAGAATCAAGCCTCTCGTTTCTCAATCATGCCACTTGTTTTTGATATAAGCACGCCTCGAACCATGCACTAAGGTGCACGTAAGCAAGTCGTTTTTCACCCAATACAAAAAGGAGATCTCTATAGCAGTTAACAACAAACTAAACATTGAAAGTACAGTCGTTGTTTTTGGATTTTCAACAACTTCCATATCCATAAGATGAAATAATTGTTGAGCTTCCTCCAAGGGAAAACACTTCACAAACTTTAGAATACTTAAAGTTGCAAAGTGAAGCAAGAAATTTTATTCTATTAGTTTTCACAATTCTTGCAAAAAAATAAAAGGTGAATTTATTGATTTGTTAGAAGAAATAAAAGAGAACAAATAATGGGCAATCGGTCCACTAAATCTTGTGGAAGTAACCAAGAAATAGGGCTTGGATAAAAAACATGACTATTTTGCATGGCTTGATATGCAAGATTTGAATTCAGTCATTTATGTTTCTTTTGGGTCCACAACTATTGGAATATAACGAAGGTTATTAATGTAAATGTGCATATTGTTAGGATTAGATTAATTGTATATTGGGCCAAGCCCATTATGAATAGCTTAGGGACCAAGTAAGGGTGTTATTATTTTCTTGTATGTATAGGGATAAATTCATTGACGAAAAGCAAGAGTTTTCACTCAAAATATCATTGGTAGCAATCCATTTCACATGGTATCAGAGCCACCGTAAGAACACTTCGTGAAGGTGTTGAGTGATGGTTGCTTCGACAGATGGTGTTGGTGGAACAGGCAACCGTTTGGTGATTGGTGATGGTGCCGTTGTACGGAAGACTATCTCTCCGTATGACATCACATCGAATGATAATCTGGGTTTGATTATCACACAGGTCCAGTTGACCTGTGCTAATTATGAGGAATGGGCACGGTCCGTAAGAACAGCGTTGCATTGAAAGAAGAAATTTGGCTTCGTGGATGGGTCTATTATGAAGCTAGGAGAGGATTCGATGGAATATGAGCACTGGTGGACTATAAATTCTCTTCTGGTGTCATGGATTAGGAATTTTATCGAGCCTACCCTTAGAACCACCATATCGCATATAGAGGTGGCTAAGGATTTATGGGATAGTATTCGAGAGTGGTTTTTAGTGGGAAACGAACCACGGATTCAGGAGCTGAAGGGTGAACTGGCCGTGTGTAAACAAAAGGGATCGTCTAATGCTACTTACTATAGGAAGTTGGCTATGCTATGGGAAGAACATGGAAATTACGATAAGTTTCAGACGTGCTCATGTGGAAATTGTTCATGCAATCTTACGGTTGTACTGGAGAAGAAGAGGGAAGAATATAAGGTTCATCTGTTTCTTATGGGGTTTGATGAAAGTCTTTATAAGACCGTCCGTTTCAATCGTTTGGCCCAAGATCCGCTGCCATCAATGAATCAAGTTTACCAAAAGGTAGTTCAAGATGAACATGTCAAGGGAGTGGCACGGATACAGGATGAACGGGGGGAGGTGATGGCATTTGCTGCTCTACGGTCGCCTCCACCACAGAGAAGCTATAAGGAGTGTCACTTGTGTGACCAAGGTTGACACCCCCGGAGCGTTGCTACAAAGTCATTAGATCCGGAGGGGTAGATTTATTATCCGAAGAAAGAGAATCAACAGCAGGGGTTTCAAAATGGTGGCTGTGGCAGAGGGAGAACTGAGGCTACATGGGGAGGTAGAGGTCGTGGATACCATCATCATGGCTCAAATACTGGTTGAGGACGTGGAGGTAATCGAGCTAATGTTGTGCAAGCTGATCTTGATGGTGGGGAAACCGGATGCACTGTTGCACACGGACAAAAAAATTGTCCGGGATAACAAGTGATCAGCTACAGATGCTATTTGAGATGCTAAACAAAGAGAAGGCAAGCACAAGTGAGCCATCAATGGGTAAGAAAGTTCGGCTTCCGTGGATTATTGACACGGGAGCATCGAATCATATGACCGGTTAATTGAGTGCTTCGGAGGATCTACGGATATTTCCACAGTGTCCGATAGGTTTACCAAATGGAAGCAGTACAATGGCTACACAAGAAGGATCCATCAGACTTAACAGAGACATGATTCTTCATAGAGTATTATATGTGCCCGAAATGACTTGCAATTTGATTTTGGTGTCTCTATTGATTAATCGGTTTGATAGTAATGTAAATTTAACTAATGATTTGTGTGCTATTCTGGGCTACGGGGAAGTTGATTGGAGCGAGTGAATAAAAGGACGAACTCTACTACTTTCGGACGGTACCCCAGGTGAAAGAAATGAAAGTTGATGTAATGGAATTGTTGCATCAAAGGTTAGGGTACCCTTCGATACAAGTGACCAAATCTCTTCCATTTCTAGAATATAGACATAGGAAAGGTAGCTTAGAAGAGAAAGCATGTGATGTATGACTTCAGGCGAAACAAACTAAGAATGTATTTCCTTCAAGTGGTAATAAAGCTGCCGAACCTTTTGATTTAATTCATTGTGATTTGTGGGGTCCTTATAGAAATGAATCTTTCTGTGGTGCATCATATTTCTTGACTATTGTTGATGACTGTTCACAAGGGGTATGGGAGCTTTTGTTAATTAATAAGAAATAAGTCGGACAAAATTTAAAAGGCTTCTTTTCAATGGTAGAAAGACAATTTAATAAACGTGTTAAGTGCGTCTGGAGTGATAACTTAACTAAGTTCATAAGTGTAAAAGGGTTTTTTCTTGAACAAGGAAAACTTTTCGTTTCGGGACACCACAGCAAAATGGCAGGGTTGAACGCAAACATCGACACATTTTGAATGTAGCACAGGCGCTTCAATTTCAAGTTAACCTACTGATCGAGTTTTAGTGAGAATGTGTGATGACGGCTTGTTATTTAATTAATTGGACGCCCGCTAAATGGTAAGACTCCTTACGTTGTCTTAGTGGGAGTGAAACCGAGTTATGATCATTTGAGGGTGTTCGGATGTTTGTGTTATGCTCAAAATCCATGACGAACGTGATAACAATCACAATACCTCTCCATAACGCTCACGTTATGGATCCAATAACTTGATAATGAAATTTAATGAAACGCGCGGAAGCTAAAGAAATTAACCTAAAAATGTAAAAAGAACTGAAAATAAAGACAGAGTGAATTCGAGAAAGAGTTTCTTGAATTCCAGAGTGGATCAAGAATTTCAAGAACGAAACTAGAAATTTAAGACAAACCTAAATCTTGACAAGAGACTCCCAACAACAACAATTATACAATCGTCTTGGTAGAGAATTAACCCAAGAACTATATTATGGAATCTGGCCCCGTTAGAGTAATAAAGAACAACAATAAAATAGAATTTACCGTCTTTCTTGAATACCTAAAAGTAATCTAAAGATATAAGAAGAAATTACCTTACCACCTAAAAGTGTAGACTTGAAGGTTGCAAAATAAATCCATAGTAGCCACACACAAAAGTGCAAGAGAACTCTCAATTGTTATTTATCATAAATAGTCTCTATTGTAACACCTAAGAAAATAACCCCTTTATATAAAAGTATGGGCTGGCCATAGGCCTTACAAAATCCTACTCAAATATGATTTCTAAGTAATAATGAAATAGGAAAAGAAACCAACTAGGAAAGAAAATTCTAATAAAATAGGAAAAAGAAACAAATCCTAACTAAACTAGGTAAAATACATAATATCCTAAATAAACTTGGTAAACTAATCCTAATTAATATTGGAATCAAATTCTAATTAATATAGGAAAACAGATCCTAGTTATTTTAGGAAACAAATCCAACTTGAACTAGAAAACCTTGATAGCAACTTGGAGTACACTTCATTGACATCTTTTAACCATACTTTACACTTTTTGGGCAGCAAATAAGCACATTACATGGGTCAAAAACGTAACCCTATATGGCTCTTCTTGGGCTTTAAGTTTGGCACACTTTAGGTTCCTTAATTAGTCCAAAAATTGACAAATTTGGAACTCAATTTATCCCCTTTATATTGAAGTAATTTTGACTTGAAATTTCATCATCTTGTACCTCAATTTCGACCATAATATTATTATAACATTTAATCAAAGATCCCCTTTGACTTGAGCTCTTCCTCCAAAACTAGACACTTATTCTTTGCAATTGACTCCAATTAGCTTATTTTGAAGTCTCTTTGTTTGAGATCTCATCATAATCCTTCCAAGAATTTCCAAAGCTTCATCCAAATCGTAACCAAGCCCACACCAAATTTTCTTGGTTGGAAGAACATTAAGTAGTACCCATTAACCTTACTGTTATTCTTGAACTTAGAAATTATCGTTAATGACTTTAGATACATCAAAACATCGTCATCTTCTAAAATAACAAGGACACCAACATAAGAAATAAGAATAGAGTTCATTACCTCTAAAAATACCTTAGGTGTTCTAGGAAGTCCAAGAATATAAATTAATCAATTATACATACTGTAACTGGACTTGTTCATTAATGAATAAACATCACCTTGTATTCTCGTATGGAAAGCCTCCAACCTAGCAATGGCTTTAGGAAACTTCATATCATAAACCATTAAGTAAGGATCAATATAATCTATAGTTTTAATAAGATCCAAATCAGCCACTAAACCTTCATCTTCCAATATCCAACAAAAATTGATTTCTTCTCAGAGTCTAGATGGATCAATTTTTACTACCTCTTGCATCTCTCTTCCCTTCTCAAAAGGTTTTTCATAATCTTTCTGCACAAAAACATAAGAAATGGGGAATGCAAGAACTAATGGGTTAGGAAGCAAATAAGAGTTTTCCTCATATCCAACATGTATACTATCAATAAGCAGTGGAGATTTATAGGTCAACAAATCACAATCATTTTCCATTTGAGTCAACTCTTCACTAAAATCATGAATCTTATCACAAGAAATAATAGGTGAAAAATAAAATTCAAGTTCTTCTTCGTCAAACAAGGGTGCAGTGTCATAATACAAGTGTTTATCAAAGTCAACACTAGATCTAGGCCAATGCAATAAAGCAAGTAAATCACAATCTTCCCCAAGTAGTGAATTACTAAGACAAGTAGAATGTTTATTATTCATGTCATCACCAATGCTAAAAAAAGAAGGGTGTTTATAAAATTCATACAAATAAGGTAGAGTGTTAAGGTCGGCAATTTTACCTTGAACCACATTTAAACCTTCTTCCTTACCTTTGCTTTCTTATTGAGGTTCACTTGTCTATATGAATTAGATGACTCGACCTCTACATATTTTTTCAAGCATTTAAGCTCTTTCAATGTTGGCTTTTCCATGCAAACTTTTCCAAAAACACCTAAAGAAGAATCAAAACAACTAGAAGAAAAAGAAGTAGGAATGTTAGAGTTAGAATAAGAAATAACCTCACCGAAACTCTCTTATTTTTCACTACTCTCTACTTCTTCTTTTTTACTCTTATTTTTATCATTCTCTCCTCTCTTTTCTTGTAGCAACTCACTCGTTTCTCTCAACTCAAGCTCTCATTTTTCCACTCTTAAGTTGCCACTTTGCTCTCCCTTACTTCTCTCAATCTTTTCTCTCTAATTCTCACTTTTTTCTCTCGCTATCATGATCAAAAAGATCAATTTCATTCCAAATTACATAATTATCACTTCTCTATATGAACTAGACGAACGGGTGACAAGTTTGACAGACAATTTTCACAGTCGGAGCCATCGATGAGTGTTTTTGGTGTATACAAACGAGAAGAAAGCTTGGAAGGTGTATGACTTGAAGGCAAAGAAGTTTTTGACATCGAGGGATGTGGCGTTTTATGAGAATGAGTTTTCATTTGCATCGAAGGATAGTGAGAAAGAGAAACTGAGACACGAGGTGGTCTCAGTGATCGAAATGTTAGAAGAAGAAGAGGATAGCGTAAGAGTGAGGGGGCGTTGAGAATGATGCTCAAGTAGAAATGAACAGGAGGATCATGGGGATCAAAACCTTGATGTTGCTTCCGGTCACATGGACGATGAAGTGTTGGTAGAAGAGTTGGGTCGAGGAAAGCGGACTAAGAGAGAAAATGTTCATTTACGAGATTTTATCACTAATACAGTCCGAAAGTTGAGCCACCGTGTATCGTCCCGTGTTCGAAAATCTGATTGTTCATCCATTTCTCAACCACCCTCCGCTAAGCCCTATCCTCTAGCACATTATGTAAATTGTGATCACTTCTCCTCGAGGCATGTGAGTTTTCTTTCAGCTATAACTGAAGGACATGAGCCTACCTCCTTCTTAGAGGCGGTAAGAGATGAGAAATGGAGATCAGCTATGCAGCAAGAGTTGCAGGTATTGGAAGCAAACAAGACTTGGGAAATTATGCACTTGCCTCTGGGTAAAAAGGCTCTTGGCTGCAAATGGGTGTATAAGATCAAGTATAACTCACTTGGTACCATTGAGCGGTATAAAACATGACTTGTGATTTTTGGGAATCATCAAGTAGAAGGAGTTGACTACACAGAGAAATTTGCACCGTTCGCTAAGATGGTGATTGACCGAGTATTTCTGTCCGTAGTGTTTCTGCCTAAATTTGTACGTCTAGGTTAAATAACTAATTATGAATGAGATCACAAGAAATACGGTAATTTACGAAAGAAAAGTAAGTAAATATGAACAAAATAAAGACAAGTAATTAAGCTGGAAATAATATAGAAAGCAAAGTAAATCTTAGTCCTTGAGAGTAGCCGAGTTTGATAGCGAATTGTGAGTTTTTTACAATACAATGTAAGGAGGGGTATTTATAGTAGTGATACCTAGTCCTAAATATAGTAAAATACAAGTACTAATAAGGCCATGGGCTTACAACTCAAGGTGGTGGTATACTAAACCCTAACTAGGAGACTGTACACCCTAGGCGACAGAATGTGTGCCCTTCGCCCTGTAACCAAACCGCCTAAACGGTCATTGGTTCTAGGAGCGGGCGTATATCCTCATTGCCCGGTGACTTGTAGGATAAGTCTTGTCTCGCCAGCTGGACTCATATCCCCGTAACAATAGGTGGTATATTTTTGTCCACACAGTGAAAGAAACGTGATAGCAGACGTAAAGGAGCAATGGTACTGATGTTCGCCTCCTTAACTCTTCGCGTGTGTTGTATTAAATGCAAATTCCTTAGTACAACGACGTTTCCCCTAATGATTGGAGAGGTTTTCTGTGTATCTTCCCAATGCTGCTGCTGCTTTGTTCACATCCAGTAATTATGGGGATCCATATCACTTAAACTGCAGTAATCATAATTATGATCCCACGTGATTGAGATCATTCCACTTCCCTTTATGTTTCCAACTCAGACGTGTATATATATGTCGTAAGTGAGAAAGTTTATTTATAAACTTCCAAAGATCTTCAAGGACTTGTCTTCAAAAGATAATCTCTTTTCTAATCCTGCTAATACCATCACTATGGCACAAGGTCCAATATTTCTCCCAGGGAACTTCAGAGTGCAAGATTACCTCACCAACTCTTTCAATTTTAAAGCGATGGTCGTATGCTGTGCCAAACCCCTAAACAAGAGGGTGAAAAAAGTAATCTCACCATTGAATTCTACCCCAATGCAGTCACGAAGAGTGATATTATGCACATAAAGCATGAATGCAAGTGGCCTTATTTCGCTGTCGTTCTTGCTCCTGACGCTGAGGAAAGAATTTCTTCTCATCGGGCCGGCTTTTCAATGGTTCACACATATCCTTTCACTCTTCATCTCAACAAGCAAGTGGTCGTGCTTGATCACTTGGCTAACCATGCCCAGGTTGCATTTTCCTTTGATCATCTTTTGGCTTTCTACTCCCCTCGTCTTCAGAAGCGGGGATGCTGATGTTCATAAAAAAGGCATAGTCCCCAATAGTGAAGATTCCAAAGACTGTGGTTGGCTGTACAGGTACATGGTTGTGCAGTTTGGCGATTTAGTATTCTCTCTTCCCTTTCCAGAGGTCTTCCATAGAAAGTGCAAGTCCGCAGAAACTTATCTTCTTGCTTTCGACTGTGGTTGCTCCAAATTGATTTTCTTTCTTCTTTGCAGTGAACGTAGTGTCCACAATCTCTTTGAGTCATAATGAACTGATGACGTGGGTCACTAACATATTTTTGATGAATCATCCTGAATCCTTAACCTTCTTGTCCCTGGCAAACGTGAATGGCTGGCGAGCGAAAGATCACTGTAAGTAATCATTGATCCATTCTTTCTACCCAAAGTTTCTCCCATATTTTGATTCACTACTGCTTCCAGGGTTCTCCCATCATGACATGCCTCCGCTTGTGGAGATTCAGATAGTTGCGCCGTTTATTGCTTCCTTACCCGATGTACAGGAATCTAGTGGAAGAATTTTGGAGAAGGCGAGCAGATCTCGTTCCTCGAAGAGGAGGAGGTCCTCTAGGCAGGCCAATATGCCCATTGCTAGTGAATCCCTAGTGATTTCTGATTTCGAGGGAGAAGTCCCCCGAGTGTCCGTGTCTGATGCTGTTGAAACGACCCCGTCTGCTGTTATTGAAGTTGGTCCTTCTTTACGAAAGCGTAGACATCTGATTGAAGAGAATCCCATAGCAGAGGAAGAGGCTAGTGTGGAGGATAATATCTTGCCTCCCGCCATGCCTTTTGATCCGCAACCTCCAGGTTTGTTGGACCTCATTTTTTTTTTGAAATAACATTCTTTCTTTGTCGACTTCAAAGGCTGATATCATCCGTCTATGTTTAGAATCTGTTGTTGCTGCTCCGAATACTAAGGGTTCTAACTTCTTTCACACCGGCGTCCTTGCAAAGAAGTTGTTGTAAAGACCGTGCATGAGCCCGTAGGTGGAGCTCGGGAGGTTGTAATCCCTATTACTGCGGGAGTTAACCTGATGAAGACTCCATGGGTTGTAACAGTCCATACTACTAAACTTGTTGGTCCTATAGAGCAAGAACACCTCTCTGGCTACAACAGTCATGAGCTGCTTGAGGTTGCCACCGGATGCTCCCTTCGGGTAAGATTCCTACTGTCATCGTGTCAAGTTCAGCATCACTTTTTCCTTACCAAATTCCTGTTCCCGCCATTGCTCAGGGATTGAAGGTGTATCATGAGATACTCTACTGGGAAGGCTTATAATGCAATCTGGTCGAGGAGGCTGAGGAGTTGAAGGGTGAGCTGCAGACCACTCGTGATACTTACCGCACAGAGGTTCTGAAGAGCAAGAACATGGAGAGGGTGTTGACTTGTGAAGTTCGCAAGCACAAGCAGGATGTGGAGGCCCTCAAGTCGCCCCTTACAGATGTCAAGGTCTCAGAGCAGCTTCATCTTGGCAACGTGAATCGTCTGGAGGGGATCGTGAGAGACATGTGGCAGTAATTATCCGGTATTGAAGAAAGAATGAATGCCGCTGAGAAGTACGCCTCAGATGCTCAGGATCTCTCCACCTTCCTTCAAGATGAAAATGACATGCTGAAAGGTAATGTGGCATCACTTGAACGAATTTGCGACAACCCCTGCAGAGAGTGCCACTTGAAAGATCAGCAGAGAGAAGCTCTGAATGCTCATTGCATAGCAGAAGTTGATCGTGCCAACATTGCAGCCGCTTTTTCCACTCTTCTCTGAGTTTGTGACGATCCTAATTTTGACCTGGCTGCGGGGATTGCCTCGTATACTGGCCTTGTTGCCCAAGCAGATACTCAACTTGGTCCTGACCTTAAGGAAGGCTCTGAAGAATTGAGTGGAGAAAGAAAGGAGGACCTTTACGGAGTGCTGCCGATGAAGGAAGTCTCCTGAGAAAGGAATGAAAATCACCCCCCCCCCCCAATTTGATGCTTTTTTAAACGTATCTAGTGATTAGACATTTCTCTGAGTATGCAGATGTTTAATGTAAATTTTAGGCCCTTTTTATGGCATATTAACTTAAATCACTTGTGCCTTTATTTGTGACGTTTTAAAATTTTCACTGTAAACAATAAGTAATGCTTAGTTATGCCTCTGTGGGCATTTGCACCTAAAAATTAGATGGCTTCCAGTCATCCTGACTGTCCTAGTTACTTAAGAACATGTGTCAGTGTGCCTGCCTTGAGCAATTACGTCTGTTGTGCACAGATAGACGGCGGCTAGGTTTTATCCATAGCACATGGCTGTTTCCGCCCACAGTGGGACGACTTTAGCTCATGTGGAAATGGTCCTTTTGCATTTTAAGACAACAGGTCTTCACTTAGTTACTCGAGTATTTAAGACTTTCTGGCACTACACGGACAGGCGTCCCCGTCGGCGTGTAGGTGCAATTATTGATTTAGCAAGTTCAACCCTCGATTAATGCCTGGTGGCTGAGTTAGACGTGCTCTAGCTCTAAACGAGTAGTGTACCCTACTTTTGTCACGGAAAGTGGGTATAAATAAGTAAAACTTACTAATTAAGATAGTAGTTTTATTAGTAAAGGCGCAAAGCCTAGGATGCTATGGGTGGAGACCCGTTACATGTTCAAAAAGTATGAAATACTGTAATCTAAGAGCGAGACTAATGTGCTAAGTAAATTCGCAAAAGAAAAGTACTTCCAATTATCCCTACTCCTTCTCCCCCCCCCCCCCCCCCAAAAAAATAATGTCAATCAACTATACCGTCTGAATCGCAGTCCTAGTTAATTAAGGCTTCGAGGGCCTCGGGGTCTCCTGGAATATTCACTTTGGCATTTGCTCAGGGACAGCTGCTCCAAGGATTACGGTCGTATAGCATTCCTTTGCTACCTCCTGATCACCATTCACTTCTTTTATCCCCCATTGAGTAGGGTACTTCAGTTTCTGATGCCAGGTGGATGGCACTGCTTTGGCTTGTTGGATCCATGGTCGGCCGACAATCCCATTGTAAGGAACGCCTCCCTTGATTACCTGAAAGGATGAAACATAATCTATCCCCGAAAAGCAGGTTGTTAAGTCAACTTCGCCTATAGCTTTCTCGCAAAAATTATTGAAGCCTGTGAGCGTGTAAACGCTCGGCATAATTTGATCCTCAACACCCATCGCCTTCAGTGCATCCCATCTGATGAGGTTTATGGTACAACCAGCGTCGACCGATACATTTTTGACGAGTGTGTCTTCCATCCTAAGTGTTATGACCAGGGCGTTATCGTGGGGGGTGCTGTAGATAATGTTGTCCTCCTCGTTGAATAGAATCATCTTATCTTGGGCGTGGCCCTGGTTGGGTGCTGCTGAGATATCCTCTGACCTTTTGAGTAATTTTGGACCCCCGATTATCACATTGATGGACCTCTTATGATCGGGTAGTCTTGGCGGTACGTCCTGGTTCACACTTCTGCTGAAGGTCTGCTTTCCCTAATCGGTGAGCAAGTCCTTGAGGTATCCTTTATTCAACAAACTCATGACCTCTATGATCAATGCTCTGCACCCGGCCATTTCGTGCCCGTGGTCCCTATGAAAATAACAGTAAAGCTCCTTGCTCCTCCTACCCGGTTCTGCTCTCAAGTTGCTTGGCCGACAGATTTGTGCGTTCTTCATATGATCTCATACGAATTCCACGGCTTTGACTCATAGATCCAATTCTTCGAATCGATTAGGAAGCCACTCCACGTTGAACGATCCCTTGGATAATGACCCTAACGTTCCCTGGCCGCCTTGCCGTTTTTGAAAATCATCCCTGCTATCTTTCCTGTTTCACTTACCTTTGTTTGAAGTTCCTCCATGTATACCTATTTTTGTCCTTGGCGGATGACGTCTTGGATAGCCGGTCAGACTTCCTCAGGAGCAGAAGACTCCCCGGGCTCTAGGCAAAGCTTCTCAGTGTACCTCTGGTGCAGGGCATTCTATGTTGACACAGGGTGCTGAGTCAAACTTCACTGCAGCTCTCTAGTGGCTAGGGATCCCTTTTGATTCAAGCTTTTGCCAAATGCTACCACAACAATATTGTCGGGAACTAGAGGGAGCTCCATGTGTTCCCTCTGGAACCTGTCGAGATAATCTTTGAGCAGCTCGTTGTCTCGCTGACGGATCTCGAAGATATCCTCCATGCGCTTCTCCTGCTTGCGGGCACCAGAATTTGATTTCTTGAATAAATTATGCATCTGAGTGAATGATTCAATTAAACACATAGGTAGCTGAGTGTACCAAGCAAGGGCTCCTTTGGTCAGAGTTGAGCCAAACCTCTTCACTAGAGCAGACTGGATTTATTTTTCAGTAATCTTGTTACTCTTCACAGCTGTATAGTACGCAATAATATGCTCATTCGGATCAGTCGTTCCATCCTATTTGATAAGTGGAAGTGCTTTGGTATACGGACCGGTACAGCACTTGCCCTGTAAGTATGCTTGTAAAACTTCTGCTCAGCTATCGTGGTAACTTGGGGTGGAGCACCCGACCCGTTACCAATCCGGTCATGGATAGCCTTCACCTCCTTTTATGAGATCCTAAATGATAGGGGCTTCCTTAAGATCTTGGTTGTTGATTGTTGATGAGCCTCCTAGAACAGCGTCCATGTTAAGCGTTCGGCTAGGAAGTGATGCTGGTGAATCATTTACAGGCGCTGGTCCTCGTGGAGACGGTGGCCTCTGAAACGATCCTGTAAACATCGTGCCTAGTTTGCGAGATACCCCCTCGATCACATTGTTGGAGTTTTGTTTCACCTGTTCCATCATATTTTTGAGTAGATCAGTGATGAAAATTCTGAACTCAGGATTACCTTCCAATGGGCGGTTCATCCCTTCATTACTGGCGACAGGGGTCGGTTCTTGAGAAGAATCTTTCGGCTGCTCAGTTGAATCCTTTTGCCTGATGCTGGGATCGTCAAGATCCTTTGCAGACTTGTCCACTCCATCTGTGGTGTTCTTTGGAACGCTGTTGTCGTCGTCAGACATGATTGCGCCTTTTCCTTCATAGAATACATACAATTGTCTGGGCCCCACGGTAGGCGCCAAACTGTTTATGTCTAAATTTGTACATCTAGGTTAAACAATTAATTATGAATGAGGTCACAAGCAATATGGTAATTTACGATGGAAAAGTAAGTAAATACGATGAAAATAAAGACAAGTAATTAAGCAGGAAATAATAGACAAAGCAAAGTAAATCTTATTCCTTGAGAGTAGCCGAGTTTGATGGTGATTCGTGTGTTGTGTACAATACAATGTAAGGAGGGGTATTTATAGTAGTGATACATAGTCCTAAATAAAGTAAAATACAAGTACTAATAAGGCCATGGGCCTACAACTCAAGGCGGTGGTATATTAAACTAAACCCTAGGCGATGGGATACGTGCCCTGCACCCTGTGATCAAAACGCCTAACTGGTCGTTGGCTCTAGGAGCGAGCGTATGTCCTTAGTGCCCGGTGACTTGTAGGATAAGTCTAGTCTCGCCAGATGGACTCGTATCCCCGTAAAAATAGGTGACGTATTTTTGCCCGCACACGTGGCTGTGGCAAAAGGTTAGGAATTTCATCAGATGGATGTACACAATGCATTATTGCATGGGGATTTTCGTGAAGAAGTGTATATAAAATAGGCTCCAGGACATCAAATGCATGGGAAAGGAAATGTGTGTCTTTTCTAAAAATCCTTATATGGTTTAAAGCAAGCTCCTCTTTGTTGGTTTGCAAAGTTGTTGGTCGCTCTAAAGAATTATGGGTTCCGAAAATCATACTCGGACTACTCTTTATTTACAATGAAGAAGGGAAATGTGCTATTAAATGTGCTCGTTTATGTGGACGATTTGATTATCTGTGGTAATGATCCGAGTAATCTTCAAGTATATCTCTCAAAATTTATGGAAGATCTAGGTACTTTGAAGTATTTTTTGGGTGTTGAAGTGGCAAGGGGTCCGAAATAAATTTTCCTGTGTCAGAGAAAGTATGCTTTGGATATCATATTGGAGGCCGGATTGTTGGGGCAAAAACCGGTGGGTACACCAATAGAGCAGAATCATCGTTTTACACTTGCGACTGGCTGTTTTGTCAAACATCCCGAACGATTTAGAAGACTTGTTGGAAGATCGATATATCTGTATTTTACGCGCCCGGATTTGTCATATAGTGTGCATGTATTGTCGCAATTCATGTAGAGTCCCCGTGTTGAGCCTATGGAAGTGGCACTCCGTGTCGTTAGATACTTGAAATGGTGTTCGGGTCAAGGCATTGTAATGAGTTCTCGGTGTGGTCTATGCTTGTACGGGTGATGTGATTCAGATTGGGCGGGGTGTCCGTTGACACGTCACTCGTTGACTGGTTGGTATGTTTCTTTAGGGGACTCACCAATATCATGGCGGACGAGGAAGCAACAAATTATTTCTCAGCCTTCAGTAGAGGCAGAGTATCGATCGATGACAATGACCATGTGCGAGTTGAAATGGTTGAAAGGGATACTATGAAATCTTGGAATATAGCACTGTCCTCCGACAAATTTGAAGTGTGACAGTCAAGCAGCATTGCATATCACTCGGAATGCTCTCTTCCACGAGCGCACTAAACACATCGAGCTTATTTGCCACTTTGTTCAAAATGATATTATCGGAGGCACCATACGTCCCAGTTATGTGCCCACGGACACTCAACTGACCGATATTTTTACTAAGTCATTTGGGTACGACTACTTGATTTTCGTTATTTTCTCCCTCTCTGCACAAAGATGGCATTGTGCAGTTAAAAAAGCGGGGTTAGTTCTCCATTATCACCAAGAGCGATGACACGTAAGTTTTGCTCTGGTCTCATTTTTTTGGTTACTTGACTTCCATAAGTGCGAGAAAACTAATATTTCATTATACTTTTAGCTAGAAAGCTTCCAATCAATCCTCCCGAGGACTTAGCAGCTTGGGCGCAAGCTATTATTAACGCTGAGGGGAGGCCGGCGAGGCATTGGATGGTCTTGGCTGCTCGTGAGGAGAACAACTGGTCGGGCAAATGACTTGGTTAGTGTGCTTCAAAGTTCAATATTTCCCTTTCTTAGTGCGTCCTCTTTTGGTCTTACTCCTTTATTTTTCAGATTTTAACGAGCTTCCTGCCGAGGCAAAGAAGGAGGAAGATAAGAAAGAGAAGAAGAAAACAAAGACGAAGAAGAAGCAGGGACGATGAGAGGATGTCGTCAAGGTCCCTGATGTCAAGGCTAGTTTGCAGTCTATGGATGAGTCTGTTTGGACTCTCACTCAGGCCCCAAGAGGTATCCTTGTTTATCCTTCGTATATCTTCTCGTTTTCTTTTCCTTTAAATGACACGTTTTCTCTTTTCATGTCCGAAAAGGAAAAGGGATATGCCCAAAAAGCCACCCAAGGCTAAAATCCCTCGGGTTGAGTCAAGTCCCTCGACGAAGACTAATTGACGAGCCAGACGACATCTGTGCTCGAGACGAGGTCGAGGTGGTGAGCATTAAGGAACCGAGCCAAGTTATTGATAGGGTTCGTGAGGAGATTGAGTCCAATTGGGCTAAGCCTGTCGAAGGGGTTCCATCTGCAAAGGGGGCGAGTGCCGATTTAACTCGAGCTGAGACAGCCCTTCCTCAAGGAACTAGGATAATCCCAATTCCGATTGATGTTTGCCTGCTGGACAATAGAATGGGGGTTGCCATTAGCTGCAAGGGGCTGCTTGGGCCTTTATAAAATGAGCGGCTCAAGAATGTGCCCTCGAATGATTTGATGGCTTATTCGGCTCAACATGCGATTCATGAAAGCTTTTAGTTTGCTTTACTGCTTCTTCAATTTTAACTGCTTTTCCTACTTTTGATTTCCTCTTTTCTGGCTGTAGGGCTACGTCCATGCTATGAAAGCGGTTGAGATCGAGGCCAAACGAGCAGCTTACCTTAAGCAGGTCGGGGATGAGTGGGATAAGAAGGACTAGGCTCGAGGCTCGTGTTTCTGAGCTTAAAAAGCAACTCCTTGATTCGGAAACCAAATTAGGCTGAGCTCAGAAAGAGGTTGAACAATCGAACACCAAACTCTCTCAGGCTCATGGAGAAATTGCCAATCTTAGGGCCGAGAAGAGGTCTCAAGAGGAAAACCATCAAGCCGAACTTCAGAAGCAGGCTGATGCAGCAGATGCAGTGCTTAAAGGACTAACTGAGCAATTCGAGGAGAGATCTTCGCTGCTTGCCTCAAAGATGAAAGAGGTTGAACCCAAGAATTAGGTTCTTGATGCTGAAATGAAGATCCTTCAGGGCAAAAAAACAATCTCATATTCTGAGCTAAAGTGCAACTTCATGGCCAAGTTGAACTCGAGAGCTACCCGACCCAAAGTTGACATAAATTGGGCGATCATTCAGACCAAGCTGAAGACCCTCGAACGATGTAAAGAGGGGGATAGTTTGGATGACGATATTGCCAAGGCTAAGATAGATGTCGCTACGGCTCGAAAGTTTTTAGATCAACTTCCCTCGAGAAGTGAGAGCTTGTCCGAAGGAGAAACTTCGGGTAGTGATAGCGTGGCTAGTGGGTGACAGCTCGTTTGTTTTGTTTTGGGCCTTCGGGCTATTTTCTTTATAATATATGAATATTAAATGTTAGTCAATATCTTTTCGAGTTTTTATTTGCTTGCAAGACTTTAAGTATATTATAAAGCTAGCTTAGGAAGACGTCTCGTCCTCGAACCGAGGCTTGAACAAGGCTTAATGGATAAAAAGATGATGAGTCGATTTTTATTCCATTGATGAAAATCTAGCCGGTTTACATAGAGCCTATTTATACTTAGGCAAATTTAATTTACAAAAGCCATTTAGGGTAATGAATATGAGTAATCAAGCGTAATATTATGGGGTCAGTCCCCGGTGTAGGTCCAGCTATGCCTCGGGCGATCTCCATGTTTTTGAAGTTCTCGAGTTAAGTCCCCGAGTTCGAGTTATTTTTTGAAGAACCTGAGCTGCGAATCTATGAGTCGATTGCAGACTTACCTCATCCCCTTGCACCCCCCCCCCCCCCCCCCGCCGTGGTTGAGTGTGAAGGATGAGGACTCAAGCACTGTCGACTTGGGAGCGATATCTCATTGATGTTAGAAGTAATACCTCTTCAAATTGGATATATTCCAATTTAACGGCTCTTGCTTCCCCTCGAGGTTTTCCAGTTGATAAGACCATTTCCCTACGATTGCTTTCACTCGATAGGGGCCTTCCCAACTGGCGGCCAATTTCCTTGTATTTTTCTCTTTGGTCGTTTGATTTGAGCCCCTCAAGACATAGTCGCCAACCTTGAACGCTCTCAACTTGGCCTTTTTGTTTAAGTAAGCCTCGATTTGCCCTTTTTGAGTTATCAACCGCACGTAGGCCATCTCTCGTCTTCCTTCGAGCAAATCCAATTCCACTCTTATAGCTTCTTGATTTGTCTCCTCTATAGAATGAGCATAGCGAAGAATTGGTTTACCAACCTCGACAAGAATTAGCGAATCTACCCCGTAAACAAGAGAAAATGGGGTTTCGCCAGTGCTATTCTTCTCTATTGTCCTCATTGCCCGTAACACTTCTGGTAACTCATCGGGCCATGAGCCTTTTGCTTTGTTCATTCTCTTTTTAAGATTTTCGACGATTATTCTATTTAAGGACTCAACTTGTCCATTGGCACTGGGGTGGTAGGGTGTTGAAGCCACCATTTTGATCACCCATTTTGCAAAGAAAGATGTGACCTCCAAGCCAACGAATTGTGTGTCGTTATCACAAGTGATCTCCCTCGGAACTCCAAATCGGCATATGATATTTTTCCATATGACGTTGATGACTTCCTTTTTCCTGACTTTAGCAAAAGCTCCTGCTTCGATCCATCTGGAAAAATAATCAGTGAGCACGAGCATGTATTTAACACTGCCATTCGCTTTGGGAATAGCCCCCACGATATCCATTCCCCATTTCATGAAGGGCCATGGTGAGACCACTGAGTGCAAGGGTTCGGCCTGCTGATGAGTCATGGAGGCATGCCTTTGACACTTATCGCAATTCCTAACAAATACTCTGGCATGCTTACTTATTTTGGGCCAATAGTAGCCAGCTCGGAAGAGCTTTCGCACGAGGGTTTTAGCTCCAGAGTGATTACCACACGTTCCTTCATGCACTTCTTTCATCACGTATTCATCCTCTCCTGGGCCTAGACATTTGGCCATCGGGCCGCAATAAAGCTTCTTATACAATTGTCCATATATTATCGTGTATGGGACTACGTGCTTCCTGAATTTTACCGCTTCTTTATTGTCTGGTGGTAGAATGCCTGACTCCAGATAAAAGATGAACTTTGTCCGCCAATCCCAATATTGATTCACCACATTTACTTCCAGCTTCATCTTTCCCATTGCTGACGTGAAAACCCTAACTGTGGCGTCGGTCCCTGAGTCATCTGTTTCAACTGCCGAGGCCAATTTCGCCAAGGCATCGGCCTCGACATTTTCCTCTCGTGTTATTTGCATGACCTTTCATTCTGGGCTCCCGAGTGGAATATCCACCGAAGACTTGATTCGCCGCTAGCTGCGAGTCGCACCTTAGCTCTATATTCTCAGCTCCTATTTCTTTGGCCAGCTTTAATCGTACTATGGCAGCCTCGTACTCAGCTTCGTTGTTGGTTAGCCTCTCGAATTTCATCGAGTGCCTTAGCTTTTACCCCGTGGGAGCTACGAGCACTATTCCGAGCCCTGAGCCGTTGGAATTGGCTGCCCCATCTGTGTTTAAGGTTCCATACCCCATGGGTGGCACCCTTTGAAACTAGATTCTCTTTTTCCACCTCGGGAAGTAGTTTAGCACTAAAATCAACTGCAAAAGCAACTAACACTTGGGATTTTTTGGCTGTGCGGGCTTGGTATATAATATCATACTCACTCAGCTCGACCGTCCGCCTAGATAATCTTCCAATTCTAGTTTATGTAATATATTTCTTAAGGGGAAGGTTGTTACTACGGCTATTGGATGACAGTGGAAATAAGGGCGTAGTTTTCGAGCAGCAATAACTAATGCAAGCGCTAATTTTTCTAAATAGGGGTACCTTGTTTCAGCTTCGAGGAGAGCTTTGCTAACATAGTATATTGGTTGTTGCTTTCCTTCTTCCTCTCGAACTAGTACTGCGTGACCGACACCTCGGAGCCGACCAGGTATACCAACAGCGTCTCGCCACCTTTTGGTTTGGCCAACAATAGGTCGTTGGCCAAATAATGTTTCAACTCTCTCAGAGCCTCCTTGCACTCGGGAGTCCATTCAATGGAAGTATTCTTTTTCAAGACGGAAAAGAATCTATGGCACTGCTCGGATGACCTTGAAATAAATCGACTCAGAGCGGCTAATCGACCAGTTAAGCGTTGGACTTCCTTTGGGCTCGGCAATTCCTTGGGGATTTCTTGTATAGCTTTGATCTTGTCGGGATTTGCCTCGATACCTCTCTCTGAGACAATAAACACCAGGAATTTCCCCGAGCTTACCCTAATAGCACACTATTCGGGGTTCAGCTTCATGTAGTACTGCCTCAAAATCGCAAAGGCCTCATTTAGTTGTTTCAGATGATCTTCCAATCAGACAGATTTCACCAACATATCATCGATATATGCTTCCATCATTTTTCCAATGTAATCTTTAAACATTTGGCATACCAGCCTTTGATAAGTTGCTCCGGCATTTTTTAGGCCGAGGGGCATCACCTTATAACAATAGGTTCCTTCATCTGTGATAAAGGAAGTTTTTTCTTTATCACTGGGGTCTATCAAGATCTGATTGTACCCTGAATATGCATCCAAAAAGGTTAAGAGTTTGTGTCCAGCCGTGGAGTCTATTAACCTATCTATTTGGGGCAAATGGTAGGAGTCTTTAGGGCAAGATTTACTCAGGTCGGTGTAATCGACACACATTCTCCACTTGCTGTTTTCTTGGGTACCACTACCACATTAGCAAGCCAATCTGGGTACTTGACTTCTCTTATGAATCCATTGTTGAGCAATCTCTGGTCTCTTCTTGGATCGCCTTCTTATTGACTTTAGCGTTGAGTCTTTTCTTCTGTTTCACCGAGAGATGGTTGGGATCTACATTCAACCTGTGTGTCATGATTTCAGGATCGATCCCCACCATGTCTACATGAGACCAAGCAACGCAGTCATCATCGTCTTTCAACAATTCGATGAGAGCTTTCTTAGACTCAGCATCTAGCTCTGAGCCTACTTATATTTTTCTTTTTGGGAACTCTTCTGACAAGGCATAAGATTCCAGCTCTTCCACCATTGAGTCCTCAGCCTTTTGCTTCCAAGGTTCTTGAATGAAAGTTGGGATCTTCTCTTCCTGCTTTGGATGAGCAACCTCTTGAATCGATCTCTCCTCTTTATGGGGCTCCGAGCCGCTCGGTTGTGATTTCAAGTGCCCCATCAGGGCGTTCCCACTTTTTACGGTGACTGAATAGCATCTCCGAGCTGTTAATTGGTCACCTCGGATTGCGTAGATTCCCTACGGAGTGGGCAATTTAATCACCTGGTGGAAGGTTGATGGTACGGCCTCCATTTCATAAATCCAAGGCCTTCCAAGGATAACGTTGTAAGCCATATCCTCATTCATTACTTGAAAAGTTGTTTTCTTGTCAACCCCCTCGGCGGTGGTTGTAAGGGTGATTTCCCTTAAGGTTCTTTCCACAGAGCTGTTGAACCCTACTAAAATGATTGTTTTTTGAATGATGAGATCCTTCAACCACATTTGTTCAATGGCTCTATGACTGATGATATTCACAAAAGTCCCAGGATATATTAAGACTCATTTTACGTCTGAGTCGTTGATCCTCAAGATAATAATCAGAGCATCATGATGAGGGGTCATCATTTTATAGCAATCCTTCTCATTAAAATATGATTTCATTGTCGCTTCCTTCAACTTGAGTCCTTCTTTCCGTACCGGTTGAGAATTTCGCAGACTTTCTCACCGTGGAGAGATTGACTCTGTTTACTTCCATGCCACTGATTATGATGCTCAAATATTTTCGTGACAATGAGAGAATTGATATCTTGCTAAGATTTGGAAAAGATTCGACTTTGGAATAAGTGTTATTACCAAATCCCCACAGACGACGCTAATTTGTGTTGGCCTAATTCGAGGTAGGACAACAAATCGAATTTGTTTTGGAGTTGATTGATAATTTGCTTGTATCAAAGTTATGATCGAACTGAGATTGAATTTAAACGAGGCAAATGCTTAATGAAATACACGAGGCAGAAAATAAATGAGCAGTAATGTATATAACCGAAACAAAGCTTGAGAGAAGGAATATAAGTCAAGTATTGTATTTCTGGATGCCTTTCTTGTTTACAAAAGGTTCCTATTTATAATTGATAGGAACGAGAAGATTACAATTGCATTCAATGGTAATTACTCTGTATTCATTCATTGCTAGCTAACGGTCTTTCTTTTTAATGCTTGAGCAATGGTCGTGTAACGGTCGACGGTTATAATTAGATGTGGTCGTTCGCCGAGGTAATATAATCCCTCGAGGGGTCGCCGTATTGATCATTTTTCAATCCTTCCGAGTTCTGATCTTGCACTCGGCTCGATCTTACCCAAGATGGAGGCGAAAACCACCTCCTCGAGAAACTGTCCTCGGTGAAACTTGACTGCCTCGTGGTATAAGCTTTTGCACCGAGGCGACGGGGTTTTTACCCAATAGAAGACTCAACGAGTCTTGGATTTTGTGAAATGCAGGCAGAAAACTTACAAGCCCAAGGTTGCTCCTACTCCCATACCAAAACAGTTCAAGTTATAGATCTTGAAGAAGTATGATGGTACAACCGACCCAGCTGACCATGTAGCCGATATATGGCCATGGTCAAGAGCAATGATTTGACCCCGGTGGAAAAGGAATCAATGTTCTTGAAGAAGTTCAGAGACACCCTTGAGAAAAGGGCACTTCGTTGGTATATGCACCTCCCCTCGAATTCCATCCCAAGCTTTGATGAATTAGCTGAATTGTTCATCAAAGCGCACACTGGGGCCCAGAAAATCCTCAAGCGGAAGGAGGATGTGTTCGAAATCAAACAACGGTACAGGGAGCCCATCAAAGATTTCCTCGAGCGGTTTTAGGAAAAAAGAATGGAATTGCTAACTATGGATGACAACGTGGCAATCATGGCGTTTGAGATAAACATTAATGCTAGCAATTCTGAGGCTGCTGCCGAGCTGAAAAGGATCTCTAACAGTGGCAGGCTCGAACCTGGGATGAATTGCATAATAGGGCAAAACCCAAGGTTAGGCTCGAGGAAGCGGAATGGGGAGTGGTGGGTCAATACAACGCTTATAGAAATCGACCTGAGTCTTCTCGATGCGCCGCGAGGGAGCTAGAAAAGTCGATATGACAACTATAACTCTCAAACGCAGCACATAAGTCAAAGGCTCGGAGCCTAGCATGTAAGCCAAAGGCTCGGGGGGAAGGTCGGTGCGAAATACAACCAAAAGAATTTAACGGGGCCATCTTTGGTATCCAAGGAAAAGGATCTTCCTTGAACCCCTGGCTATAATTTCAATGTCTCAACCACGAAGTTGGTAAACGCATTAAAAGGGATGACTGACCAAGGGGTACAGTTACTAAAGGATATGAGGACAACCCCAGGGAATAGAGATCACAATTTATAACGAGTTCCATGCTGACTATGGACATCTAACTGAAGATTGTAAGGCACTTCGCCTCGAGGTGGCCCACTAAGGGAATGTTAAAAGAGTTTCTCACTGAGGGAAAAAGAATTTTGCAAAAAAATAGGGGAGATGGTCAACCACTGAGGGCTCCATCCCTTAGAAGTGTCATGAATGTTATAACTGGGGGGGTCGGAGGTGAACGACATCAATTTCACCGCTACAAAGAAGTTTGCGAAGTTCTCCATTACAAAGGAGAAGAGAACCGAACTTGAGGATCGGGCAAGGAGATTGTTTTTTATGATGATGACTGCGATGGGATGATGTTTCCCCATCACGATGCTTTAGTAATCATGTTAAAAATCAATGACTCAGATATTAAACGAGTCTTTATCAACCCCAGGAGCTTGGTAAACATAATCAGCTATGGGGCAGTGAAAAAAATGTGCTTGAAGGACCAAATCGTCCCAAGGCAACCATATTGACAGGGTTTAATAACTCCACGGAAAAAACACTGGGTGAGATTACTCTCACTACTTACGCGCAGGGAGTTGTTAAGGAGAAAGTGTTCCAAGTAATGACCGTGGACATGGCATATAATGTTATCCTCGGGAGACCTTGTATCCATGAGATTGAAGCCGTACCATCCACTCTTCACCAGGTCATTAAGTTCCTTACCCCATGGGGAATTCGTTTAATCTGAGGCGAACAACGAATGGCTAGGCAATGCTATTGGTTGCTATGAAGAGTGGTGTCGCCCCGAATGGACCGTCGAAATAGCAATTAACTCAGTCGGGGTCAAACAAGGTCGCGAGTTCGACTCTCGAAATGGACTCTCAAAAAGGTGTAAAAAAGATCCCAGCATGCATTTAAGAGCCTCAAAAATAAAAAGCCGAGGACCCAACCATTGAGGAGCTGGAATTCGTCGCCTAATCGAAGGTGTTTCTAGAAAGAAAAGTGTTTGTTGGCTCGGAGCTGTATCCGGAGTCAAAAAAGGCAATTATTGATTTGCTAAAGGTGAATGATGATTACTTCGCCTGGTCACATGCTGATATGGTGGGGATCGATCCAGAGATTATGATGCATAAATTGAACGTCGACCCCTATCATCCCCCAGTGAAGTAGAAGAAAAGGCTTCACGCTGGTGTGAAGAAGAAAGCTATTGAAGATGAAACCAAAAGTTTGCTTGATAATGGTTTCATAAGAGAAGTAAAGTACCCTGATTGGCTCGCCAATGTAGTGGTGGTTCCAAAAAAGAATGGCAAGTGGAGGATGTGAGTGGATTATACAGATCTAAACAAAGCTTGCCCAAAAAATTCGTACCGCTACCAAAAATAAATAGGCTGATAGACTCCACGGCTGGACACAAATTGTTAACCTTCTTGGATGCTTACTCAGGATACAATCAAATTCTGATGGATCCAAATGATGAAGAAAAGACTTCTTTCATCACAGATCAAGGTACGTATTTTTATAAGGTGATGCCATTTGGCCTCAAAAATGCCAGAGCAACTTATCAAAGGTTAGTGTGCTGAATGTTCAAAGATTATAATGGATAGACGATGGAGGCACATAGACGACATGCTAGGGAATCTAGATGGAGGATCATTTGAATCATTTGAGAGAAGCCTTCGCTATTCTAAGGCAATAAAACATGAAGTTAAACCCTTAATAATGTGCTTTTGGGGTTGGCTTGGGAAAGTTTAAAGGGTTCATCTTTTTCGAGTAAGGCATCGAGGTAAAACTCGAGAAAGTTAAGGGTATCGAAGAAATCCCTGAGGTACTCTCAGGAACTAAAGTGGCCCAATGCTTGACTGGCCGCATCGACCCCTTGAATAGATTTATCTCGAGGTCTTCTGAGTGATGCCATATATTCTTCTCTGTTTTAAAGAAGAATACTGACACGACCCGGAATCCGGTTAGGCCGTGCGGGCACCCGACATCCTCCCCTAGACCCGTCGGGCGAACCCTTACCAATTAAATCAGGAAAATAAATATAACAATTTACAAATAAGGACAAGACTTAAAATAAAAACACAGACATACTGATACCTCTAAGCTGTACAAAAGAAATTACAGCTGACTACCCAACATGCTAGGTTTAGGGCTATCCAGACCAGACATCTAAGAGTACAAAAGAAGACAGATACCTCCTGAAGGGAGCAAAATACAACTGAAATAATGAACAATAAACTGGTGGCCATCCGGAATAAATGCTGGCTCACCCTGATAGCTGACGTCGTCTTCGCTCCTTCACAACGTGGCGAACTCCGCTGGAGCGAACCTGCCGAAACGAAATAGATAGACAAGGAACAAAGAACAAACAAGGGTGAGTCAAAAGGACTCAATAAGTGGGGCAGACTAGTCACCTCAAAGAATAGGATAGCTAGCCAGGGAGAAAAGAAATAGATAGACCAAATTCATTTTATTTAAATTATAAAAAGGCAGAGCCAGATAACAACTGGAAACACGTATGAAACCATAAACTCAACTGGGGATACGAGCCAGAAACATATCAACAAATAAGCAATGCACATATAAGCAGGACAGTAGTCATGTATCGTAAGTCTATCCAATAGTATGAAATGAGATGAAATGAAATGAAATGAAATGAAATGTGATGCAAAGGGTCACATGTGCCCGTCGTCCCATCTCGAAGCGGAATACTCCTGCATTCGAGGGGAATCCAATCTGATAACCAACTGGAGCGGAATACTCCTGCTCCTGGGGCGGAATACTCCTGCACCCTCTTTGGGCACTCGGACCCAATAATTACCTCCGCTGGCTAACCAGCCAGAACAGTTGGTGGCGCAACACATGCTGCTTCTAGAACATAATTTAGCGCGACAATACTAAAAACTGGAATAGGAGCTCCCTGAGACCGAACATCTGTATCTGCGGCAACCTGATAAGCTTTCTAGCGAATAATAGGTTCTTACGGTATCTGCGTCGCCATGATTCTCGTCAAAGCATCGTAGAGAGCCAAGGGAACCACAAGGTCCTGCTCCCTTGCCCATCGCAAGCTCGTACAGCTGGGACCTCCATAACTAGATCGTCAGCACGATCAAAACTCTCGGGGCTTCGTCAGTGCTAGCCCCAGGCTAGACTGCTTCGTCTTGAACTCATATCGTCTGCTGATTTGTCGCACGAGGGTTCACAATTACCACGAAGGAATTAACGAATTAATGAAAATACTTTTGAATCCTAGACCGACGCACGATTAGAAATGAAGGAAGTGAGACTTCCTAAATGCCATCATAGCCCCTCGTAGATAAGTACGGACGTCTACGTACCCATCAGCGAGACTCTACTAGACACTGTCTTAGTCTGGATAGACTCTAAACATGGCTCTGATACCAACTGAAATGAAATGGAATGAGATGAAAAGAAATGGAAATAGATCGAGGATAGCTTCAGGAAGTTCATCTTCTTATTTGCTTGGCTACCAAAGCTAAACTGCTTACGTGTCAAAGTAGCCCAAGAATCGCAATTGAAGAAACAGATATTAACTGAGCTTTATAGAACAACAAGATGCCAGGCGGACAATACCGACACTTACTGCCAAATCTCTCATATTTAGACTAGATAACTAGTAAGGTCTCACAAATGCCAGGAATAAATTATATCAAAAACTCTTTTTATAACTAGGACAAGCTCATAGAATAACATGACTCTACTAGAATCTCGAACCAAGAGGAGACACATAAATCGAGCATTACTTACCAGCCACTTTACACCGGAAGAAACAACGACACTTTCTGATGGTGACGAATAAGAATCCCATCATCCTACCAACACTGAGTTCCAAAGAGAGGTAGACTGACTTGACATTATAACAGAAGGTAGAACAACATATAAATGTAATTTATTTAGGGTTTGGTCAGGTGACTCTAAACCCTGTATATAAGCCTGGCCTGCGTATTGCGTATGCGAATAGGGTATCAGGTTCCTACCTGGATTGCCCTAAGATGTGAGGAATGAAGCCTTTAGCCTAAATTGATATATTTTTCTGCTTATTGAATAGAGTGGGATCATTTGGCAATGGAACCAAAGGACAAGCGGTTATTGAGTGGATGTACTAACTTTGTAACAAGGTAAGTGTTTATATCCATTTCTTTGGAGGCACCTGGCCTCGTGGATTTTATACCACGTGTTCCTTACGTGTGTAGCTGCCGATAGGCGTACTCATTACGCCTTAGCTTTGGATTTACATTATATATTATATGTTATGTCCTATTGTTGGTATTGCAATGAGGATCTGAGCATTGTACCCTGGCTGTGAGTTGGCATCTACTTCCCGGCTGTCGATGAGGGTCCCGCGCCGGTGAAGGGTTATTATTGCATCACATTGCATTCATATGCAATATTTGTCATTCATATGCATTACATTGCATATCATATTGAGGGCAGGAGTATTCCGCCCCAGGAGCAGGAGTATTCCGCTCCATTGTATCATATTGAGGGCAGGAGTATTCCGCCCCAGGAGCAGGAGTATTCCGCTCCATTGTGTTATATCGGGTGCAGGAGTATTCCGCCCCAAGAGAGTGCAGGAGTATTCCGCCTCTGGTTTATATTATATCGGGTGCAGGAGTATTCCGCCCCAGGAGCAGGAGTATTCCGCTCCAGTTGGTTATCAGATTGGATTCCCACCGAATGCAGGAGTATTCCGCTTCGGGATGGGATTATGGGCACATGTGACCCTGTGCATTTCATTTCATATCATTTCATCTCATTTCATACCATTGTGTAGACTTACGATACATGACTACTGTTCTGCTTATATGTGCATTGCTTATTTATTGATATGTTTTTGGCACGCATTCTTGGTTGAGTTTATAAGTTTCTTACGTGTTTCCGGTCGTTATCTGACTCTGTTTTTTTTTATATAATTTAAATAAAAGGAATTTGGTGTATCTATTTCTTTTCTCCCTGGCTAGCTATCCTATTCTTTAAGGTGGCTAGTCTGCCCCACTTATTGAGTCCTTTTGACTCACCCTTGTTTGTTGTTTGTTTCTTGTCTATCTATTTCGTTTCGGCAGGTTCGCTCCAGGATTGAGTTCGCCGCGTTGTTTAGGAGCGAAGACGACTTCAGCTGTCAGGGTGAGCCAGATTTATCCCGGATGGCCACCAGTTTATTGTTCATTATTTCAGTTGCATTTTTGCTCCCTTCAGGAGGTATCTGTCTTCTTTTGTACTCTTAGATGCCTGGTCTGGATAGCCCTAAACCTAGCATGTTGGGTAGTCAGCTGTAATTTCTTTTGTACAGCTTAGAGGTATCAGTATGTCTGTGTTTTTATTTTAAGTCTGGTCCTTATTTGTAAATTGTTATATTTATTTTCCTGATTTAATTGGTAAGGGTTCGCCCGACCGGTTTAGGGGAGGATGTCGGGTGCCCGCACGGCCTAACCGGATTCCGGGTCGTGTCAAATACCTTCAAATGGACACTGGAGTGCAAGGAAGCGTTGAAGGAATTGAAATTTTATTTGGCTAACGCACCGTTGCTTGGCAAGCCAAAGGATGGGGAGATGCTGTTGGTCTACTTGGCTTTGTCAGAGGTTGCAGTAAGCGCGATTTTGGTTCGAGAGGAGGACGGAAAGCAACAGCCCATATACTGCGTGAGCAAGACACTCCTAGATGTTGAAACAAGCTACCCCCATTAAGAAAAATTAGCACTTGCTTGGGTTGTTGCTGCTCGTAAACTTCGGCCTTATTTTTAATGTCATCCCATAGCCGTAGTTACTACTTTCCCCTTAAGAAGTATATTACATAAGCCTGAGTTATCGGGGAGGTTGTCTAAATGGGCAATTGAATTGAGTGAGTATGATATCATTTATCAGCCTGAACAGCCATAAATCTCAAGTGTTGGCTGATTTTGTGGCCGACTTCAGTGCCAAAATACTCCACGAGGCAGAAAAGGAGAATTTAATATCTAGAGGGCCAACCCTCGGGGTCTAAATACTCTACACTGATGGCGCTACTAACTAAAATGGGTCAGGGCTCGGTATAGTTTTGATGGCTCCCACGAGGGAAAGGCTGAGGCACTCCATAATATTTTGAAAGGTGACTAATAATGAGGCTGAGTACGAGGCTGCTATAGCAGGATTGGAACTATCCGGTGAGATGGGAGGAAAAGAGTGGAATTGAGGTGTGATTCACAACTCAAAGTAAATCAGGTTCTTGGTGATTACACGGCTCGAGAGCTCAGGATGAAGCAATTTGTGGATCGGGCGCAACAAGTCCCGGCTGGTTTCTGAGAATAGAAAGTTAAGTAAATTCCTCGAGAGGAAAATGTCGAGGCTGACACCTTGGCTAACCTTGATTTTTCCATTGAAGCAGAAAACTCTGGGACTGATTCAATAGTTTGGCAACTCACATCTGCGGTTGGGAAGATAAAATTAGAGGTGAATTCAGTGAAAAATACTTGGGATTGGCGTACCAAGTTAATTTAATATTTGGATTTTGGGATTCTGCCAGCAGATAAGAGGGAGGCCAGGAAGCTTAGGACTCAGGTAGTGCTATACTCAATGATTCGAGGGTAGTTCTGCAAAAAGTTATATAGCGGCCCGTTGGCTAAATGTTTGGGTCCAGGAGAAATTGAGTACGAGATGAGGGAAGTGCACGAGGGCGAATCTGGTAATCATTCATATGGAAGGCCCTAGTACAAAAACTCCTCTCAATAGGGTATTGTTCGCTAGATAAGAGTGAGGATGCTCGATTATTCGTGAGGAAATGCGACAGGTGCTAGCAACACACAACATTAATTCATCAATAAGCCGAATCGCTCTATTCGGTTGTGCCGCCGTGGCCTTTCATGAAATGGGGAATGGATATCGTTGGACCGCTTCCCAAGGCAAAAAAAGTTGTTCGTTTTATTCTTGTGCTCAATGACTATTTCACTAATTGGGTGGAAGTAGGGTCTTTTGCTAAAGTTAGGCAGAAGGAGGTCATCAGCTTCATCTAGAAGAATATTATTTTCAGATTTGGGGAATGGCCCACAGTTCATGGGTTGACAAGTCACCACTTTTCTTGCAAAATAGGGGGATTAAAAGGGTAGCCTCGACTCCTTATCATCCGAGCGCTAATGGCTAAGTTGAGTCCTCGAATAGGATCATCATTAAAAATATCAAGAAGAGGCTTGATGAAGCAAAAGGCCCGTGGCCCGATGAGTTGCCCGGGGTGTTATGGGCAATGCACACAACTGAGAAGAACAATACAGGTGAAACCCCGTTTTCCCTCGCCTATGGGATTGACTCTTTGATTCATCTGAAGGTTGGAGATCCTAGCCTTCTTTATGCTCATGCAACCGAAGAGTCAAAACAGCAAGCGATGTACGTGGAGGTGGATTTACTCGAAGGGTGAAGGGAAATGGCTTTGGTCTCGTTAACGGCTTAAAAAAGACAAATCGAAGCTTATTTAATTAGGAAAGCAAAGTTAAAAGCTTTCATGGTTGGTGATTATGTTGAAGGCTCCAAATCAAACTACCAAGGAGAATAATGCTCGCAAGTTAGCCGCTAATTGGGAAGGGCCTTATCGAGTCAAAGAAATCGTTCAAGAGGGGTCTTATCAGTTAGAAGATTTGCAGGGCAAGCTAGAACCTTCAAGTTTGGAATATGTCCAAATTGAAGCGTTACTATTTCTGACATCGAGGTACGTTACCCCTAATCAATTAGTTTTCACCAATAGCATCGATCCGTCAACACTCCGACGCTTGGGTCGAATAACTTTTATCTAACCCCTCATTTTTCTTTGCTTGACCTTTTCAGGAAGCAAAGGGAACGGTATTCAGTACTTGGGTCCTCATCAATTCACACCCGAACACTTGGAGGATGAAAGAGACGGTATGTAGTCAAAATTAGACTCAAAACCTCTCCCACCGAGGACTGCAAATAAACCCGAAGACTAGCTATTCGCGTACCGGGGAATGCCCTCCGAAGAGTAATTTAGTATCTTGTATCTATTGCCCGATACCGCCTGTTTTTCAGAAATTTACCTCAGTCTAGCCTCGACTAGGTTCATGTTTATGTAACGCCTGTTATGGCTTATTATCATTAATGAAATAAACTTGATTCAATATCTCTTTATTTCAATACTCAACTCCCGAAGTTATATTATCTAATTGAGATTTTCTCTTTATGGAACGACTCGAATAATTATCTCTTTATGCCACGACTCGAGAACGAGACGTCATTCTAAGGTAGCATCGATTTGTCATAAATTTTATTTAAGTCTTACAAGCAAAAAACATTCTAAGTGTCTTGTCATACTTTTGAAGCAAAATAGAGACTAACACTTAAAGAAGGAAAAACTGAAATTCATTAATAGAGGCCCAGGGCCAAAAAGTTATCTATATAAGATGGCTCGATGGCCTTAGCAAAAAATAAATAAATACAAGAGGAAATTATCAAGCTTTGGCATTGTCCTTACTCGAAGTCCAATCTTCCGTGTCCCCATTATCCTCTTCTTCCTCTTCAGCTTCATCTTCATCTTCATCTTCACCCGAGCTATAGCTTCTAGAAGGAAGTTTATACATGATAAGTTGAGCCTTGGCAGCATCACTCTGGGCCTTGGCTATTTCCTCATCCAAATCTAGCGCCCTAGTTTTGTATTGTTTAAGGGCCTTCAGCCTAGTTTGGATAACAGCCCAATTCTTGTCTACTCAAGCCCTTGTAGCCTTTATCTTGAGCTTTGCTTCCATAGACGCTTCCTTGCCCAGAAGGGTCTCAATCTCAGCCTCGAGTGTCGCCTTCTAACTCTCCATCTTGTTCATCTTGAGCATATTCGCCTTCAGTTTGTTGTGATAGTTCTCAGCAACTTCCAAAAACTAGATGTTGGTTTCATCCTTCAGCTTTTGGATTTCTGCTCGATAACTTTCCTCATGCACTTTCACTTGAGCCTCGAGGGCAGCAGCAGCTTCATGAGCTTGATTCAGCTCAAGGTTAGACTTGGCAGCAGCTACACGAGCTTGATCTACCTCGAGGTTGGAATTGGCAAGTTGGGCTCGCAACTAAGAAACTTGGCACCGAAGCTCCGACCTTTTGGCGATCCCATTCATCTCCTATTTGTTTAAGAGAAGCTGATCGGTGGACTTCCATTTCCACAGCTTTGATTGCATACAAAAAAAACTCTATAAAAGATTTGAATGAAGGTCAGAGTGAAAGAAGATGGTTAAAAGGGAAAGAATTGTAAGCAACGAGGATGTACCTGAATTCCGTGCTTGGCCGAGTTAGCCATCAACTCTCCATTAGGCGTGTCCTTGGTGCATTCCTGCTCTTTGCCACGAGCAATCCTCTAAAACACATGGGGACAACTGTAGTATCATCGAAAAGGCACAAGTCAGATTGTATCCCAATCTTTCTAAATTCCCTTTGGGAGACTGAGGCATTAGAAGGTTTAGAGTTGGCTCGCATAGTGCTCGGCGTGGCTCTTTCTTCAACTGAAGGAAAGATTTTAGCAAATTTTTCCTTAGCAGCTACAGGAATTTCAGCCTCGCCAACTTTGGCTTTGCCTATAGCCTTAGTGGTAGCATGGTCTGACCCATCGAGGTCTACCACCTCGACTTCCTCAGGGATTTCAGCATCATTTGGCTCGTCTATCAAGCCTCGACGCAGCTCGACGATAGCCTCGAGGCCTAAAGCAGAAGTCTCTTCCACCTAAGGATGCTTTACTTAGACTAATTTATTTGAAGCCTGCCTTTTCCTCTTTGGGTCTGTAGAAGCATGAGTTGAGAATTTAAGGACAAAAGAAAAAGAAAATAAGACGCAAGTTTTTCGACCAAGGAAGATGTAGTCGTCACCTTTGGAAGTCCCTTGGCCAGGCGAACCCTCGGGAAGTTTATATTATGTGAGAACCTCAGCTATGTTCTCCAGCTCATTCAAACTTTCCCCAACATCAGGGATTTCTTTTTCCTTCTTCTTCTCTTTCTTTTCCTTATTTTTCTTTCCCTTCGGCTTGGTACTAGCCGCCTTGTTAGGAAAGCCTGCAAAGGGAAGGGTAAATTCAGCAAAGAAAAGACCTCAAGGAGAATTCAAGGAAGTCAAATGATAGCAAAAAAAACTTACCGTGTCATTTGCACGCCCATTTATTTTCTTCATGTGTAGCTATGCTCATCCATGTTCTCTCTAGCCGTCTCCGAATGTCGATGATTGCTTGAACTAAGGCGACTAAGTCAATTGGAGGGACAACTGGAACTTTATTGGCTGAGGAATTCGGGACATCAATTAAAAAATAAGCTCGAGGTTATGAAGGAAAGATAAAGAAATCACAAAGAATGTTACTTACGTGCATCATTAGGAATCCAGGCTCATGTGACAGCAGACTGGTTGGGAGAAGGACATAACGGTCAAACCAGCCATGATCTTCGATGTCTTCACTTTTTGTTATTAACGAGTACTTGCCTCATTTACTAAGTTGAACGACCCCACCTTTGTGTAAAGTGGAATAAAAAAGAGAAATTAGATGTTGAAAAGTGAAGGGAACCTTGACCTCCCGACTCAAAAAATCGATGCATTGGACAACCCTCCAGAGCCCGGGGCCTAGCTGTGCCAAACATTAGTTGTATGTTCAGAAAAATATGACAATCACCCGATGCACAGGGAGAGAGAATCCTATCATGATTGGATAAGTATAAACAAAGGAATGCCCGACTACGTGGTCTAAGTTGCTACTATCCAGGGCTAGGACACCAACTTTAACCTCGGGGCCCCAATTGTAGTCTTTCTGAACCAAAGCTATGTGGGCTTGTTTGATTAGGCTCGGTGTGCTTTTGACTGGCATGTTTCTATTCAATTCCTGTTGGGTGACTGATTGATCTTTTAATTTGAAATCCTTGTCAGTGTCAAAGCTCGAGGGGATAAATTGATGAGGCTAGAGTTCTTATATAGTGGATTTTTTCTTCTTTGGCTTGGAAGATCCCGCCTCAGTTCTACCAAGCTCGAAAATATCGACTTCTCCGCCATCTACCTCACCATCCATGGTGGCGTCAACTTCTTCGCCAACTGTTTCTTCAAGATTATTGCGATTGGCAGTAGCTTTGCATCGCCTTAGGATTAAATCGCCCAATTGTGATGTTGCTTCAGTATCATCGCCAGTCGGCGGAATAATGTTCAAAGGTTCAGGGACATTAACTAACTCATTACCAACTATCATAGTGGCGGTGTCAGGGTGTCTTTCGTCGGAAGGACCAGACGAATTTTGCATATAATGGGTGGTAGACATTTTCGTGAAAGAAATTGATGAAGGTGGTTTGATTCAACTCTGTGGTTTGAAGAAAAGGAAACATGAAATTGTTCTTGATTTCAAATATTTACTGTTGCTAAGAAAGTGAAAGTAAGGAAGAAGGTGGACAAGTTGGGCTACTTATAGAGGAAGGATCATTATTGCGTTTACATGGGGAAGGAGGAACGAAGAGTCATGACTGCTCAGCAGTCGCCACATGTAACAGATGGGAATTCAAAATGACTACTACCTTTTCAAATAGCTGGGCACACGTGTCGCCACGTCGATTTCCTGTCTAAACTCATTTTACTCCTCGAAAACTCTGTCAGTTGTCTGAGGAGTGGGAGGACTATCTGTATTTGGTGAAAAATCATTTGCTTACGTGGCACCTCTGATGGATGGTTCAAGATGTGTTTATGCCAAGACATGTGGCATGGTCAAGAAACGAGAGGCTTGATTCTCAAGGCAAGCCCCCGAGGTCGAAGCTCAAGGAACACCTCGAGGAGATTGTACTTCGGGCAGTGGAGGAATCATTTCCCCGAGGCGAGTAACTCAGACCTCGGGGAAGCGGTTACATATCAGTAGGAGTTTAATATCGTAAAGGACCCCCATTAACTCGATATTTAATGATGGAAATCATGAGGCAGACCATGATCAAGACGTGGGAAAGTGGGTAATTAATGCATTGATTATCTTTGTACTCAATAGACTATAAATAGCACTTAACTTTTCTTATAATGGCATCCAGAAAGATATACGAATAACTCTACTTTTTCACTATTGCTCATATTACATTCTTGTTGTCAATTTCCTTGATTCAATTAGCAACTTTGATACGAAAAATTGTATGTAAACCACATTACAAATTCGATTGATTGACCTAATCAAATTTAGGCCAATACAGCTTCCTCCTAGGAAAACACTTTTGATTCAGTAACTTTAGAATACCTAAAGTTGCAGCGTGAAGCTAGAGATTTTTATTCTATTGGTCTCCACAATTCCTGAAAAGAGATAGAAAGTGTTTTTACTGATTTTGTTAGAAGACAAAGAGAAAACAAACAATGAGCCCTTGGTCCACTAAATACGGTGGAAGTAACCAAGATACAAGGTTTAGATAGAAAACACGACTGTTTTGCATGGCTTGATATGCAAGATTTGAATTCAGTGATTTATGTTTCATTCGAGTCCACAACTACACTATCAAATGAACAAATAAAAGAGCTAGCACTTGGATTGGAGCAAAGTAGACAAAAGTTTATTTTGGTTCTTAGAGAAGCAGATAAAAAAAGTTGTGATAACATAAAAAAGGAAGTAACTTTGAGTTGCCAGAAGGGTATGCAGAGAGAATAAAAGGAAAGGAGTTTATATTAAAAGGAAATCTTGGCACATCCATCAATAGGTGATATTCTTGTATGCCTTTTGCATTATACTCCGTATATAGGTTAATTATTTCTCCATCTATTATTATTTATATGATATTTTCATGATTTTGAGAGTTAAATTGAATTGTTAATAATGAAAACTTATATTACATATGTAGTTTTATATGTAAATTTATTTTAAAAACTTTCAAAATTGTATATTCGCATTAACGGTCAAATTAAGAAGTTTGACTCTCAAAATTTAATTTTATTTTTACATAAATTGAGACCAATTTTTTAAAAGGCGGAGGCGTGAGGTGAAGCCTTTTACTTACCATGAGACGAGGGTAAGCCCCAGAATATAGGGCTTACGCCCTATGTATCTTAAATTTTTTAGATTTTAAATTAACAAATATCATAATTACAAAAGTGTGACAAAAAAAAAAAGCATTTCTTGATTTATCTGAATGCATTGGCCAAAGTTGCTATTGGATCTCCCATTCATATACTTTCCATACAAGAATTCCATCCACAATGACTCACAAATCCACCTGTTGATAAAAAAAAATCCACCTGTTGATACGTGTCCCAATATTTCTAATTGTGGTGCCCAATATCTTACTATAAGTCCTCTTCCTTCTATTCTTTCTTCATACCCTTTTGGTAACTCAACTTTTCTAACATTCCCTGAAAATATATCACCTTTATCTGCATCTCTCAATACCCATATAAACTTTTGTGGGTAAGTTTAAAAAAAAGTCCCAACTAAGTCTTTTAATAATGAAAAGGGCCTTAAGTTTTAAAAAATAGGTATAGGATCCTCCATTATGATTAGTGTAATGAGATAAAATGTGTATAAAAATTTAACCCCCAAGTTTTTAAGTTCACACTTTGCACCCCCTACAAAACCCTCATTTTACCCCCCCAAAAAATGGCAAAAAAATATTTCCCTCCCAAAATATCCCCCCCTTCCGCCGTCCCCCACCACCCCCCTCATTGCTCTGTCGGTTCCGGTGAGTTTCTGGCCGGATTTTTTGATTATTTGGTACACTATCAGCTCCTCAAAGTATATTCAACAACCATTTCCAAGTATATTGTGTTTTTGCAACAGATTTTTTCTAAAAAAATTTGGGAATTGTCAAAATTTGCTCAGCCATTTACAACACGAATCTCAGCTAATCATTATGGATTTTTAGCCATATTTGGTCTCTGGTAAGTGTTCTTTAACTTTATAGTTGAGAAATTTGATTTGAAGCTAAAAGCTACCGGATTGAAAAAATTGAGGAACTGGGTTTGGTGTCTAGTCAAACATCCTTCGACGAGATGTTTGATGTTTAAACATCTCATTGATATTTTTATGCACATCGTATGATATGTTTAAACATATATGGCTGCTGAGTGTATGTTTAAACCATCAAACATTTGGACTTATGTTTAAACATCATGCATGGTGTTTGACTATCATTCAGGATTACTAAACATCATTGAGGATGTTTAAACATAAATGCAAATATTTAAATATATGGGCGTATGTTTAAACATTCTCAATGATGTTTAGTATTCATGAACGATATCTAAACATCATCGAGGATGTTTAAACATCATTCCAAATGTTTAAACATTTGCATTTATGTTTAAACATCCTCAATGATGTTTAGTAATCTTGAATGATATTCAAACATCATGCATGATGTTTACACATCTTAAAAAATATTTAAACATACATAAATATATGTTTAAACATATGTATCGATGTTTTGACAATCCTGAATGATATTTACACATCACTCAGGATGTTTAAACATTTGTATCGATGTGTAAACACTGTAAAAAAATTTACAGAATGTTTGAAGCAGTGACTTTTATTTTTGTGAATATGGCTTCTATAAACAACTGTATTATGAAATTTATGCTATAAGGATCTAATGTAGACCCTCTTTGTATCTTCAGGACAAATAATGGGGCACGTATTATTGGTAGTTGACTATCTCGGCGAATGGGTGGAGAAAGCTAAAAGTTTTGTTTAGGTTCCCATTGTGAAAGAGAGTAGACCTATTCTTGTTAGTAAGCAGGTTACTTATAATGAGCTGGTTGAAAAAATCATTCAAAGTTGGGGAATTCTTGATGATCCGAGGGATCTTTCTATTACGTACTTTTTGAGCATCACAAAGCAAAAGACTGCACCCACTCACATTAGGAATGACATTGATGTCTCTCTTTTTATAGCTGATGTGGATGCATCTGGTGCTAGGCCCACTCTACGTGTAAATGTGGTTCCTCGGACTGAAAATTCTAATGAATAAAATCGTGGGTTGGATGACATTGGGGATGAGGCTTCATTAAATATGAATATGTCTGAGAAGGAAGAAGATGAACAAGCAGCAGAAACCCAAGAAAATAATGAGGTACAGTTTCCTGATTCAATACCATCACAAGGCAGCCACACTCGGACGGACGGTACTGCTTTCTACAGAGGGCAAACATTCACGAACAAGCGCGAGTTAGTTGTGTTGTTGAAGCTTGCTGCAGTGAAAGTGCTTTTCTATTTTCAGTTTGTGAAGAATAAGAAGAATGTATTTTGTGCTAGATATGTGGACAAGAATTACCACTGGTTGATTCAAGCCATGAAGTACAAGAGCTGTGACATGTTTTATATCACAGTCTACAACAGCGAGCAAACTTATGGTTCTGAGCATTCTAAAAGCCATCATCCATACGCCACATGCAATGTTGTCGGAGAGTACATGAAGAACAGATTTCATGATGGAAAAGCACTATCCACAAAAGAAATCAAGGATGCAGTTCTAGCAGAATTGGGTTGCAAAATAAGCTATTGGAAGTATCTCAAGGGCAGTAACATTGCAAAGTGTTTGACAAGGGGTCACTCGAACATGGCTATGCCATTCTTGGTGCATACAACTATATGATTCGGCAGTCAAATAAAGGAAGCAAGACAACATTACAGCTTGATGAACAAGGGAGGTTTCTATTTTTTTTGTTTCTTATGGTGCATGGATCAGGGGGTTTAAAACTATTAGAAAAGTGCTGGCTGTTGATGGCACTTTTTTTACGGGTCCATATGGGGGAGTGTTGTTGTCCGTTGTCGGTCAGGATGCTCAAAATCACATCTTTCCTGTTGCATTTTGTGTAGTTGACAAAGAGTGCGATACCGCCTACGAATTCTTTTTTGAGCAATTGGTCGGAATAGTACCTGACGATGATGAGTTGTGCATTATCTCTGACGGGCACAGAAGCATTGAAAGAGCTGTTTCTAAGGTTTTCCCATTTGCTAACTATGGCTATTGCATGAGGCACCTTGGTGAGAACCTCCGCACGAGTTTTCATTGTGGAGATTTAATTGGTAAATACATTACCGCAGCAGAGGCGTATATGGTTGTTCAGTTTGATAAGCATTTGAAAGAAATTGAAGATATTGACCCGAGGGTATCCAACTATATGGTTGATCTTGGGGTTGAGAAGTGGAGCAGAGCACACTTCCCTGGAAATAGGTACCTGAATTACACCAAACATGTATTTTGATGTTTGAAACATTGTTGTTGATGTTTGAAACATAGTTTTGGATATTTAAACATATTAACGAATGTTTCAGTACGTGTGACTGCATTTCTAAACATTTTAATAGATGTTTAAAACATATTTGTAATTGTTTAATATGTGTTCACAATAATTTAGCAGATGTTTGAAATAATATGGTGGATGTTTGAAACATTTTGGTTTATGTGTAAACATATATATTGATGTTTGTCTGTTCACTGCATTGTTATTGCTTGTGACATAATTTATTGTTCAGGTTTCAGATTCAGGTTCATATCAACTTTATTGTTTTTTAATATTGTAGGTTCAATGTGATGACCACAAACAATGCCGAGTCCGTTAACTCAATGTTCAGGAATCACAAAGAATTTCCAATTGATGCGTTTTTCAATGCAATAAATGAGAACTATGCTGAAAAGATTTTTAAGAGGCACATGGAATTTGTGCACAGTTCGAACACTTGTGTCCCCTTAATTGAGGAGGTGATATCAGCCAACAATTCCTTGGGCAACAAGTTTCAGGTGTATCGAGTGAGTACCCATTTTTTCAAAGTCAAAGGAGGAGGTCCAACAAATATGACTTATCAGGTAGACCTACACAACAGAACATGTACTTGCAAGCGGTTTGATTTGGACAAGATACCTTGTCCACATGCTATGGCAGCTACGAGGTTGAAGTATCCAGATGAGCTTGGGAGGAAAATCTATGAATACATGTCACCATACTATTATGTAGATTCCTACTTGCTTGCATATACCGAAACAATCTATCCAGTTTCGGATGAACAATCTTGGCATGACTGTCCTCATGAGCTGAAGGAATGAAAATTACGTTGCCCTTACTTGAAACTTGACCATGGAAGAAGGAGGATGAAGAGAATTTCATCCGTTGGGGAGCGATTCAAAAAGAGGAGAAACAAATGCGGGATCTGCAAAATGCTTGGCCACAAAAAAACTACCTGCCCAACAGTTACAAGACCAAGTCAGAACAAACAATCAAGTGTTTAGCTGCTGCTTTGAACCATCCTTTTCTTTGGGTGTTTGTTGTTTAATTTCTGAACTTCGTTTTAGACAATCTTTTAATATGTAATTTCTGTTTAGACAATCCTTTATTTATGTTCGTATTAAGTTATTGAGTTGTGTCTTGTTTTCTCATACTTTGCATGCATCTTTGTTCCATATAAAATGTTTGATCGCACTTGAAACTGTTCTAAACATCTTGCACAATGTTTAAACATCTTGAACAATGTTCAAACATCAGTGGAGATATGTAAACATTAGATCAAATGTTTAAACATAAGTTAATATGTTTAAACATCACGTGTAATGTGTAAACATATTATGAATTATTTCAGATTCCACCGAATATATTAAACATCTCACTCGATGTTTAAACATCACGACGGATGTTTCACAGTAACTGTGCAAAACTGCACGTCTATATTGAAAAAGATGGGTTCTCCTGAAAAGACACATTGCAAAACTGCATGACTACACTGAAAAGACACATTCATTCCACAAGGTGCCTCTTTAAGTATAAACGGTGACTTTTAAAAACCACCTTGACATCCTATAAATACCCAACACTATATGCACCAACAGTATATGCAAATTTTCCATCACTAATAACTTCAACAGCATAAATATGTCGGAAACAGGATCAAACGACCCCTTACAGGTTGGCAATAGTGATTAGGCATCCCGTCAAAACCAACAAATACAGAATGCACCACAAAGAGAACGACGAGGCGATATATAAATTGGAAAGTTTCAATTCTAAAGGACGACATGGCGGAGATGAATCGAGCCATGGAAATACTATGAGCAAATTTATGGCGTTTAAGGTTCAGGTATGCGAGGGATCACCGAAGGGTCATGCCAATAATTACACAAATTTTGGATGAACAGGACCTGGAGATTGTAGAAGGATGAAGTTTATAATATATTTTAAGTTGTTATATATAATCTAGTTTTCTTATTTAACGTATTATTATGTTGTAAACTTTATATCATGCGATTTTGGTTATCGAACGTATTAATGTATTGCATTCAGTTTCTATAAATAATTAGTCAATTTGTCTCTTTTTTATATGTGTTTCTTCTCATTTTAGTATATTAATTGCAATGTTTAACAAGCATGCGGGATCTTAAACATTTAACACGATGTTTAAACATATGTCGTTATGTTTAAGATCCCACTAATGAACTTAAACATAATGCGTTATGTTTAAACATATGTCATGATGTTTAAACATAATACGTTATGTTTAAACATCACACGTGATGTTTAAACATCATGACAAATATTTAAGATCCTGCCAGATATTCTAAACATCAGTTGTTGATGTTTAAACATTTCGTAAGATGTTGTACATCATACGAGATGTTTCAAACATCTTTTGTTATGTTTAAACATAATAACAGATGTTTGAAACATATCACAATATGTTTATACATTTCATGAAATGTTTAAACATATCATGTTATGTTTGGATGTAGCAATCTATTTTTTGCAAGTATTCAACCATATGTTGAGTGATGAGACGTATAATTGTACATTTTGAATGATAAACTTAATGATTAAGTATACAAAGTATAATTCCATCGATATTGAAGGTGTTTGAAATGATAACACTGATGATTGGTGTTTCTATCAATCAAGATGGAGGTGTTTGAGTGAAAGGTAACACTAACAACTTAGCGTTTACATGTAGTTTTATTGAAAGGTGGACATATTGGTAGTTTAAACTCCAATAATTAGTCGTTCCTATATGCATGTGAATGCTTTTGAACAAAATTGGAGTGAGAACTCTCTTTTAACTTGTTCACTTATGTAGATGAACATTAATAAAGGAGTTTGTAGTGATCTATCAAGTGATTAGAGTTAATCTAAGTTTTCATCAAAAATTGAAGAGTTTAGGAGTGAAAACGGTAAAAAAACACTTTAAAGTAAGTATGTATTGATAATTTAACTCATTGTTATTGAAAACTCAAGCTTAAGTTTAAACATCATATGAGATGTTTCAAACAGCTTATGTTATGTTTAAACATCGTAACAGATGTTTGAAACATATCACAATATGTTGACACATTTCATGAAATGTTTAAACATATCATGTTATGTTCGGATGTAGCAATCTATTTTTTACAATTATTCAATCATATGTTGAGTAATGAGACGTATAATTACCCATTTTGAATGATAAACTTAATGATTAAGTATACAAAGTATAATTCCATCGATATTGAAGGTGTTTGAAATGATAACACTGATGATTGGTATTTCTATCAATCAAGATGGAGGTGTTTGAGTGAAAGGTGTTAGTGTTATGAGTAATAACACTAACAACTAAGTGTTTGCATATATTTTTATTGAAAGGTGAACATATTGGTAGTTTAAACTCAAATAATTAGTCGTTCATATGTGCATGTGAATGATTTTGAACAAAATTGGAGTGAGAACTCTATTTTAACTTGTTCACTCATATAAATGAACATTAATAAAGGAGTTTGTAGTGATCTATCAAGAGATTAGAGTTAATCTAAGTTTTCATCAAAAATTGAAGGGTTTAGGAGTGAAAATGGTAAAAAAAAAAAAAAAAAAAAAAAAAAAAAAAAAAAAAAAAAAAAAAAAACTTTAAAGTAAGTATATATTGATGAAATCATTCTTATTGAAAACTCAAGCTTAAGTTTAAACATCATACGAGATGTTTCAAACATCTCATGTTATGTTTAAACATCGTAACAGATGTTTGAAACATATCACAATATGCTTACACATTTCATGAAATGTTTAAACATATCATGTTATGTTTGGATGTAGCAATCTATTTTTTGCAAGTATTCAACCATATGTTGAGTGATGAGACATATAATTACACATTTTGAATGATAAACTTAATGATCAAGTATACAAAGTATAATTCCATCGATATTGAAGGTGTTTGAAATGATAACACTAATGATTGGTGTTTATATCAATCAAGATGGAGGTGTTTGAGTGAAAGGTGTTAGTGTTATGAGTGGTAAAACTAATAACTAAGCGTTTACATGTATTTTTATTGAGAGGCGAACATATTGGTAGTTTAAACTCCAATAATTAGTCGTTCATATGTGCATGTGAATGATTTTGAACAAAATTGGAGTGAGAACTCTATTTTAACTTGTCCACTCATGTAGATGAACACTAATAAAGGAGTTTGTAGGGATCTATCATGTGATTAGAGTTAATCTAAGTTTTCATCGAAAATTGAAGGGTTTAGGAGTGAAAACGGTAAAAAAAAAACACTTTAAAGTAAGTATAAATTGATAATTGAACTCATTCTTATTGAAAACTCAAGCTTAAGTTTAAACATCATACGAGATGTTTCAAACATCTTATGTTATGTTTAAACATCATAACAGATGTTTGAAACATATCACAATATGTTTACACATTTCATGAAATGTTTAAACATTGTAATGAAATGTTTAAACATCGATATTCATGTTTGCACATCGACCAATATGTTGGAAACATATCCACATGATGTTTAACATTCTTTTGAGATGTTTAAACATTTCTTGAGATATTTAATCATGTGTGATGATGTTTTATAAACCGCATTGATGCAAAACTATTATTTGGCGCGAATGTGCAGTATTTTTTGTGACAATGAGCAGTCGTATTTAATGTGAATGTGCAGTTATTTTAATGTGTAAAAGAAAAAAGATGAAGGGGTATACGTGGAGTTATGAAGGGGTGTATGTGAATTTATGAAGGGGTGGATGTGAATAGGCACATACACAATTACATATGAATAGGCACCTCCTGTAATCATCACATATGCAACCGAAAAGGCACCAAATTTAGCCTATATATATGTGCCATAATTACTTCCATCCAGCTCAAACAAAATCTGAAGAAAACAACACAAACCAATACTAAACCAAACATTTGAATCTGCAGCAAGCAACAACATTAACAAAAACAAAGATGCATCGCCGAGGAACGCACCCAAGAGCACCAGAACGTGATCGTAGAGTGCCAAGGACCACTGAAATTGAATATGTCCATGAAGATATTGCAACCTTGAGCGCAGATGTGGATCAATTACCAGCATATATTGGAAATGTGGAGGACCAAGTGACGCAATTAACCACTAGGTTCGACGAATTCCTTGAGGATTATAAGATAAATATACATCTTATCAAGTGTATGCTCCGTGGTATTCAAGTTGAACTCAAGATTGACCTCCAGAACTACTCTACACCACCACGTCCTCGAGCGGCACACATGTGAAGTGAAGATATAATGTAGTTTGAATTGTCTCCTTTTAAGTCTAGTCATTTAATTTTCTGTTTATTTAAAATATCGTGATTTGTAGTCTTGTCCTTTCATTTTCAGTTCCATTGTTTCGAATAATTATGAAGTGGTATGAAGTTTTTCTATATGATTTGAATTAAGTTATTGTTACAAATTTCTTTGATCAAACACCATATGTAGTTAGAAACTTCATTCAACACCTTCATCCACCAATCATTGTGGATAGCAAGGGGTGTGTGAGTGTATTGTTAAGAGAAAGGAATTCATGCCTTTTCATTAAAATGTTCAAAGCTGCAAAGGTAGAAAGCTTATCAAAAAGAAAAACAAAAAGGAAAGAAAGAAAGAAAGAAAAGAGAGCTTGTAGCGCATTAAACTAACCTTTTAAACATAAATGTGATGTTTAAACATATTTCGAGATGCTGGAACTTATGTATAAATGTTTCAAATGTTTAAACATTTAGATAAGATGTTTACACATATATTGACATGTTTAAACATCTGAATGATGTTTCAGCATATTCAAATTAATATTTTAAACATCTGAATTATGTTTCAACATAGTCAAATATGTTTAAACATCCACATGATGTTTCTTAAATCATTGAGATCTATACAGTGCACACAACCAAAGTATTTACATAAAACATATAATTATCCTTACATGACCAACAACAAAACATACCATAACATAAAATTTAAATAAGCCAAAACAATTACTTAATTATCCTTACATGCCAACAAATACTTAATTGTCCAACCATAACTTATCAAACTACGGTACCATCTTCCCATGAAATATGTCCACAGCCCATTTCACCCTAAAATCCACCATGGTGTTGTCACAGAGCTTGTCCCAGGGAGTCTTTGTAAGAAGGTGCTCAATGAAGGCTAGGGCATAACCACCTGATGCAGTATGAGTGTTGTTTGTCGGGAGGTCTTTCACACGCTCATATAGCCACAGTTTATTGTTCAAGATATCCTCTGGCAAACTTTTGAACATCTCGCAATGTCTGATGAAAATGGGGAACATGGAAGTGATGGGCTTGATCAATGTGTCAAATTCATCATCAGTGTTGTCACTGTACAGGGAGTCGTATACCCTTAACTTACCTTCCTCCACAAGGAACTCCACAGTGACAAAGTGAACATCTTTCAATTTTAACATACAGAAATCCTCTTCACCCCTGCCCACTTCACACCCCCTGGATTCGGCTGCTTACCTTGTGCGTAGTCTAGCATATCATCCTTGAATTGAACAGTCTCCAGCTGTACTTCTATAGGTGCAACCAAGGCATCAGCGAGTACACGATTCTTCTTGTAGAGCTCACACAATTTCTTAGAGAAATTCAAATCCAAAATGACATCGGATTTGAGATAGAACTGGGAGTGGGGTTTCTTTTTAAGTCTCATCAGGCTCATGATTTCCTCAACATGCTGCAGAAAAGGAAAAAGAAAGAAAAAGAAAACACATAAACACCATGTAGAACATGTCAACATCAGTGAAAATATTTAAACACAGGACACAATGTTTAAACATCTTATGATATGTTGCAACATTGTAGAGATGTTTAACATTTTATAAACATCAAGGTGTAATGTCTGAACACTAACTAATATTTTTATACATTATGTGTTATGTTTACACATATCTTAATTTATTTGTGATGTTTAAACACCGATTGTTATGTTTGCACATCCCAAACCATGTTTAAACATCTGCTCCAATATATCCACTAACAAAAAAGAATTAGGGTGAATTACGTGCACCTTTTCCTCCAAATTGCCTTCCATTCTAATGATCTCTTCCAGATCCTTGTAGTTGTACTCATGCCCAAGAAAAAGTGGACTCTTTTCCTCTTTCTTCTCTTCCAAGAAGGCATCCAATGCATCTTTGCTCTTCTTATCCACAGCCTTGTAAAGATCAATCTTCCCCCTCACCATCTTCTTCTTTCCCTTTCTTCCTGAAGTAATAAATGGGATTTTCAGAACTCTATTAAGGAACACTATTCTCAAACATGTTCTCTTGGGCACCTGGTCTTTCATTATTTCCTTCAAATGTTCTAACATTGTCTCAATCCCACCAACCTTCAACATCAACTTATCATTGTCCTCCTTGCACTTTAAGCATTTTCAAGTACACTCTCCAGTCGACATACCCACCACTGCTTCTTCTCTCCTCACAACTCCTCCTCTAGTAGTGCCACTATCTTCTTTTCTTCTAGCAGGTCCTCTACTGCTACCATCTTCTTCTCTTCTAAGAACTCCTCCTCTGCCCTCATCCTGCCTTCTAGCATATCTAAAATGATCCCCAGCAATTCCAGTGTATTCTTTTCCACTTACTCCAAAAAGATCAGCACCCCTGCCCCTGCTGTATCCCGTCAACATTGCACCACGGCTTAGCATAACATGTTCTAGAGGGGTGTTAGGAACAGCAGCTTGTTTCCTCAACATTGTCACCCCATCCAACTGTCACATCAAGCCATCAATCACCTTGTCCTCAAATGGCATAAAGTCATAAAGCACATCCCTCAACTCTCTGGGTGTGGGTACGAGGTAAGGGTGCACCTCCTGCAATAAAATAACCACAAATGTTAAAACTCTGTATATATGTTAAATGTCTGTATATATGTTCCTAAAACATTTAATGTAATGTTAAACATCAGTACTAATGTTTAAACATTTCATGTGATGTTGAAACATCACCACTAATGTTTAAACATTTAGTGTAATGTTTAAACATCACTAATAATGTTTAAGCATTTAGTGTAATGCTTAAACATCAGTACCAATGTTTAAACATTTAGTGTAATGTTTAAACATCACCACTAATGTTTACACATTTAATACAGTGTTGAATGTGAAAGATCTGGGGAGTAAAAGAAATCCTTACCTAGGTGTCAACATGATGGAACACTGCGTTTGGGTCCTTTTCTACCTTCTCCCCCAACCAACGCTTCTTCCGTGGTATTGTCTTCTGCTCAGGATATGCCCTTAGCCTAAGTGCCGAAATAGCCTCTAACACCCACACCATGAAAGCCCATGGAAATTCATACAGTGTATAGCTATTCTCAGGAGCCTTCCAGCTTGTAAAATCCTTCAGGATGTAAAACACAGTCAACTCAAAGCTTTTTCTTCCCCATGGGTACTTGTAAAAGTCTTCAGGGGTGCTCGCTAGACAAACCACTCATTCCTCAATAACAATGTCAGTGTCCTTTTAACACAACACTTGGTGCTCGAACCAACACAAACACAAACTGAACTTTATGTCAACCTTCACCAGGTCTTCACTCTCTATCAGTTCCAGAATATAATCACCACATGCAGCCTTCTTCCCCTTCCTTGAAACAAAATCCTACAAATCTTTCCCCTTGCTACGGGCTTCATCAATGAATTCATCAGGGGGAGGTAGGGTACAGCTCAATTTTGTCATCAGGGCAAACTCCTGCATCCCAAAACAAAGAGGCAGATCATGGAATTTAAACCATACCTCAAACTTCTTCTGAAAAATTACCCGACGAAGTAAAATATTGTGAACCAGCTTTGGAGCAAATACACACTTGGGCAAATCGATTAGGTACCCGAAACAACTTTCCTTGAATCTTTCCATTAGCTTAAAATGGTTTAAAGCTTTACGAGATTTTTCCAACTTCGAGTGCATTGACGATCTTAACGTCACCTTCTTTGTTGCGAACACATTATTATACTCCATTCACGTCTTCATTTGACTCAAATCAGGCAGGTCAGTCTTTATGCATGGGGTAACCTCATCAGCCAACTCCACCTGATTTTTTTTACAAGAAAAACAATCATTACACAGTCACATTGCTAATGAAGAAAACACTTTCTTGGTTTAAACATCGTTACATCACCCAACATGTTTCAAACATCTTATAATATGTTTGAAACATAATCTATAATGTTTAAAACAAATCCAAACATCGTTTATTATGTTTGGAACATAATACAAAATGTTTGAAATATTCAGAGTGATGTTTGAACATATTGGTATATGTTTAAAACATCATACAAGATGTGTAAACATAAGCATCGAAGTTACCTCCTATTATGTTGCCTCTACAAATTGATCCTCTGTTGTTGCTTGTGTTGTTGCTTCTGTTGTTGCTTCTGTTGCTGCAGGCAAATCATGAACGGCTTTACTTCTTCCTTCCCTTGCCTCACTAACTTGAGGCAGAGCACCACTTTCTCCTCTTTGTTCATCTACCTGAGATTCACTTGCCTCTGCTTCTGCATCCTCTGTACCTTCTTCACTGCTTCTTGATCTTTGTTGTTCCTCTTCCTCTTCGTGTTTATTTTTGCTAAGATCCCGACTAGCACGACTACCGCTTGGGCTCTCGAAAGGGACCTGTAAAAATCTGGTACTGCCCTGCTTCTTTGTCTTTTTTCACGAGAAGATTCACTTTTGGATTCATGGGAATTTGCCTCTTTATGGCCTTGGTTGTGACCTTCTGGACTTTCTTAGCAGAAACAGCAGCCGTAGCCTTTACCAGTTGCCTTTTTTTGGGGGGCATGTTGCCTACATACACAAATAAGTTTCTTTACACATATTTCTCATATTTATAAGAACAAAACATGGTGCAAAAAACTTGAGGCCCTTTTCATATTCAACATATCCAACTATCATGATTGTGTACATTATGCTTGTTATTACCACTCTTCACAAGTTTTAAGAATATTCTAAATACCTTATCCATATGTGTTACTGAAAAAGGTAGTTCAAACACTCGGAGTCAAATATAACTCATGATGTTTATAAAATTATACATACAGGGGACATCATGAGTAATGTTTAAACATAACGAGTAATGTTTATACATCACGCTGAATGTTTGTATTCTACAAGGGCTGATGTTTAAACATCTCTATTGATGTTTAAATCTTCTCCGGCTAAACATCCGGTGATATGGCAAAACACATCACAGATGTTTCAAACATCTTACGGGATGTTTGAAACAGACGGATTTTGTTTAACCATATCACCGACAACTATACATAAATTTCAGTCAAAACTTCATCATTTCCTCCTCCCAAACCAACCAAGACAAAATCATAAACAAACATGACTTTTAAAACAAAATTCTACGATTTTTGCTTAACAACAAAAACAGATCAAAAAATTGGAAAAATAATAAAAACAGGTGAAGAAAACTACAATGTTGGTGTCGGAGAAGACTTGCAATAGAGATTCGGTGACAATCAATGAGTTTTGACAGTCTAATTTCGAAAAAACAAGCTGGGTCGAAAACGGGTCGAGAACGGGTCTCAAACGCTGGAGAGATGTTTGGTATTCTTTGGAAAAATATTTGGGGATGTTTGGGTTTTTGATTTTTGAAAAATCAGTAATTAGGGTAGTGGGTAGGTAGTGGAGTAGTGGGTAAGTTTTGTAAGTTTTTGTTGTCTTAATTGTGTCCCACTTATTTTAAAAAGTTATAATCACACCCACACTTAACCTTAAATACCCATTTGAGAGAAAAGAAAAGGAAAAAGAAATTTAAGGACCATTTTCTTCATTTCACTCTTGAGAGGCCTTTTCTATGTGATTTTCTCAACTTTTGTTCACTTTGTTCCAACCCATTCGCTATCTCTTCAATTTCTACATCTGAAAGTGAAGTTGTTGTCCCAAAAGACACAAAAATAACAGAACTTGAACCTTGTTTGTCAAGCCACTCGAGACATTTATGTCACGTACTATATGAATTTTTTTTTTTTAATATCACTGGATTTAATGGACCAATGTAATAAAGTAGCCAGTAGGATTTGATAAGGGAATCTACGTTAGCAGCTAAGACGGAACCAGCTTTACACGTGTAAAGCCGAGATTAAAAGAAGATTAATGAAGGCCAACGGCTCAGATCAAAACTGGGAGCGGTTAGGAGTCTGTTAGGATTGTTAGTTATAACTAACAAGTGGACTGGAGAGAGAATCAGCTTATGTTTGAGTCTTCTTCTCCACTCCTTCTTCCTTCTCGATCCTTCCTCTTCTCTCTGTATTTTCTTTCTCTTTCTTGTTCATTTCCTTCCATTTTAGTTACAAGGCAGTTGTAGAATTCTTGTTCATTGTATACAAACTTAGTGAAATACAGATTGTTCTTGAGTTTGATTCCATTGTGATAATTGTGTGTGAAGTTACAGCCCTAGTACCTTACAATTGGTATCAGAGCCAGCACGTCAAAGCTGTGCAAGATAACCAATGGTAGAAGGAACACGCATGAAGGCAATGGATGAACAACTGGCAAAACATGATGAGCAGTTAACTGTAATTCAGGGGACCTTGGAGATGATTATAGATAAGCTGACAGCAATAGAACAAAAGCAGATCAGCGGTGAAACCAGCAAGGAAATGGATTACTTCCTTTACCAGTTCAAGAAAGTGGAACAATTCAACAACAGAATGGGGTACTACAGCAACAAGATCATAGACAATTCAGAGGGGTTACAGGTTTGCAACTACAGGCTCCTAAATTGGATTTTCCTCGCTTTAATGGAATTGAACCCAAAGTATGGATTAGGAAATGTGAGAGATATTTCTAGTTGTATAAAATTAATGAGCCTCAAATGCTAGAGATAGTTGTATTACATCTTGATGATAGGGCTGAAATATGGTACCATTCATTTCTGCTAAGTAATGGGGTTATACCCTGGAGTGAATTTAAAGAAGAGATCTGTGTGAGGTTTGGCCTGAACCTATTAGAAGACATAGTAAAAGAGTTCCAGAACTTGAAATAAACATCCACTGTAGAGGCTTATTTGACTAAGTTTGAGGATATGAGGACTGAGATGATCATTAGGAATCCTGCATTGAATGAAGCCCATTTCCTGTCTCATTTTGTTGGAGGACTTAAGAGAGAAATTAAGCATGCTATCAAACTTTTTAAACCCAAACTCTTAAGGATGCTGTTAAGCAGGCCAGGATACAAGAAAAGGCCATTGAAGTCTCTAAAGAAAGAGATAAAATTAAGAATACTAGTACTGGAATGCAGTTCAGGAAACCAGTAAATTCAATCTCTAAAACAAACCCCATCAGGTTGAGCCAAGAAACCTATGATTACAGGAGAGCAAATAAGTTGTGTTTTAAGTGTGGAGAAAAGTTCATACCATGCCACTAGTTTAAGCTACAACAACTATATTGAATTATAGGGGAAACTGGACAATGGGTAGAGGAACATGAAGAAATATAAGAGCTACAGGGTCCTATAATTACTGAGGACTTGACTGAAGGAGAGGTACAAGAGGGTGTATGCTTGAATGCATTATTGGGAAACAATAATGGGGATAACACCATCAAAGTAAAGGGTACTACTAAGAAGAGGGAACTGACTATACTTATTGACACGGGCAGTACACACGGCATTACTGATATTTAAACTGTCAAGGAAACCGGTTATGCTCCAGCTTATTGTTACCCTATCAGAGTAACTGTAGCAGATGGTAACTATATGCTTAACAACTCCTATTGTGCCAGTTTCACTTGGCTAATGGAAGGAATGAAGTTCCAAGATGACCTCAGAATGATCAAGCTGGGAGGGTGAGATATGATATTGGGTGCAGACTGGATGAAATCACATAATCCTGTGACATTTGACTTCATCAAGAATAGAGTAACTGTGCATCAAAGGGGAAAAAAAGTATTGTTACATGGTATGAAGGAGAATGGTGAACTCAGTCTTATTAGTGGCAATGCCATGGGTAAACTGATCAAGAAAGGCCAGAAAATGATGGCCCACCTGTTCATGATTAGCACAACAGACAACCCACAAATACAGAACCACAACAAGCCCCTCCAAAATATGTTACAAACTTATCTTCTAGGAACCTAAAACACTACCACAACCTAGACAAGCTGTCCACACTATTCCTTTGTTACCTGGTGCTAAACCTTTCGGCCTAAGACCCTACAGGTACAACCACTACAAAAAAAATGTAATGGAAAAACAGGTGAAGGAGATGTTGCAGCAAGGAACCATTCAGCATAGCCAGTCACCTTTCTCTTCCCCTGTGTTGTTTGTTAAGAAAAAGGATGGCTCATGGAGGTTCTGTGTTGATTACAGAGGGTTGAACAGCATTACAATCAAGGACAAGTACCCTATACCATTGTGGATGACTTATTAGATGAACTATATGGCTCTGCACTATTCTCTAAGATAGATTTGAGAGCTGGTTACCACCAGATCAGAATGAGGGACGAAGATTTATACAAGACTGCCTTTAGGACTTACATGGGACATTATGAATTCAGGGTGATGCCCTTTGGGCTGACCAATGCACCTGCTACCTTTCAGGCAATGATGAACCAGGTCTTTCAACCCTTCCTAAGGAAGTTTGTCCTAGTATTCTTTGATGACATACTCATTTATAGCAAGGACATGACAGAACACTTACATCATCTTCAGTTGGTGTTTCAGATATTGAGGGATAACACAAGCTGGGCTAAGAAGTCAAAATGCTCTTTTGGACAACTACAGGTAGAATATCTTGGACATGTGATAAGTGCTGAAGGAGTTTCCACTGAACCTACTAATGTTCAAGCCATGCTTGATTGGCCCAGGCCTACCAGTATCAAGGCACTAAGGGGATTCCTAGGCTTGACTGGTTACTACAGAAAATATATAGCCAGACACTTATTTAAACCTTCTAAAACTAAAAAGAGTCGACAGACTCTTCTATTTTGAGAACATAACTAGACCATTAACTGAGCTACTCAAGAAGAATACCTTTCATTGGTGTGACTGAAGTAGCCAGTAGGATTCGATAAGGGAATCTACGTTAGCAGCTAAGACGGAACCAGCTTTACACATGTAAAGCCGAGATTAAAAGAAGATTAATGAAGGCCAACGGCTCAAATCAAAACTGGAAGCGGTTAGGAGTTTGTTAGGATTGTTAGTTATAACTAACAAGTGGACTGGAGAGAGAATCAGCTTATGTTTGAGTCTTCTTCTCCACTCCTTCTTCCTTCTCGATCCTTCCTCTTCTCTCTGTATTTTCTTTCTCTTTCTTGTTCATTTCCTTCCATTTTAGTTACAAGGCAGTTGTAGAATTCTTGTTCATTGTATACAAACTTAGTGAAATCCAGATTGTTCTTGAGTTTGATTCTATTGTGATAATTGTGTGTGAAGTTACAACCCTAGTACCTTACAATTGGTATCAGAGCCAGCACGTCAAAGCTGTGCAAGATAACCAATGGTAGAAGGAACACGCATGAAGGCAATGGATGAACAACTGGCAAAACATGATGAGCAGTTAACTGGAATTTAAGGGACCTTGGAGATGATTATAGATAAGCTGACAGCAATAGAACAAAAGCAGATCAGCGGTGAAACCAGCAAGGAAATGGATTACTTCCTTTACCAGTTCAAGAAAGTGGAACAATTCAACAACAGAATGGGGTACTACAACAACAAGATCATAGACAATTCAGAGGGGTTACAGGTTTGCAACTACAGGCTCCTAAATTGGATTTTCCTCGCTTTAATGGAATTGAACCCAAAGTATGGATTAGGAAATGTGAGAGATATTTCTAGTTGTATAAAATTAATGAGCCTCAAATGCTAGAGATAGTTGTATTACATCTTGATGATAGGGCTGAAACATGGTACCATTCATTTCTGCTAAGTAATGGGGTTATACCCTGGAGTGAATTTAAAGAAGAGATCTGGGTGAGGTTTGGCCTGAACCCATTAGAAGACATAGTAAAAGAGTTCCAGAACTTGAAATAAACATCCACTGTAGAGGCTTATTTGACTAAGTTTGAGGATATGAGGGCTAAGATGATCATTAAGAATCCTGCATTGAATGAAGCCCATTTCCTGTCTCATTTTGTTGGAGGACTTAAGAGAGAAATTAAGCATGCTATCAAACTTTTTAAACCCAAACTCTTAAGGATGCTGTTAAGCAGGCCAGGATACAAGAAAAGGCCATTGAAGTCTCTAAAAAAAGAGATAAAATTAAGACTACTAGTACTGGAATGCAGTACAGAAAACCAGAAAATTCAATCACTGAAACAAACCCCATCAGGTTGAGCCAAGAAACCTATGATTAAAGGAGAGCAAATAGGTTGTGTTTTAAGTGAGGAGAAAAGTTCATACCCGGCCACCAGTGTAAGCTACAACTACATTGCATTATTGGGAAAACTGGACAACGGGTAGAGGAACATGAAGAAATTTAAGAGCTACAGGGCCCTATAATTACTGAGGATTTGACTGAAGGAGAGGTACAAGAGGGTGTATGCTTGAATGCATTATTGGGAAGCAATAATGGGGTTAACACCATCAATGTAATGGGTACTACTAATAAGAGGGAACTGACTATACTTATTGACACAGGCAGTACACACAGCTTTATGGATATTCAAACTGTCAAGGAAACAGGTAATGCTCCAGCTTATTGTTACCCTATCAGAGTTATTGTAGCAGATGGTAACTATATGCTTAGCAAATCCGATTGTCCTAGTTTCACTTGGCTAATGGAAGGAATGAAGTTCCAAGATGACCTCAGAATGATCAAGCTAGGAGGGTGTGATATGATATTGGGTGTAGACTGGATGAAATCACATAATCCTGTGACATTTGACTTCATTAAGAATAGAGTAACTGTGCATCAAAGGGGCAAAAAGGTGTTGTTACATGGTATGAAGGAGAATGGTGAACTCAGTCTTATTAGTGGCAGTGCAATGGGTAAACTAATCATGAAAGGCCACACAATGATGGCACACCTGTTCATGATTAGCACAACAGACAACCCACAAATACAGAACCACAACAAGCCCCTCCAAAATCTGTTACAAACTTATGATGACATCTTTCAGGAACCTAAAACACTACCACCACCTAGACAAGCTGACCACACTATTCCTTTGTTACCTGGTGCTAAACCTGTCAGCCTAAGACCTTACAGATACAACCACAATAAAAAAAATAAAATGGAAAATATGTGAAAGAGATGTTGCAGCAAGGAACCATTCAACATAACCAGTCACCTTTCTCTTCCCCTGTGTTGGTTGTTAAGAAAAAGGATGGCTCATGGAAGTTCTGTATTGATTACAGAGGGTTGAACAGCATTACAATCTAGGACAAGTACCCTATACCCATTGTGGATGACTTATTAAATGAACTATATGGCTCTCCACTGTTCTCTAAGATAGATTTGAGAGCTAGTACCACCAGATCAGAATGAGGGAGGAAGATGTATACAAGACTGCCTTCAGGACTCACATGGGACATTATGAATTCAGGGTGATGCCCTTTGAGCTGACCAATGCACCTGCTACCTTTCAGGTACTGATGAACCAGGTCTTTCAACCCTTCCTAAGGAAGTTTTTCCTAGTATTCTTTGATGACATACTCATTTATAGCAAGGACATGACAGAACAATTGCATCATCTTCAGTTGGTGTTTTAGACATTGAGGGATAACACACTCTTAGCTAAGAAGTCAAAATGTTATTTTGGACAACCACAGGTAGAATATCTTGGACATGTGATAAGTGTTGAAGGAGTTTCCACTGATCCTACTAATGTTCAAGCCATGCTTGATTGGCCCAGGCCTACCAGTATCAAGGCACTAAGGGGATTCCTAGGCTTGACTGGTTACTAGAGAAAATATGTAGCCAATTATGGGAACATAAGTAGACCATTAACTGAGTTACTCAAGAAGAATGCCTTCCATTGGAGTGACCAAGCAGAAGCTGCTTTCCATGCCTTGAAACAAGCTATGGCTACTACACCAGTTCTTGCCCTCCTTGATTTTGAACAGGAGTTTATGGTAGAAACAGATGCTTGCCACACTGGTCTTGGTGCTATACTAATGCAACTGTATAGGCCTGTTGCTTATCTTAGCAAGGTATTAGCCCCTAGGCGTTGGGGAAATCCATCTATGAGAAGGAGTTCATGGCATTATTGAATGCAGTAGACAAATGGAGACATTATCTCTAGTACAAACACTTTATCATCAAAACTGACCATCATAGTTTGAAGTTTTTTGCTGGAACAAAGGGTGACTTCTGTTATTCAACAGAAAGGCCTTACCAAGTTACTAGGTCTTGATTATGAAATCTAGTATAAAAAGGGTGCTGCAAATAGAGTGGCGGATGCACTCTCTAGGAGACAAAAGTCTGACTGCACTGTACCATCTGCATGTGCTATCACTACAGCTGTACCATTATAGATGCAAGAGGTGCAAGATAGTTATGAGAGTGATACTGAAGCCAAGGAGTTGATTACTCAACAGTCAATAGCACAGCAGGGGCCTAACCTTTACTACTACTCAGGTGGGGTGCTGAAAAGAAAATGGAAGATCTATATTGGCTCTACAGGGGGACTAAGACTACAACTCATTAAATCATTCCATGAATCAGCTATTGGGGGTCACTATGGTCAACAAGCTTCTTATTAGAGGTTAGCAAGTGTGTTCTACTGGCCAGGAAAGAGAAGTATGGTTATTGAGTACATCCAGAACTATGATGTTTGCCAGAGGAACAAAGATGAGCACATTCAATATCCAGGCCTTCTTCAGCCTTTACCTATACCTGATCAAGCATGGAGGCATATCATCATGGATTTCATTGAAGGACTTCCAAAATCAAAGGGCGATGAAGTCATACTTGTAGTGGTGGATAGAATGACTAAGTTTGCTCACTTTATGGCTTTATCCCACCCCTACACTGCAACTAAGGTAGCACAGGTTTTTCTCAAAAGAGTACATACACTGCATGGCTTTCCTGAGACAATTATGTCTGATAGAGATAAGGTGTTCTTAAGCAACTTCTGGAAGAAATTGTTCAGACTGGTTGGCACTAAGTTGTTGTACAGCACAGCTTATCATCCCCAAACAGATGTACAAAAGAAAGGGTCAACAAGTGCCTTGAAACCTATCTCAGATGCATGACATCTAGCAGACCAGTGCGGTGGAAGCTATGGCTACCTATGGCTAAGTGGTGGTACAATTCCAACTTCCACTCTAGTCTGAAATGCACCCCATTTGAAGCACTCTATGGCTACTCTCCACCCCAGCTTTCCTTAGGCCCTATGATGGAAGTAAAGGTTCCAGCAACTGATGATATGGTAATGGCAAGACAACAAATGTGGCAGCTACTGAAAGACCACTTGATCAAGGCTCAGGAGAGGATGAAATTATTTGCAGATAGAAACAGAACTGAGAGGGAATTTGCAGTGGGTGACATGGTCTTCCTGAAGTTGCAGCCCTACAGACAGACATCACTTGCTCTAAGAAAGAACCTGAAGCTGAGCTCCAAGTTTTATGGACCTTACAAGGTGGTTGCAAGAATTGGCAAGGTGGCCTACAAGCTCGAATTGCCCAGTACTAGTAGAGTCCATCCTGTATTTCATGTATCCTTATTGAAGAAGAAGATTGGACAAAACATTGTGCCCCAGACTGCATTGCCTATGACCAATAATGAGGGTCAGTTTCTTGTTAAGCCAGTGGCCATCTTACAAAGGCAGTTAGTTAAACGTGGTAATGTTGCAGCAGTGAAGGTGTTAGTACAGTGGTGCAATCTACCTCCTGAGGATGCTACTTGGGAGGACTATGACTTTTTGAAGGGTAAGTTCCCAGATTTTGACGTACATCCTTGACGACAAGGATGTTTTGAAGGGTTAGGGAATGTAATGAAGTAGCCAGTAGGATTCGATAACGGAATCTACGTTAGCAGCTAAGAAGGAACCAGCTTGACACGTGTAAGGCCGAGATTAAAAGAAGATTAATGAAGGTCGACGGCTCAGATCAAAACTGGAAGCGGTTAGGAGTTTGTTAGGATTGTTAGTTATAACTAACCAGTGGACAGGAGAGAGAATCAGCTTATGTTTGAGTCTTCTTCTCCACTCCTTCTTCCTTCTCGATCCTTCCTCTTCTCTCTATATTTCCTTTCTCTTTCTTGTTCATTTCCTTCCATTTTAGTTACAAGGCAGTTATAGAATTCTTGTTCATTGTATACGAACTTAGTGAAATCCAGATTGTTCTTGAGTTTGATTCAATTGTGATAATTGTGTGTGAAGTTACAACCCTAGTACCCTACAACCAACAGCTCATATATGACTTGCACTTTTCTCCTTTGCTAGTAAATCAAGATACAGTCCTTCAAGTTCATAACAAGAATTGTATAGATCAGCAGAGTTAAAAATTTCCTTATGCTCTCTTTGTAATTTAGAAAATTTTCAGAATTCTCCCGTGAAGCAGCTTTCAATTGATGGAACGTTAAGAAATTCAATATATACATATGGGTTTTTTTAATTTTTCAATTTTTCAATTTCTATGTTTTGAAATTCGAAACCAAACCAAAAAACTAAAAATTTTAAATTCAAATCCAATTCTAACCAATTATTTAAAAAACCAAACTAAATTAAAAAAATAATTTGATTCGATTTAATTTGAATAATACACGCACCTATCTATCATCTTTGATAACGAGATGGTGGAATCTGGATGGTCTCATAGATTCGGAGCTGCATATCACTTCTTTTGTATTTCTTGGGGGACAAGTTGGTGAGCGCTGTCCAAGATCGACTAACTTCGCAAAGCGACACAACTCAACCTAGAGCTTTTGTTATGCTTTTTTTAAGTTATCTCTTCGCCCTTTTCTGGCAAGCATGTACTTAACGACGGTGAAAGACAATCATGTCAATTCTTCTATCTTCTGTTAGAAAATTCAATTTATATAAAATCTATCTGACTGTACAAAATTTAAAAAAGTTATCAATCACTTTAGAAAATTCAATTACTTGTGGTTTTACTAATCAGCAACCTATTGCTATTCATTATGGATGTGCTAGTTACATGATTGAGATCCTCTCTCCTTAATTAGATACTCCATCTGTCCCATTTTGTTTGTCATATTTTCCTTATTAGTCTGCCCAAAAAGATTGTCATATTTCTAAATTTGGAAACAAGTCAACTTCAAACTTATTTTTTGACTCATTTATAGCCACACAAATATTTATGGCTCATTTTAGACCACAAATTTCAAAAGTGTTCCCTTCTTTATTAAACTTTGTGCCAAGTCAAAGTACGACAAAAAAAATGGAAGAAGTATATCAGATTTGGAACTTTATAAAATGTCGAATCTTTTAATAGAGCATTTACCCCATAATGGATCTATATGAAAACGTGAATTAGTGTCTAGTCGGGCTAGTAAAATTTAAATATCGGATGGTTAAACTAACAATTAGTACTATTGTACCTCAATCTTATTCAGGTTGGATAACTATATAAATCTTGATTAATTATTATCTCCATTTGTACTTTTTAGGAGGATTATGATAAGCTAATAGCCAGCATAAAATTAGCTAACTTCATGTTAGAATCCTTATATTACAAATACCAAATGATTATAAGATTGTTACTATGCAACCCATCTTCAAAACTTGTCAATATAAATATCGAATAACAATTCCCAAGAGATAACCAAACTCTCTCCAATGGCTAAAAATAGCAGTATCGAGAATCATGTCCAAGAGAAGGTGGCTGTGGTCATGGTGCCACTACCAGCACAAGGCCATCTAAATCAACTCCTCCACCTCTCCCGTCTCATCTCCACCTATCACCTCCCACTTCATTTCGTCGGAACCACCACTCACAACCGCCAAGCAAAAACTCGAGTTCAAGGTTTTGACCCTCTTTCCAAATCTAACATCCAATTCCATGAATTTGAAACACCATCTTACGAAGTTCCACCACCTAATCCAAATTCCTTAACCAAGTTTCCCTCTCAATTAACGCCATCTTTTTATGCCACGTACCATCTACTTGAACCAATCACTTCTTTTTTACGTGAACTTGTAAAAGACTACAAACGAGTGATTGTTATTTATGATTCTTTAATGGCATATGTCCTTCAAGATACACCTTCTTTATCAAATGTTGAGTGTTATTGTTTTAATAGCACATCAGCTTTTACTATTTACTCTTTCATTTGGGAAGCTATTGGAAAACCTGTTGAAACTGAGGATGACTTTTTAAAAAATGTTCCATCAATTGAAGGCTGTTTCACTGAAGAAGTCTCAGAATTTGGTAGAGTACAAACTGAGCATAGTCATATTATTAACTCTGGTGAGTTAAACAATTCTTGTTATGACATTGAAGGTAAATATCTTGATTTACTAGCAAAAGTAAATAGTAATCGTAAACATTGGGTTGTTGGTCCATTAAATCCAGTGACATTAAAAGAAAAAGATTCAAATATTACACGACATAAATGTCTCGAGTGGCTTGACAAACAAGGTCCAAGTTCTGTTATTTTTGTGTCTTTTGGGACAACAACTTCACTTTCAGATGTAGAAATTGAAGAGATAGCGATTGGGTTGGAACAAAGTGAACAAAAGTTTATATGGGTATTGAGAGATGCAGATAAAGGTGATATATTTTCAGGGGATGTTAGAAAAGTTGAGTTACCAAAAGGGTATGAAGAAAGAATAGAAGGAAGAGGATTTATTGTAAGAGATTGGGCACCACAATTGGAAATACTGGGACATGTATCAACAGGTGGATTTGTGAGTCATTGTGGATGGAATTCTTGTATGGAAAGTATTTCAATGGGAGTTCCAATAGCAACTTGGCCTATGCATTCAGATCAACCAAGAAATGCTTTTTTGGTCACAGAAGTGTTGAAAATTGGCTTAGTGTTGAAAGATTGGGCACTGAGAGATGAGTTGGCGACTTCAGTTAAAGTCAAAGAATGTGTTAAAAAGTTGATGGATTCAGCAGATGGAGATAAGATGAGACAAAGGGCTAAAGAGTTGAGCAAATCTGTCAAACAGGCTGTGCAGGATGGTGGTAGCAGTCGCAAGGACATGGAGTCTTTCATTGCCCACATTATAAGATAAACTATCTTATAATTGCTATTTTTGAGAGTTACCTTTTCTTTACAAGAAATTCTAAATTATTTTACCTTTTAATTTTTTTTCCTTAATTACATGTCGTTTTAATTATATTGCATTGAATTATATTATATTGTATTGTACTATATTGTGCGCTTGAGTACATCATCTAAATAGTTTATGTTATTAGCCGTCGTTTCATAATACCATACACTATCAATATGAAGATCAATGAACTTACAATAATATTGTGAAGAAAAAGTAGGGTAGGGGTATAGCTATTATAAAGAAAAGTAGGATAAGGATAAAATAAGATTATTAAAGAGAATGAGAGAGAAAAAAAGATAAGTTAACGAAGCGATCACACTAAATCGGTCGTTACATAAAATGACAAATGACGGATTAACAATATGACACGATAGATATTTAAAGTAACAATCAAAACAAACTTTATTTTTAAAGTAACAACACGATACGACACAATGGCTAGTAACAACAGGGGTGTTCGTGGTTCAGTTTGAGTCGGCTTTCATCTAAAAGAAAACAAAACCAATTAAGTTGGTTTTTAAAATACTTAAAACATATCAAACCAATTCAGTCGATTTTGCACCGCTTCATTTTTTCGATTTTATCGGTTATTTTGGTTTGTTTGGTTTTTTGTCTCTCTCTTGCTCTCTCTCTCTCTCTCTCTCTCTTTCTCTTTCTCTCTCTCTCTCTAAATATATGATATACACTTTCAAGGATCAAGCACTGTATTTGCCTAAATCGAATTAGGGTCACAATTGAATTTGTTAAGGGGCTACAAGCAATTTGATGTATCAAAGCTGGAAAAAAACAAGGAAATATTCAATAATAAGTAAGCAAAATAAGTGATTTCAGTATGAACTGCTTTCAGATTACAATTGGGCAGAGTTTTGCCAATATTTATGATCTCTTTATAAGATAAAATGAATGATATTTATAGACAATGAATTAGAGACAATTAAGGTGTATTAATCCTATCAATTCCTTTTGAATAAGGCTACGCTCCTTCAAGACTTTGAAACTATTGAAAATCGAATCTTTATTTTCAGTAGCCCGCTTTCCTTGTGCTGATCATGGAGTGAACCACAATCTCGCCTATTAAATGCTGAGATCGCGAGAGGAGGTCATGGGCATTAACTGTATTGAGCACTGAACCGCCTACCCCCGAGGCTAAGATCGTTTCGCCTCAGGTGATGAGCTATCTGTTCTTCAAAGCGATCCTACTCCGTAGCTCATAAATGATCTTGATCTCGAGGCTCCACCTCGGGAGCCATACCACTAGCCTCGTGGCTAACTCGTGAATCTTGATAAGAATGCCCCAAGCCCTATGATCGGGCTGCCACGGGTGCAGGCTATATTTTATCCAACATAGATAGTCCCTCTACTTCTCAAGCAATTGCCAGAGTGCTCGAGGAAATGAAAAACAAGCGGGAGAGATGACGTGGCCGCACGTGCGCCTAGTAATTCAAAATGCAGACATCACTTCCCTTTTCTTATCTGTTACACGCGACGATCGTTGAACAGTCATGCGGTTTCATTCTCTTTCCCAAGGTAATGATGATTCCTTCGGCTATAAGTATCCCTAATTGATCAGTTTTCATCTCCACTTGCAGTCTTGAACAACTGTAGCAGTTTCAGAGTATAGAGTATCCATCTTTCTTTCCCAAATTTATAATCAAAGTTGAAATCACCAACTCTTTTAACAAACTAAAAAAAATGTCTGCTAAAAATTCTAGTGGCCATTTTGATGATAGAGTTCCCGACTCTGCTGTCGTGATTATTGGTGGTGAGATAGTCAAAATTATCGACCCACTGAATGTCATTGCGCCGCCGGCAGTCGACAGTGAAGCGACGTCTCAGGCGGGTGGTTTAGTGACAAAGCGGCGCAAAGCCGCCGGTCGTGATAAGTCTGATGAAGTTAGTGGTGGAGAAGAGGAGGTTGGTGGTGCTGACGAAGCTGATTAAGGCAAGGAGGAGTCCTCAAAATCAAAATAGATTTCCATCGAGAAGGAGCTCGAACCTCATCACATCATCTCTTCGAACTTCTATATCAAGAAAGATTTCAGAGTTCAAGACCAATCTGATGTCCAGCATGACAAGAACAGGAATGTGCATGTGCAAACTACCCCAATGTTAATCGCACAAGCTCACATATCGTTGGTTCGGGAGGATTGACAATGGGGCCCCGAGGTTCAAGTTATAGTTCCGGATACAAACAACAGCAGTTCCGACCACATAGTTGGTCTTTCTTTTGAATACACTTACCCGTTCTTGGTGAGTTTCACTCTGCTGGTGCATAAGGTAATTGACTCGTTCTGCCGAACATACAACTTATGTTTGGCTCAGCTTGGCCCCGAGTATGGAGGGTCGTTGGGTGTCTTCACTTTCTGTGCAAGAAAGTCGGGGTGCCCTTTACGCTCCAATATTTGAATGCACTCTACTATCCCTATTTTCACAAGGGTGGTATTGTGGTTTTAAACAACAGAGGTAAGTATTCCTTGCTGACTAAGAATGAGGACACAAAAGACCGCGGATGGTCACATTGCTACGCCTTGCTCCACATTTTGTAAATTTCTCCCAAGCCTGGGTTCCCCAAGGCGTGGAACACCAAGCGTAAGTGTTTTCTTCTCTGAACCAATCATTTTTCAATTTCAACCTCGAGCTTATTTTTTATTTCACGTTTTTGCTTCTCTAGCGAACAAGGTCTTTATCGACCCCCCAGCTGACTTAACTGACTGGGTTCGAGCGATCACAGAGATTCGTGCTCGGGCCGACAGGACTTGGGCGAGTATCACCGCTCTGACAGAAAAAAATTGAGTATGCAAAAGATACGGTGAGTATCTTGTCACAACTTGGTTCCTTCAGGGAGTCTTTGAGATTTCCTTTTTCACTAATTTAATTCCTACTACTGCAGGTTTCCCATTCAAGGCGACTACTTCCAAGCCCAAAAAGAAAAGAAGCAAAAAGGGAAGATGAAAGAAAAAAAGGCTCCCAATGCCGTGCCAACTTGGCCATGATATCGAGCTTGGCTGGCACTATTAAGAAGTCCAAGGCCTCCAAAATCTCAAAGGGCTCCCCGAGTCAGGGAACTTCCCGAGGTGAGTACGACAACTTTCTATGTCACTTAAATCAGTTACCAAATCTAATCTTCCATTATTACCTATAAACCTCAAACTTATCCTTCTCCAGATCCAAAGAGGAAAAGAGGGGCCAGAGAGAAGTTGACTCGAGAAGTGCGCCATCGTGTTGAGGTAAAATCTGACAAGCCCACTTTTGAGTCCCGATTCAAACATTGGGACGAATCAAGTGGGGAGGAGCCCAAAGCCCCTGAGAACATAGAAGTGGTAGATCTCGAGGGGGCTGATTATGTTGCTGCCAAAGGCAAGGCCAAGGTGGGCGAGGCTAAACTTGCAGCTCTTCTAGCTGAAGAAAGAATGGCCCCAAGTGGCGTGAGCTAACTCTAACCCTCCTAATGCCTTGGCTTCTGAGCAGGCTATGAAGAGGATCGTGGTTCCCGCCGACTTGGACCTTTTTGCATGCTCGGTTGACGTTCCCTTGAACCTTACTTAGTTGTTCGGGCCGCTTGAGGAAAATTACGTCAAGACGTTGTCCCCGGGACAATGATGGCTCGTTCTGCTAATAGCATGGTTCGGCTAACTTTCAATAATTACAACTTCTCTTTTTACTTAGTTTCTTCAGTGCTAACGCTCCCTTATCTTTTGCAGAGCCTTATGTATTTACTCAAGTTGACGCAGCTCGAAGCTTTTTGAGCCGAAAAGCTTCGACTGTTGAAGGCTGCTTGGGAGAGAAAAAAAGCAGAGCTGCAGTCTAAAGTTTCTGCTTTAGAGGCTCAACTAGCCGGATCCAACGCCAAGCTTGAGCGAATGCACGAGGCCGCTGCTGCCTTTGAGGCCCATACCCAATCTTTGAATGAATGCCACAAGGCTGAAAGCTTAAAGTTGACCAATGAGGTCCAAGAGCTTCGAGGCGAGCTAACTCCGGCCAATGCCAAGTTTGTTGAAGCTGCTCGGGAGTATCATGACAAGCTGGCCGGGCATATGTTAAAGATGAATGGATTGGAGGGCTGCACGGCAACGCTCGAAGCTGAGGTTGAACGCCTCCGGGTCAAGAAAGTTGTACTAATGGGGAAGTCCAAAGCGAGAGCCGCGAGGGCTGAGTTGGACAAGAACTAGGCTATCAGCCAGACCCAGCTGAAAGCTCTCGAGTAATGTAAAGTCGAGGAGATAGGCTTGGATGATGAAATCGCTAAGGCCAAAGAGAATATGGCTCAAGCCCAAGTTATCATGGATGAACTTCCCTCAAATGAAGGCTCGGGCGATGATGAGGCCAAAGATAATGAAAAGGAAGAAGAAAATGAAGATGGGGCTTCCGAGGGTAAAGATGGTTCACCTCGGGATGATGACCCTAATGCTTAATGATACGTCCAAAGTCTACCCTCAAATAAGAGTGACACGGTCGATGCAAATATACTGGATAACAAGTCCGAGTTGAATCCACAAAGAGCTAGCTAGATTAATTGAGATATAATTTTGTTAATTTGGTTTACTTAGTTTAGCACTTCCTTGAATCCAGTTTGTTTTGAAATAATACTACAAGTTATAACTAAAAAGGTAAACTATTGAAAGCAAGTGAAGTTTGTTATCAAATGGGTAAAGAAAAGTAAAGTTGTATTCCTCACCTAAGCATGTACTCAATTGGATTGTCAACTAGAATTTGCCTTATTGTATAGGTTGTTTTAGTGGTCACATTTTCAATTACATACTATTATCTCTTGATTACTAGCAAGCCTAATCCTAAATAATCTCTCGATTTCTCTTGGATTACGTGATAAACAATTGTAAAGACCTAAGTAAGAAGATTTCTATTGCTAGTTTACTTCTTTTAGATTGGGTTTGTAAATCTCTTTAGGACCCAAAATCCTTGCTAACTAATTATTACCTAACCTTATTACTACCTTCTCAAGTGAGTAAAAGGGAAAATGGGAATGGGGTTAGTGTTTGCAACCACAACTCTAGAATTTTAACATGAACTTAGTTAGAAAATCACAACCTACATTTAGGCAATGTTGTTGTTAACAACCCACCAAGCCACATACTTAGGGTTGGTCTACAACCCTAGTAAATAAGCATAGCTACTCATATTATGTAAGAACACAAAACATACACATGAAGCACTCAACATAATTTTATAGATATTAGAGAAGAATGCTTATCCAAATATTGTTGTTGATCTTACAAAAGGATGGAATTACCCACCAAGTTCTTGGAATTGTATTTTGCTCAATAAAATGTAAGATATTCATCAAAACCCTAATATTGTTCTATTTATAAAGCTAGGAAAAATTACACAAAATTAGTTCTCGTCCTGATTGTGCTAGCCCGCAGCGCACAATTGCTTATTTACCCTTTTCACTTTTGTCTCCCATATATTGTGCAACCCTTAGAATTCCATGCTCGAGGAAGCGAAATGGAGAGCGGCGGGTCGATACAATGCTTATAGAAATCGACCAGAGTCTTCTCGACGCGCCGATATACTGTGAGGGATCTCAAAGGGTCGATACGGCCCCTCTAACTCTCAAAAGTAGCACGTAAGTCAGAGGCTCGGAGCCCAATATGTAAGCCAGAGGCTCGAGGGGAAGGTCGGCGCGAATTCCAACCAAAAGTATTCACGAGGCCATCTTTGGTATCCAAGGAAAAGGATCTTCCTCGAATCCCCGGCTATAATTTCAATATCTCAACCACGGAGATGGTAAACCCATTAAAAGGGATAACTGGCCAAGCGGTGAGGTTACCAAAGGATATGAGGACAACCCCAGGGAAGAGAGATCACGATTTATAACGAGTTCCATGCAGACTGTGGACATCTCACTGAAGATTGTAAGGTACTTCGCCTCGAGGTAGCCCACCTGCTAAAGAAGGGAATGTTGCTAACTATGGAATTGATAACTATGGATGATAACATGGCAATCATGGCGTTTGAGATAAACATTAATGCTAGCAATTCTGAGGCTGCTGCCGAGCTGAAAAGGGATCTCCAACAGTGGAAGGCTCGAACCTGGGGTGAATTGCATAATAGGGAAACCCCCAAGGTTAGGCTCGAGGAAGCGGAATGGAGAGTGGTGGGTCAATACAACGCTTATAGAAATCGACTTGAGTCTTCTCGATGCGCCGATACGCCGCGAGGGAGCTAGAAGGGTCGATACGACCACTATAACTCTCAAATACAGCACATAAGTCAGAGGCTCAGAGCCCAACATGTAAGCTAGAGGCTCGGGGGGAAGGTCGGCGCGAAAGACAACCAAAAGAATTCAACGGGGCAATCTTTGGTATCCAAGAAAAAGGATCTTCCTCGAATCCCCGGCTATAATTTCAATGTGTCAACCACGGAGTTGGTAAACGCATTAAAAGGGATGACTGACCAAGGGTTGAGGTTACCAAAGGATATAAGGACAGCCCCAAGGAACAGAGATAAAAATTTATAATGAGTTCCATGCTGATTATGGACATCTAACTTAAGATTGTAAGGCACTTCGCCTCGAGATGGCCCACTAATGGAATGTTAACAGAGTTTCTCACTAATAAGGGAAAAAGAATTTTGCAAAAAATAGGGGAGACGGTCAACCACTGAGGGCTCCATCCCCCTAGAAGAGTCGTGAATGTTATAAATGGGGGGTTCGGAGGCGAACGGCATCAATTTCGCCACCGCAAAGAAGTTTGCGAAGTTCTCCATTACAAAGGAGAAGAGAACCGAACTCGAGGATCGGGTAAGGAGATTGTTTTTTATGATTATGAATGCGATGGGATGATGTTTCCCCATCATGATGCTTTGTTAATCATGTTAAGAATCAATAATTCAGATACTAGACGAGTCTTGATCGACCCGGGAGCTCGGTAAACATAATCAGCTACGAGGCAGTGAAGAAGATGTGGTTAAAGGACCAAATCGTCCCAAAGGCAACCATATTGATAGGTTTTAATAACTCCATGGAGAAAACACTGGGTGAGTTACCCTCACTACTTAAGCCGAGGGAATTGTTAAGGAAACAGTGTTCCAAGTAATGACCTAGGACATGGTGTATAATGTTATCCTCGGGAGACTTTAGATTCATGAGATGAAAGTTGTACCATCCACTCTTCCCCAGGTCATTAAGTTCCCCACCCCATGGGGAATTCGTTCGATCCGAGGCGAACAACGAATGGCTAGGGAAATCTATTCGGTTGCTATGAAGAGTGGTGTCACCCTGAATGGGCCATCGAAATAGAAATTAACTCAGCTGGGTCAGAAGAAAGAGGAAATTCGACTTTCGAAATGGACTCTCAAAAAGGTGTAGAAAAGATCCCCACAGGCATTTAAGAGACTCGAAAATAGAAAGCCGAGGACTCAACCATTGTGAAGCTGGAATCCTTCACCTTAACGAAGGAGTTTCCAGAAATGAAAGTGTTTATTGGCTCGGAACTGGATCCGGAGTCAAAGAAGGCAATTATTGATTTGCTAATTGTGAATGATGATTGCTTTGCCTGGTCGCATGTTGATATGGTGGGGATCGATCAAGAGATTATGATGTATAAATTGAACGTTGGCCCCTACCATCTCCTAGTAAAGCAGAAGAAAAGGCCACACGCTGGCATGAAGAAGAAAGCTATTAAAGATGAAACTAAAAGGCTGCTTGACAATGGTTTCATAAGAGAAGTAAAGTACCCTGATTGGCTCGCCAATGTAGTGGTGGTGCCAAAAAAGAATGGCAAGTAGAGAATGTGTATGGATTATACAGATCTAAACAAAGCTTTCCCAGAAGATTCGTACCTGCTACTACAAATAAATATGTTAATGGACTCTACGGCTGGACATAAATTGTTAACCTTCTTGGATGCTTACTCGGGATACAATCAAATTTTAATGGATCCAAATGATGAAGAAAAGACTTCTTTCATCACAAACTTCTTTCATCACAGATCAGAGTACTTATTATTACAAGGTGTTGTCATTTAGCCTCAAGAACGTCGGAGCAACTTATTAGAGGTTAGTGTGCCGAATGTTCAAAGATTATATTGGAAAGATGATGGAGGCATACATAGACGACATGCTAGTGAAGTCGGTCCGGATGGAGGATAACTTGAATCATTTGAGAGAAGCCTTCGCTATTCTAAGGCAATATAGCATAAAGTTAAACCCTGAAAAATGTGTTTTTGGGGTTGGTTCGGGAAATTTTTTAGGGTTCATCATTTCCAAATGAGGCATCGAGGCGAATTCCAAGAAGATTAAAGCTATCGAAGACATCCTCGAGGTACTCTCGGGTACTAAAGAGGTCCAACGCTTCACTGGCCAGATTGCTTCCTTAAGTAGATTTATCTCGAGGTCTTCCGAGCGATGCCACAAATTCTTCTCTGTTTTAAAGAATACTACTGCCTTCAAATGGACACTGGAGTGCAGAGAAGTATTGAAGGGATTGAAATGTTATTTGGCTAACGCACCGTTGCTTGCCAAGCCAAATGATGGGGAGACACTGTTGGTCTACTTAGTTGTGTCAGAGGTTGCAGTAAGCGCGGTTTTGGTTCGAGAGGAGGACGAAAAGCAACAGCCCATATACTACGTGAGCAAGACACTCCTTGATGCTGAAATAAGGAACCCCCATTTAGAAAAATTAGCACTTGCTTTGGTTGTTGCTGCTCGTAAACTTCATCCTTATTTTCAGTGTCATCCCATAGCCGTAGTTACTACTTTCCCCTTGAGGAGTATATTACATGAGCCTGAGTTGACGGGGAGGTTTTCTAAATAGGAAATTTAATTGAGTGAGTATGATATCATTTATCAGCCCCGAACAGCCATAAAATCTCAAGTGTGGCTGATTTCGTGGCCAACTTCAGTGCTAAAATACTCCTCGAGGCAGAAAAGAAGAATTTAATGTCTAGAGGACCATCCCCCGGGGTCAGGATACTCTATACTGATGGGGCCACTAACTCAAATAGCTCGGGTCTCGGTATAATTTTGGTGGCTCCCAAAGGGGAAAGGCTGAGACATTACATGATATTTGAAAGGGTGACTAATAATGAGGCTGAGTACGAGGCTGTTATAGCGGGATTGGAACTATCCAGAGAGATGGGAGCAGAAAGAGTGGAATTGAGGTGTGATTCACATCTCGTAGTAAATCAGGTTCTTGGTGATTACACGGCTCGAGAGCCTAGGATGAAAGAATTTGTGGCTCGGGCACAACAAATCCTCACTTGTTTCCAAGAATGGAAAGTTAAGAAAATTCTTTGAGAGGAAAATGCCGAGGCAGATGTCTTGGCTAACCTAGGTTCTGCCATCGAAGTAGAAAGCTCGGGGACAGATTCAATTGTTCGACTACTTACATTTGCGATGGGGAAGATAAAACTAGAGGTGAATTCAGTGATCAATACTTGGGATTGGCGCACCAAGTTCATTCAATATTTGGATTTTGGGATCCTGCCAGCAGATAAGAGGGAGGCCAAAAAGCTTAGGACTCAGGTAGTGCCATACTCAATGATTCGATGGCAGTTGTACAAAAAAATGATATAGCGGCCTGATTGCCAAATATGTGGGCCCAAGAGAAATCGAGTACGTGATGAGGGAAGTGCACGAGGGCGAATGTGATAATCATTCAGGTGGGGAAAAGCCCTAGTGCAAAAAGTCCTCTGAGCAGGGTATTATTGGCCAGATATGAGTGAGGATGCTCGATTATTCGTGAGGAAATGTGACAAGTGCCACCGACACGCAACAATGATTCATCAATAAGCCGAACCTCTCCATTCGGTTGTGTTGTTGTGGGCTTTCATAAAATGGGGAATGGATATCGTTGGACCACTTCCCAAAGCTAAAGGAGGTGTTCATTTCATTCTTGTGCTCACTGACTATTTTATTAAGTGAGCAGAAGCAAGGTCTTTTGCTAAAACTAGGCAGAAGGAGGTCATCAGCTTCATCCGAAAGAATATTATTTGCAGATTCGGGGTCCTAAAGGAAATAACTTGTGATAATGGCCCACAGTTCAAGGGTTCACAGGTCACCACTTTTCTTGCAAAATGGGGGACTAAAAGGGTAGCCTCGACTCCCTATCATCCGAGCACTAATGGACAAGTTGAGTCCTCGAATAGGATCATCATTGAAAATATCAATAAGATCCTTGATGAAGGAAAAGGCTCGTGGCCCGAGGTGTTATGGCAAATGCACACAACTGAGAAAAACAACACAAGTGAAACCCATTTTTCCTCATCTATGGGATTGACTCTTTGATTCCTGTGGATGTTCACGAGCCAAGCCTTCGTTATGCTCATACAAGCGAAGAGTCAAATAAGCAAGCGATGTGCGTGGAGTTGGATTTACTCGAAGGGCAAAGAGAAATGGCTTTGGTTCGGTTAATGACTCAAAAAGACAAATCGAAGCTTATTTAAATAGGAAAGAAAAGTTCAGAGCTTTCAAGGTTGGTGATTATATGTTGAAGGCTTCAAATAAAACTACCAAGGAGAAGAATGTTGGCAAGTTAGCCGCGAATTGGAAAGGGCCTAATCGAGTCAAAGCGGACGTTGGCAAAAGGTCTTATCAATTAGAAGATTTGCCGGGCAAGCTGGAACCTTTAAATTGGAATATGTCCAATTCCAATTTGAAGCGTTACTATTTCTGACATCGAGGTACGTTACCTCTTGTCAATAAGTTTTGACCTACAGCATCAAGTCGTCAACACTCCGATGCTTGGGTCGAATAATTTTATCTGACCCCTCGTTTTTCTTTGCTTGACTTTTTCAGGAAGCAAAGGGAACAGTATTCATTGCTCAGACCATCATCAATTCACACCCCAACACGGGGGGGGGGGATGTAAGAGATGGTATGCATTAGAAATTCGACTCGAAGCCTCTCCCACCGGGGACTGCAAATGAACCCGAAGACTTGCTATTCTTGCATCGGGGACTGCCACCCGAAGAGTAGTTTAGTATCTTGTATCTATTGCCCGATAGCGGTTTGTTTTCAGAAATTTGCCTAGGTCTAGCCTCGACTAGGTTTATGTTTATGTAACGCCTGTTATGGCTTATTATCATCAATTAAATAAACTTGATTCAATAACTCTATGTTTCAATACTTAACTCCCGAAGTTATATTATCCAATTGAGGTTATCTTTTTATCTGCATAAGATGGCTCGATGACCTTAGCAAAAATCAAATACAAGAGGAAATTATCAAGCTTCAGGGTCATTCTTACTCGAAGTCCAATCTTCGGTGTCCCCTCTATCCTTTTCATCCTCTTCAGCTTCATCTTTATCTACTTCTTTACCCGAGCTATCGCTGCTAGAAGGAAGTTTATCGATGATAAGTTGAGCCTTGGCAGTATCACTCTAAGTCTTGGCTATTTCCTCATCCATATCCAGCGCTAGGTTTTGCACTATTTAAGGGCCTTCAGCCTGGTTTGGATAATAGCCTAATTATTGTCTACGGAAGCATTGTCTACTCGAGCCCTTGTACTCTTTATCTTGAGCTTTGCTTCCGTAGACGCTTCCTTGCCCTGCAGGGTCTCAATCTCATCCTCGAGCTTCGCCTACTGACTCTCCAACTCGTTCATCTTTAGCATATTCGCCTTCAGTTTGTTGTGATAGTTCTCAACAACTTCCACAAACCTGGCATTGGTTTCATCCTTTAGCTTTTGGATTTCTGCTCAATGACTTTCCTCCTACGCTTTCTCTTGAGCCTCAAGGGCAGCAGCAGTTTTATGAGCTTGATTTAGCTCGAGGTCAGACTTGGCAGCAGCTTCACGAGCTTGATCTAGCTCGAAGTTGGATTTGACTAGTTGGGCTTACAACTCAAAGACTTGGGACTGAAGCACCAACCTCTGATGCTCACATTCATTCCCTATAATTGGGGGAGTCGGAGGTAAACAACGTCAATTTCGCCGCCGCAAAGAAGTTTGCGAAGTTCTCCATTACAAAGGACAAGAGAACCGAACTCGAGGATCGGGCAAGGAGATTGTTTTTTATGATGATGATTGCGATGGGATGATGTTTCCCCATCACGATGCTTTGTTAATCATGTTAAGAATCAATGACTCAGATACTAGACGAGTCTTGATCGACCCGGGAGCTCGGTAAACATAATCAGCTATGGGGCAGCGAAGAAGATGTGGTTAAAGGACCAAATCGTCCCGAAGGCAACCATATTAACAGGTTTTAATAACTCCATGGAAAAATACTGGGTGAGTTACCCTCACTACTTACACCGAGGGAATTGTTAAGGAGATTGTGTTCCAAGTAATGACCTAGGACATGGTGTATAATGTTATCCTCGGGAGACCTTAGATTCATGAGATGAAAGTTGTACCATCCACTCTTCACCAGGTCATTAAGTTCCCTACCATATGGGGAATTCGTTCGATCTGAGGCGAACAGCGAATGGCTAGGGAAATCTATTCGGTTGCTATGAAGAGTGGTGTCGCCCCGAATGGGCCATCGAAATAGAAATTAACTCAGCTGGGGTCAGAAGAAGAAGGGAGTTCGACTTTCAAAATGGACTCTCAAAAAGGTGTAGAAAAGATCCCCACATGCATTTAAGAACCTCGAAAATAGAAAGCCGAGGACTCAATCATTGTGAAGCTGGAATCCTTCGCCTTAATGAAGGAGTTTCTAGAAAGGAAAGTGTTTGTTGGCTCGGAACTGGATCCGTAGTCAAGGAAGGCAATTATTGATTTGCCAATTGTGAATGATGATTGCTTTGCCTGGTCGCATGTTGATATGGTGGGGATCGATCAAGAGATTATGACGTATAAATTGAACGTTGACCCCTACCATCCCCTAGTAAAGCAGAAGAAAAGGCCACACGCTGGCATGAAGAAGAAAGCTATTAAAGATGAAACTAAAATGCTGCTTGATAATGGTTTCATAAGAGAAGTAAAGTACCCCGATCGGCTCGCCAATGTAGTGGTGGTGCCAAAAAAGAAAGGCAAGTAGAGGATGTGTGTGGATTATACAGATCTAAACAAAGCTTGCCCCAAAGATTCGTACCCGCTAATACAAATAGATAGGTTAATAAACTCCACGGCTGGACACAAATTGTTAACCTTCTTGGATGCTTACTCGAAATACAATCAAATTTTAATGGATCCAAATGATGAAGAAAAGACTTCTTTCATCACAGATTAGAGTACTTATTATTATAAGGTGTTGTCATTTAGCCTCAAGAACGTCGGGGCAACTTATTAGAGGTTAGTGTACCAAATGTTCAAAGAATATACTAGAAAGATGATGGAGGCATACATAGACGACATCCTAGTGAAGTCAGTCCGGATGGAGGAAAACTTGAATCATTTGAGAGAAGCCTTCGCTATTCTAAGGCAATACAGCATGAAGTTAAACCCTGAAAAATGTGCTTTTGGGGTTGGTTCGGGAAAATTTTTAGAGTTCATCATTTCCAAGCGAGGCATCGAGGCGAATCCCGAGAAGATTAAAGCTATCGAAGACATCCTCGAGGTACTCTCGGGTACTAAAGAGGTCCAACGCTTGTCTGGACAGATCGCTGCCTTAAGTAGATTTATCTCGAGGTCTTCCGACTGATGTCATAAATTCTTCTCTGTTTTAAAGAATACTACAGCCTTCAAATGGACACCGAAGTGTAGAGAAGCATTAAAGGAATTGAAATGTTATTTGGCTAACGCACTGTTGCTTGCCAAGCCAAATGATGGGGAGACGTTGTTGGTCTACTTGGTTTTGTCAGAGGTTGCAGTACGCGCAGTTTTTGTTCGAGAGGAGGACGAAAAGCAACAGCCCATATACTACGTGAGCAAGACACTCCTCGATGTTTAAATAAGGTACCCCCATTTAGAAAAATTAGCACTGGCTTTGGTTGTTGCTGCTCGTAAACTTCATCCTTATTTTCAGTGTCATCCCATAGCTGTAGTTAATACTTTCCCCTTGAGGAGTATATTACATAAGCCTGAGTTGACAGGGAGGTTGTCTAAATAGGCAATTAAATTGAGTGAGTATGATATCATTTATCAGCCCCGAACAGCCATAAAATCTCAAGTGTTGGCTGATTCGTAGCCAACTTCAGCTAAAATACTCCCCGAGGCAGAAAAGGAGAATTTAATGTCTAGAGGACCAACCCCCGGGGTCAGGATACTCTATATTGATGGGGCCACTAACTCAAATAGCTCGGGTCTCGGTATAATTTTGGTGGCTCCCAAAGGGGAAAGGCTGAGACATTACATGAGATTTGAAAGGGTGACTAATAATGAGGCTGAGTACGAGGCTGCTATAGCGGGATTGAAACAATCCAGAGAGATGGGAGCAGAAAGAGTGGAATTGAGGTGTGATTCAAATCTCGTAGTAAATCAGGTGCTTGGTGATTGCACGGCTCGAGAGCCTAGGATGAAAGAATTTATGGCTCGGGCACAGAAAATCCTCACTTGTTTTCAAGAATGGAAAGTTAAGAAAATTCTTTGAGAGGAAAACGCCGAGGCAAATGTCTTGGCTAACCTAGGTTCTGCCATCGAAGCAGAAAGCTCAGGGACAGATTCAATTATTCGACTACTTACATCTGCGGTGGGGAAGATAAAACTAGAGGTGAATTCAGTGATCAATACTTGGGATTGGCGCACCAAGTTTATTCAATATTTGGATTTTGGGATCCTGCCAGCAGATAAGAGGGAGGCCAAAAAGCTTAGGACTCAGGTAGTGCCATACTCAATGATTCGATGGCAGTTGTACAAAAAAATGATATAGCAGCCTGATTGCCAAATGTTTGGGTCCAAGAGAAATCGAGTATGTGATGAGGGAAGTGCACGAGGGCGAATGTGGGAATCATTCAGGAGGGGAAAGGCCCTAGTGCAAAAAGTCCTCTGAGCAGGGTATTATTGGCCAGATATGAGTGAGGATGCTCGATTATTCGTGAGGAAATGTGACAAGTGCCACCGACACGCAACAATGATTCATCAACAAGCCGAACCTCTCCATTCGGTTGTGTCGTTGTGGCCTTTTATAAAATGGGGAATGGATATCATTGGACCACTTCCCAAAGTTAAAAGAGGTGTTCATTTATTCTTGTTCTCACTGACTATTTTACAAAGTGGGCAGAAGCAAGGTCTTTTGTTAAAGTTAGGCAGAAGGAGTCATCAGCTTCATCGGAAAAAAATATTATTTGCAGATTCGGGATCCTAAAGGAAATAACTTGTGATAATGGCCCATTGTTCATGGGTTCAGAGGTCACCACTTTTCTTGAAAAATGGGGGACTAAAAGGGTAGCCTCGAATCCCTATCATCTGAGAGATAATGGACAAGTTGAGTCCTCGAATAGGATCGTCATTGAAAATATCAATAAGATCCTTGATGAAGCAAAAGGCCCGTGGCCCGAGGTGTTACAGAAAATGCGCACAACTGAGAAAAACAACACAAGTGAAACCCATTTTTCCTCACCTATGGGATTGACTCTTTGATTCCTGTGGATGTTCGCGAGCCAAGACTTCGTTATGCTCATACAAGCGAAGAGTCAAATAAGCAAGCGATGTGCGTGGAGTTGGATTTACTCGAAGGGCAAAGAGAAATGGCTTTGGTTTGGTTAACGACTCAAAAAGACAAATCAAAGCTTATTTAAATAGGAAAGCAAAGTTTAGAGTTTTCAAGGTTGGTGATTATGTGTTGAAGGCTTCAAATAAAACTACCAAGGAGAAGAATGTTGGCAAGTTAGCCGCGAATTGGAAAGGGCCTTATCGAGTCAAAGCAGTCATTAGCAAAAGGTCTTATCAATTAGAAGATTTGCAGGGAAAGCTAGAACCTTTAAATTGGAATATGTCCAATTCCAATTTGAAGCGTTACTATTTCTGACATCGAGGTACGTTACCTCTTGTCAATAAGTTTTCACCTACAGCATCAAGTCGTCAACACTCCGATGCTTGGGTCGAATAATTTTTATCTGACCCCTTGTTTTTCTTTGCTTGACTTTTTCAGGAAGCAAAGGGAACAGTATTCATTGCTCAGACCATCATCAATTCACACCCCAACACGGGGGGGGGGGGGGGATGTAAGAGATGGTATGCATTCAAAATTTGTCTCGAAGCCTCTCCCACCGGGGACTGCAAATAAACCCGAAGACTAGCTATTCGTGCATCGGGGAATGCCGCCCGAAGAGTAGTTTAGTGTCTATTGCCCGATAGCGGCTTGTTTTCAGAAATTTGCCTAAGTCTAGCCTCGACTAGGTTCATATTTATGTAATGCCTATTATGGCTTATTATCATCAATGAAATAAACTTGATTCAATATCTCTTTGTTTCAGTACTTAACTCCCGAGGTTATATTATCCAATTGAGGTTATCTTTTTATGCCACGGCTCGAGAACGAGACGTCGTTCTAGGCTAGCATCGATTTGTCATATGTTTTGTGTAAGTGTTGCAAGCAAAAAAATTCTAAATGTCCTGTCGTACTTCCAAAGCAAAGCAAAGACTAACACTTAAAGAAGGAAAAACTGAAATTCATTAATAAAGGCCCGGGGCCACAAAAGTTATCTGCATAAGATGGCTTGACGACCTTAGCAAAAATCATATACAAAAGGAAATTATCAAGCTTCGGGGTCATCCTTACTCAAAGTCCCGTCTTCGGTGTCCCCGCTATCCTCTTCATCCTCTTCAGCTTCATCTTCATCTTCATCTTCTTCTTCACCCGAGCTATCGCTGCTAGAAGGAAGTTTATCCATGATAAGTTGAGCCTTGGCAGTATCACTCTAGGCCTTGGCTATTTCCTCATCCAAATCCAGCGCTCGGTTTTGGACTATTTAAGGGCCTTCAGCCTGGTTTGGATAATAGCTCAATTCTTGTCTACTCGAGCCCTTGTACTCTTTATCTTGAGCTTTGCTTCCGTAGACGCTTCCTTGCCCCGAAGGGTCTCAATGTCAGCCTCGAGCTTTGCCTACTGACTCTCCAATTTGTTCATCTTCAGCATATTCGCCTTCAGTTTGTTGTGATAGTTCTCAACAACTTCCACAAACTTGGCGTTGGTTTCATCCTTTAGCTTTTGGATTTCTACTCGATGACTTTCCTCCTGCGCTTTTTCTTGAACCTCGAGGGCAGCAGCAGCTTTTTTAGCTTGATTCAGCTTGAGGTCAGACTTGGCAGCAGCTTCACGAGCTTGATCTAACTCGAAGTTGGATTTGACTAGTTGGGCTTACAGCTCAAAGACTTGGGACTGAAGCACAGCCCTCTGACGGTCTCATTCATTCCCTATTTGATTAAGAGAAGCTGATCGGTGGACTTCCACTTCCACAGCTTTGATTGCATACAAATAGCTCTGCAAAAGATTAGAATGAAGGTCACAGAAAAAGAAGATAATTGAAAAGGGAGGAGTTGTAAGCAACAAAGACGTACCTGAATTGCGTGCTTAGCCGAGTTAGCCATCAAGTCTCCACGAGCTGTGTCCTTGGTGTGCTCCCGCTCCTTCGCACGAGCGATCCCCTAAGGCTCATGGATACAGTTATGGTATCATCTATAAGGCACAAGTCAGAAGGGATCCCAGTCCTTCTAAGTTCTCTTTAAGATACCGAGGCATTAGAAGGCTCGGAGTTGGCTCGCATATTGCTTGGCGCGGCTCTTTCTTCAGCTGAAGGGAGCGTTTCAACAATTTTTCCTTAGTAGGTGAAAGAACTTCAACCTCGCTAACTTTGGCCTAGCCTTTAGTCTTGATAGAAACGTGATCCGACCCCTCAAGGTCTACCGCTTCAACTTCTTCGGAGACCTCGATGCTACATCATCTGGCTCATCCTTCAAGCCTCATCGCGGCTCGATGATAGCCTCGGGTCCTAAAGCAGAAGACACTTCCATACGAGGATGCTATGCTCGAGCTAATTTTTTTGAAGCCTGTCTTTTCCTATTCGGGCTTGTAGAAGCATGAGTTGAGGATTTAGGGATAAAAGAAGAAGAAGTTGAGACATAAGTTTTTCGACCATGGAAGATGTTATCATCACCTTTTGAAGTCCCTTGGCCAGGTGAACCCTCGGGGACCTTAGATTGTGCGAGAACCTTAGCTAGGTTCTCCAACTCATTCAAACTTTCCCAAGCATCAGGGACTTCTTTTTCCTTCTTCTTCTTATCTTTCTTTTCCTTCTTTTTCTTTCCCTTTGGCTTGGTACTAGCTGTCTTGTTGGGAAAGCCTGCAAAGGAAAGGGTAAATTCAGTAAGGAAAAGTCCTCGAGAAGAGTTCAAAGAAGTAAAATGATAGCAAAAACTTACCGTGTCGTTTGCACGCCCACTTATTTTCTTTTAACGAAGCTATGCTCAACTAGTTGTGTCTGAATGTCGATGATTGCTTGAACCCAGGCAACCAAGTCAACTGGACGGATAACTGGAACTTTATTGGCTGATAAATTCGAGACAGCGATTAAAAAATAAGCTTGAGGTTATGAAGGAAAGATAAATAAATCACGAAGAATGTTACTTATGTGCATCATTCCACACTTAGAGAATCCAAGCTCGGGCGATAGCAGACTGGTCGGGAGAAGGACATAACGATCACACCAGCTGCGATCTTCGGTGTCTTCACTTTTCGTTATCAACAAGTAAATACCTCGTTTACTGAGTTGAATAATCTCACCTTTATGTAAAGTTGGATAGAAAAGATAAATTAAATGTTGAAAAGTGAAGGGAACCTGTGCCTCTCGACTTAAGAAATCGAGGCATTGAACCACCCTCCAGAGCCCGGGGCCGAGTTGTGCAAAACATAAGTTGAATGTTCGGCAAAATATGTCGATCACCCGGTGCACGGGGAGAGAGAATCCTATTGTGAATGGATATGTATAAACAAGGGAATGCCAGACCACGCGGTCTGAGCTGCTCCTATTCAGGGCTGGGACACCAACTTGGACCTCGGGGCCCCAATTTCAATCTTTCCGAACCAAAGCTGTGTGAGTGACACGAACCGAAATCCGGTTAGGCCGTGCGGGCACCCGACATCCTCCCCTAGACCTGTCCGGCGAACCCTTACTAATTTAATTCGGAAAATAAATATAACAATTCATAAATAAGGACAAGACTTTAAAAAAAAACATAAACATACTGATACCTCTAAGCTGTACAAAAGAAATTACAGCTGACTACCCAACATACTAGGCTTAGGGCTATCCAGACTAGACATCTAAGAGTACAAAAGAAGACAGATACCTCCTGAAGGGAGCAAAATGCAACTGAAATGATAACCAATAAACTGGTGGCCATCCGAAATAAAAGTTGGCTCACCCTGACAGCTGAAGTCATCTTCGCTCCTTCACAACGTGGCGAACTCAATCCTGGAGCAAACCTGCCGAAATGAAATTGATAGATAAAAACAAACAACAAACAAGAGTGCCGAAATGAAATTGATAGACAAAAACAAACAACAAACAAGGGTGAGTCAAAGGACTCAATAAGTGGGGCAGACTAGCCACCTCAAAGAATAGGATAGCTAGCCAGGGAGAAAAGAAACAGATAAGCCAAATTCCTCTTAATTAAATTATAAAAAGGCAGAGCCAGATAATGACTAGAAGCACGTATGGAATGACAAACTCATCAACAACCAGGAACGTAAGATAACCAAAATATATAGGTACCCCGAACACATCAACAATCAAAAATACATCCTGTTGCGGCGTGCAACCCGATCCATATATTCATCCTATTGCGGCGTGCAACCCGATCCATATATTTATACCGTTGCAGCGTGCAACCCGATCCATATATTTATATTGTTGCGGCGTACAACCCGATCCTTATATTTATACCGTTGCGGCGTGCAATCCGATCCCCGCAACCCAGAATACAAGCCAAAAATATATAGGCAAACTGAGATATGTCTACGACACAGTATACATACCGCATACATAAAACACAACACAATACACACAATAGTCAGTATGCGGTGCAAGGAGATGGAATGAATGTGGTACTATGCAATGCAGTCACATGTGCCTGATACCTATCTCCGGTGCGGGACTCTCATCGTCTACCAGGAGATATATGCAATAATGACCTTCACCGGCTTGGGACTCTCATCGATTACCGGGAAGTATATGCAATGATGACCCTTCAGCGGCTCGGGACTCTCATCGATTATCGGGAAGTATATGCAATTATGACCCTTCACCAGCGCGGGACTCTCATCGCCAACCGGAAAGTATATGCAATAATGACCCTTCACCGGTGCGGGACTCTCATCGCCAACCGGGAAGTATATGCAATGATGACCCTTCACCGGTGCGGGACTCTCATCGCCAACCGGGAAGTATATGCAATAAGGACCGTTCACCAGTGCGGGACTCTCATCGCCAACCGGGAAGTATATGCAATGATGACCTTTCACCGGCTTGGGACTCTCATCGATTACCAGGAAGTATATGCAATGCTCAAAATCAGAGTGTAATGCTATATGCTCAATGCAATACCAACAACAGGGCATAACATATAATATACAATGTAAATTCAAAGCTAAGGTGTAATGAGTACGCCTATCGGCAGCTACACACGTAAGGAACACGTGGTAGAAAATCCACGAGGCCAAATGCCTCCAAAGAAATGGATATAATCACTTACCTCTTCCAAGAGTTAGCTCTGCTAATCAACAACCGCTTTATCTTTTGGTTTCATTGCCAAACGATCCCACTCTATTAAATAAGCAGATAAAAATATATCAAATTAGGCTAAAGACTTCATTCCTCACATCTTAGGGCAATCCAGTCAGGAACCTGATACCCTATTTGCAAACGCAATACGCAGGCCATGCCTATGTACAGAGCTTATAGTCACACAACCAAACCCTAAATAAATTATATTTATATGTTGCCCATAACTCACTGAGTACGATTATATAATCAATTCCATTATCGGGGTTCATTTGACCCTTTAAATTATTAATTGAACTTATTAAAATGATGTCTAATATTCCAAGTTTTACCGTTAAAACATATTCAAACACACGTAATAAGCTCAAATAGTGAATTAACATCAATACCTGAATGTTTCGGGGTGAAAATTCTATCTTTTTCCGGCTCTTTTTTCATTTTCTGGCATTTTTTCCTCTTATTTTCATGTTTCTGTTTCAAAGTTTCTCCACGCATGTTTCTGTTTGCTTTCTCGTTACTGTATGTATCAACTAAGCTTTTGAAAGCTTAATAAGTCCACCGCCTAACTTTTGTCCTTTCTCATTTCATTTTCATTTTTTTTCCTTTTCGCGACGAAAATTAAAACGGTACCCTACGATATTCGAAATAATTCCAACTTTTGCATACAAGTTATACAAAATATATGTAACATACTCGCGAAGGCGGATCTCAAATTGGACTCCTGAAACTCAATATACAAATTAAATGGAAAAAGATCAAATTATTTAACTTTCGGCTTTTAGCGGAAACTAGCCGAACAACATCGAAATTCACTTTCGAAAGTTTATAAAAGTCACAAATAATCATACGAACCTAACAGCGCTTTCGGATTTTGAATCGGAGCTCATTCGCCAAAACCGAGCTCAAAAATCTCTTTTTAATATTTATCGACAATAAAAACTGAAACCTTCTTCCGATGCCTACCAAACGAGGTCTGATTTAGCTCAAATTTTACAGACAGGTCCTAATGGACATTATGAATATTTTAAAATTATCGGCACGCCAATCGGAGTCCTTACTTCAGAAACGACTAACCGAGGTCGTTTCATTCTCCTCCACTTAAACTCTCGTTCGTCCTCGAACGAGCCTAAGTTTAAAGAAAATTCTGCACAGATAACAAAAGAACTTTCATGACCTTCATAAGCTATTCCACGGACATTATCTCATGATTGCAGGATCAGAATTATAACACCGAACTCTTGGAATAAAACATATCTGGATAATATGATAACATCATTGCCCAACTTATTCGGACTAAGCTGACCTTTCTCGATCATGAGAGAAGAGTTCTATATTTTAGAAATTAAGATACACGCGACTCTTGATGGGCTAACATGATTCCACCAACGAATCACCTCGTCGATATACTTTCGATATAGAACAGGTCGATGAAACAAAGAATTAGCTTACGCTTCAGCAACGCCTTAGAGATTTATTATTATGATTCGGCATCAATTGGAAGAAGACTCCTCCACTTAGAGCATAAACTCATACAAACAATTTGAATAGAAATAGTCATCCTCGCACAACCTGCTGGATTAAGGAAGACTTAGCTGAGTAGAGAACACGGCCCAGACCTGAGCTACCAGATTACTCTCTCGAGTTGCCAAACAGCTGCAACTCTCGAGTTCACAACTCCATACATTTTCTATAAGCACCACCGCCTGATGGATCAAATCAAAGGTCAAATGACGCCTCTCATTACCCTTAGTAGCCTTGAAAAACAACCATGTGCTTACCCTGCCACCTTGACACGCACTCTGGTTCAACACAGGGAACATCACAAGAGACCGCCTAAGCTTATCAGTGCCGAACAAAGAAGAGATGGAAACAAACTGAGGATAGAAATAATTAGAGCTATAGGAAGCTCTTCTTCTTATTTATTTGGCTACCAGAGCAAGACTATTTATGAGTCAGGCTAACCGAAGAATCGCAATTGAAGAAATAGACATTGAATGAGCTTTATGGAACAAAATCTATGTCAATTTAACCTTCCTATAAAAAGGAAACTCTGACAATTTACCAGAAGACCCTTTTATAACCCAGATAAGCTTATGGGATAACATGACTTTACTAGCGTCTTGAACCAAGAGGAGATACGTAGATCGAATATTACATACTAACCACTTTACACCGGAAGAAACAGGTGACACTTTCTGATGGTGATGAATAAGAATCCTATCATCCTACCAACACTGAATTCCAGAGAGCGGTAGACTAACTTGACATTATAACAGAATGAAGCATACCAAAATGCCAAGCAAATAATACCGATACTCACTCACAAATCTCTCACATTTAAACCAGATAATCTAGTAGGGCCATCATAAATGCAACGAATAAATCATATCAGAAGCTCACCCTCTACCGCAACCAATTCTTAATAGAAACGACATCAAAAGAAACCATGGAAACATGATAGGACACCCCATTTCTAGATCGACCGGAAGAATCAAATCTTACTCACATTTAAGGGAAGAAGAAATACTTGGGTCTACTACATCGGATGCCTCAACATCCTGCCAGACTAGCAGTTCATAGATCTGCCTCTGCAGCTGAGCTGAGCCACTACCCTAATAATCACCTTCTGAAGAACCACTGCCACCACGTTCTCAACCCCTACTGGATGGTTGCATTTCTCTGGCTGATTGAGATCTAAATGAAATCGCCTGTGACTGTGCAAGTGCCTGATGACAAGAGAAAGGACGACTGCCTACTTGCCGGAGTAAGAGAGAACTCCACCAAAGATGACATGCTCGGGACAATGATAATACCTTCTCAGTGAAAATGGAAGCTGGACAGATTGTTGATAGCTACAAAGAGAAAAACTGGGTCTGATATTGACGAACTACTGGCACACTCTAAGAATCGCGTAACACAAGCTGAGATAACCTGGCAGGTGACCTCCCAAAATAATCAAAACTCTTACCTCCAAATAAGGTACCATGTTTTCCCACTAGGGCCACGGGATCTCTTGCTCTCTCGCTCTAACTCTTCCCACTCTAACTTATGGTATGCCTAATACCTTTGAGCAATATCAACAACGACATCAAATGAAGTCCCAACCTCAATTTTTTTGATCCATCTGGGATCTCAAGGAAGGGGAAAGGTCACCAATAAATCTTTGAATCTCTCGAAAGGCTCATGGACTAGTTCTAATGCATATTCAGCTATTCTATAGAATTCAATCTCATATTCTGAAACCAACAGGCTAACCGACAGGCTACCCTGTCCAATCCACTCGAACTGGAAATACTTTTTATCTCGTTCGCTACTCGAAAGGAACTTTTCCACGAATCTAGAAGAAAAATGGAACCAAGTTGGCTAATAAAGAGCGATCCACCAATTCAACACTGGACCCCTGAAACTGGAAAACAGAATAATCGACATCATACCGCTCGATATAACAAGAGCCTGAAGGATATGCTGACATCATTTTATTTTAAAAAGAATCACGAGGTTTATCTGATGCATTGCTTAAGAATATCGGAAGGTTCAACCGCGCAAAATAATGCAACCTCTTTGGGCACTCGGACCGAACTGTTACATCGGCTGGCTAACCAGCCAGAATAATTAGTGGCGCAACACATGCTGCCTGTGGAACATATTTTAGTAGGGCAACATCAAGAACTGGAACAAGAGCTCTCTAAGTCCGAACATCTGCATGTGCGGCGACCAGATAAGCTGCCTAGCGAATAATAGGTTCTTGCGGTATCTGCGTCGCCAAAATTCTCGTAAAAGTATCGTAGAGAGCCAAGGGAACCACAAGGCCCTGCTCCCTTACCCATCGCGAGATCGTACAACTGGGGCCTCCGTAACTAGGTCGTCAGCACGATAAAAAACTCTCGGGGCTTCGTCAGTGCTAACCTCACGCTAGACTGCTTCGTCTTGAACTCATACCGTTTGCTAATTTGTTGCATGAGGGTCCACGATTACTACGAAGGAATAAACGAAAATATTTTTGCATCCTAGATCGACGCACGATCAGAAATGAAGGAAGTGAAACTTCCTAAATGCCATCATAGCCTCTCGTAGATAAGTACGGACGTCTACGTACCCATCAGCAAGACTCTACAAGACACTGTCTTAGTCTGGATAGACTCTAAACCAGGCTCTGATACCAACTGACACAACCCAAAGTCCGGTTAGGCCGTGCGGGGACCCGACATCCTCCCCTAAACCTGTCCAGCGAACCCTTACTAATATAATTCGGTAAATAAATATAACAATTCATAAATAAGGACATGACTTTAAAAAAAAAACATAAATATACTGATACCTCTAAGCTGTACAAAAGAAATTACAGCTGACTACCCAACATACTAGGCTTAGGGCTATCCAGACTAGACATCTAAGAGTACAAAAGAAGACAGATACCTCCTGAAGGGAGCAAAACGCAACTGAAATGATAACCAATAAACTGGTGGCCATCCGAAATAAAAGCTGGCTCACCCTGACAGCTGAACTCATCTTCGCTCCTTCACAATGTGGCGAACTCAATCCTGGAGCGAACCTGCCGAAACGAAATTGATAGACAAAAACAAACAACAAACAAGGGTGAGTCAAAGGACTCAATAAGTGGGGCAGACTAGCCACCTCAAAGAATAGGATAGCTAGCCAGGGAGAAAAGAAACAGATAAGCCAAATTCCTCTTAATTAAATTATAAAAAGGCAGAGCCAGATAATGACTAGAAGCACGTATGGAATGACAACCTCATCAACAACAAGGAACGTAAGATAACCAAAATATATAGGTATCCCGAACACATCAACAATCAGAAATACATCATGTTGCGGCGTGCAACCCGATCCATATATTCATCCTATTGCGGCGTGCAACTCGATCCATATATTTATACCGTTGTAGCGTGCAACCCGATCCATATATTTATACTATTAAGGCGTGCAACCCGATCCTTATATTTATACCGTTGCGGCGTGCAATCCGATCCCCGCAACCCAGAATACAAGCCAAAAATATATAGGCAAACTGAGATATGTCTACGACATAGTATACATACCGCATACATAAAACACAACACAATACACACAATAGTCAGTATGCGGTGCAAGGAGATGGAATGAATGCGTTACGATGCAATGCAGCCACATGTGCCTGATACCTATCTCCGGCGCGGGACTCTCATCGTCGACCAGGAGATATATGCAATAATGACCTTCACCGGCTCGGGACTCTCATCGATTACCGGGAAGTATATACAATGATGACCCTTCAGAGGCTCGGGACTCTCATCGATTATCGGGAAGTATATGCAATTATGACCCTTCACCGGCCCGGGACTCTCATCGCCAACCGGGAAGTATATGCAATGATGACCCTTCACCGGTGCGGGACTCTCCTCGCCAACCGGGAAGTATATGCAATAATGACCCTTCACCGGTGCGGGACTCTCATCGCCAACCGGGAAGTATATGCAATGATGACCCTTCACCGGTGCGGGACTCTCATCGCCATCCGGGAAGTATATGCAATAATGACCGTTCACCAGTGCGGGACTCTCATCGCCAACCGGGAAGTATATGCAATGATGACCCTTCACCGGCTCGGGACTCTCATCGATTACCGGGAAGTATATGCAATGCTCAAAACCAGAGTGCAATGCTCATATGCTCAATGCAATACCAACAACAGGGCATAACATATAATATACAATGTAAATTCAAAACTAAAGTGTAATGAGTACGCCTATCGGCAAGTACACACGTAAGGAACACGTGGTAGAAAATCCACGAGGCCAAGTGCCTCCAAAGAAATGGATATAATCACTTACCTCTTCCAAAAGTTAGCTCTGCTAATCAACAACCGCTTTATATTTTGGTTTCATTGCCAAACGATTCCACTCTATTCAATAAGCAGAAAAAAATATATCAAATTAGGCTAAAGACTTCATTCCTCACATCTTAGGGCAATCCGGTTAGGAACACGATACCCTATTTGCATACGCAATACGCAAGCCTGGCCTATGTACAGGGTTTATGGTCACACAACCAAACCCTAAATAAATTACATTTATATGTTGCCCATAACTCACTGAGTACGATTATATAATCAATTCCATTATCGGGGTCTATTTGACCCTTTAAACTATTAATGGAACTTATTAAAATGATGTCTAATATTCCAAGTTTTACCGTTAAAATATATTCAAACACACGTAATAAAGTCAAATAATGAATTAACATCAATACCTGAATGTTTCGGGGTGAAAATTCTATCTTTTTCCGGCTTTTTTTCATTTTCTGGCATTTTTTTCCTCTTATTTTCATGTTTCTGTTTCAAAGTTTCTCCTCGCATGTATCAGTTTGCTTTCTCGTTACTGTATGTATCAACTAAGCTTTTGAAAGCTTAATAAGTCCACCGCTTAACTTTTGTCCTTTCTCATTTCATTTTCATTTTTTTTTCTTTTCGCGATGAAAATTAAAACGGTACCCTACATTATTCGAAATAATTTCAACTTTTGCATACAATTTATACAAAATATATGTAACATACTCGCGAAGGCGGATCTCAAATTGGACTCCCGAAACTCAATATACAAATTAAATGGAAAAAGATCAAATTATTTAACTTTCAGCATTTTAGCGGAAACTAGCCGAACAACATCGAAATTCACTTTCGAAAGTTTATAAAAGTCACAAATAATCATACAAACCTAACGGCGCTTTCGAATTTCGAATCGGAGCTCATTCGCCAAAACCGAGCTCAAAAATCTCTTTTTAATATTTATCGACAATAAAAACTGAAACCTTCTTCCGATGCCTACCAAACGAGGTCTGATTTAGCTCAAATTTTACAGACAGGTCCTAATGGATATTACGAATATTTTAAAATTATCGACTCGCCAATCGGAGTCCTAACTTCTGAAACGACTAACCGAGGTCGTTTCAGTGAGCCTGTTTAATTAGGCTCGGTGTGGTTTGGACTGGCACGTTTCTGTTCAGTTACTGCTGGCTAACTAATTGGTCTTGTAATTTGAAATCGTTGTCAGTATCAATGTTTGAGGGGATAACCTGATGAGGCTCGGGTTCTTTGATAGAGGATTTTTTATTCTTTGGCTTGGAAGATTCCGCTTCAGTTCCACCAGTCGTAGCAACATCAGCTTCCCCACTGTCTACTTCACCGGCCACAGTGGCATCGATTTCTTTATCAACTGTTTCTTCAGGGTTGTTATGATTAGCGGTGGCTTTGCACCGCCTTGGATTTAAACCTCCTGATTTTGACGTCGCCTCAATGTCATCGTAAGTTGGCGGAATAATGTTTAAAGGCTCAAGGATATTAACTAGTTCACCGCCGACGATCATTGTGGCAGTGTTAGGGATCCTTTCTTCAGAAAGACCTAAAGAGTTTTGAACGGAGTGAGTTGCCGACATTTTTTACTGAAAGATAATATTTTCTCAACTGAGATTTGAGAAGAAGAAGTTTGGAATCGGTCTTTGCTCTGAGGAATTTTTACGGTTGCTCAAGGAAATGAAAGTGCGGAAGAAGGTGGACAAGTTGGACTACTTATAGAGGAAGGATCATCATTGCGTTTACATGGGGAAGAAGGAATGAAGAGTCTCAACGGCTCAACGGTCGCCACGTGTAACGGATGGGAATTCGAAGTGACTGTTGCATTTTCAAATCGCTTGACGCACGTGTCGCTACGTCGATTTCTCGCCTAAAATCATTTCACTCCTCGGGAACTCAAACAGTTGTCCGAGGAGTGGGGGGGTTATCTGTATTAGGTGAAAAACCACTTGCTTACGTGGCACCTCGATGCATGGTTCGAGGCGTGCTTATGTCAAGACAAGTGGCATGATTGAGAAACGAGAGGCCTGATTCTCGAGGCAAGTCCCCGAGGTCAAGAGTCAAGGCACACCTCGAGAAGATTGTACCTCGAGCAGCGGAGGAATCACTTCCCTGAGGCAAGTAATTTAGGCCTTGGGGCAGCGGTTACATATCAGTAGGAGTTTAATATCATAACGGACGCCCACTAATTCAGCATTTAATGGGAAAAATCATAAAGCACACCACGATCAAGACGTGGGAGAGTGGGCAGTTAATGAATTGGTTACCTTTATACTCAATAGACTATAAATAGAACTGAACTTTCCTTGTAATGACATCAAGAAATATATATGAAAACTCTACTTTTTCATTATTGCTCAGATTACACACTTTTTGATCATTTTCTTAATTTAATTAACAGCTTTGATACGACAAATTTCTTATAAATCGCATTACAAATTCGATTAGTTAACCTAACAAGATTTAGGCCAATACACTCGTCGGGATGTGCAATTCACTGCTTATAATATTTTTGCTTGCAAGACTTAAAGAAACTTATAATTATTTGAAGCTTGATTAGAATGACGTCTCGTTCCCGTGCCGAAGCATGAAGACACAAACTCAATTGAACAATATAACTCTAGGAGCTAGATATCGAAACCAAGAGATGTTGGATTGAATTAATTTCATTGATAATAATAAGTCGTAACTGGCATTACATGAAACCTAGTCATGGTGAGATTTAGGAAAACGTCAAAAGTCAGAAATCAGAAATAGCTACAATCGAGCCATAAATACATAACACTAAGCTAATCTTCGGGCGGCAGTCCCCGGTATAAAGATTGCTTGTCTGCGGGTTCATTTCCAGTCCACGGTATGAGAGGCTTTGAGTCGAATCTGACTATACACCGTCCTTTCCATCCCCCCAGGGTTCGGGTACGAGTAGGGAGGACCCGAGCATTGTACTCTGTTTGCTTCGCCTCCTAAAAAGGTCAAGCAAAGAAAACGAGGGGGTTAGTCAATGACACGACCCGGAATCCGGCTAGGCCGTGCGGGCACCCGACATCCTCCCATAGACCCGTCGGGCGAACTTTTACCAATTAAATTAGAAAAATAAATATAATTCAATTCATAAATAAGAACAAGAGTGAAAAAAAAAAAGCACAAACATACTGATACCTCCAAGCTGTACAAAAAAAATACAGCTGACTACCCAACATACAAGGTTTAGGGCTATCCAGACTAGACATCTAAGAGTACGAAAGAAGATAGATACCTCCTGTAGGGAGAGAAATACAACTGAAATAATAAACATAAAACTGGTGGCCATCCTGAATAAAAGCTGGCTCACCCAGACAGCTGAAGTCGTTTTCGCTCCTTCACAACGTGGAGAACTCAATCCTGGAGCGAACCTGCCGAAACAAAATAGATAGACAAGGACAAACAACAAACAAGGGTGAGTCAAAAGGACTCAATAAGTGGGGCAGACTAGCCACCTCAAAGAACAGGATAGCTAGCCAGGGAGAAGAAAAATAGGTAAACCAAATCCATCTTATTTAAACTATAAAAAGGTAGAGCCAGATAATAACTGGAAAAATGTATGGAATCATAAACTCATAAACAACTAGGGACATAAGATAGACAGAACATATAGGTTTTTAAGTATCCTGGACATATCAACAATCAGAAATACATATTGTTGCAGCGTGCAACCCGATCCATATATTTATACTGCCGCGGCGTGCAACCCGATCCATATATTTATACCGTCACAGTGTGCAAACCGATCCATATATTTATACTGTTGCGGCGTGCAACCCGATCCCCGTAACCCATAATACGAGCCAAAAATATATAGGCAAATAAAAATATGTCCACAATATGGTATACATACCGCATACACAAAACACAGCATGATAGTCACACAATAGTCAGCATGCGGTGCAATGAAATGGGATGAATCAAGTATGATGCAATGGAGTCACATGTGCCAAATAGATGGAGCGGAATCCTCCTACCCTCAATATGATGTAAGGAGCGGAATCCTCCTGCTCCTAGGGCGGAATCCTCCTACCGTCAATATGATGCAACGGAGCGGAATCCTCCTGCTCCTAGGGTGGAATCCTCCTACTCTCAATATGATGCAACGGAGCGGAATCCTTTTGCTCCTGGGGCGGAATCCTCCTACCCTCAATATGATGCAATGGAGCGGAATCCTCCTGCTCCTGGGGCAGAATACTCCTGCACCCAATATGAATGCAATGGAGCGGAATCCTCCTACCCTCAATATGATGCAATGGAGCAGAATCCTCCTGCTCCTGGGGCGGAATCCTCCTACCCTCAATATGATGCAATGGAGCGGAATCCTCCTGCTCCTGGGGCGGAATACTCCTGCACCCAATATAAATGCAATATAATGCATATGAATGCAACATAATACATATGAATGCAACATGATGCAATAATAACCCATCACATGCGCGGGGCTCGCATCGACAGCCGGAAAGTATATACCAACTCACAACCAGAGTACAATGCTCAGATCCTCAATGCAATACAACTAAAAACAGGACATAACATATAATATACAATGTAAATCCAAAGTTAAGGCGTAATGAGTACGCCTATCAGCAGCTACACACGTAAGGAACACGTGGTAGATTATCCATGAGGCCAAGGGCGTCCAAAGAAATGGATACTAATACTTACCTTGTTACAAAGTTAGCACAGCCACTCAATAACCGCTTTGTCCTTTGGATTCATTGCCAAACGATCCCACTGTGTTCAATAAGCAGAAAAATATATCACATAAGGCTAAAGGCTTCATTCCTTACGTCTTAGGGCAATCCAGTTAGGAACCTGATATCCTATTTGCATACGCAATACGCAGACCAGGCCTATGTACAGGGTTTAAGGTCACATAACCAAACCCTAGATAAATTACATTTATATGTTGCCCATAACTCACTGAGTACAAATATATCAATTCCACTATCAGGGTCCAATTAACCCTTTAAACTATTAATTGAACTTATTAAAACAATGTCTAATATTCTAAGTTTTACCATTAAAATATATTCAAACACACGTAATAAACTCAAATAATGCATTAAGATCATTACTTGAATGTTTTAGGGTAAAAATTTTATTATTCTCCGGCTTTTTTTTCATTTTCTGGTATTTTTCTGTTTCATTTCTATGTTCTCTGCTTTTTCCGTCTTTCTCGTTTCCTGCTTGTATTCTCCGATTTTGTTTTGAAATTAAGCCAAGGGTCAAGGGATAAGCTTATATCCCCTGCCACCACCTCTACATTTCCTTTCCTTTTCCTTTTTACTTTCTTTTCTTTTACTTTCTTTTATTTTCTTTTCTCTTTTCTTTTATAAATTCTTTTCTTTTCATAATGAAAATTAAAACGGAACTCTACGAAATTCGAAATAATCCCAAATTTCTAAAGTAAGTTATACAAAATATATGTAACACACTTGCTAAGGCGGATCTCAAATCGGACTCCCGAAACTCAATACGCAAATTAAATAGAAAAAGGTCAAATTATTTAACTTTCGGCATTTTAGCGGAAACTAGCCGAAAAACCTCGAAATTCACTTTCGAAAGTTTACAAAAGTCACAAATAATCATACGAACCTAACGGCGCTTTAAGATTTCGAATTGGAGTTCATTCGCTAAAACCAAGCTACTTCCGATAAAAACCAAGGTCGAAAATCTCTTTTTAATATTTATCGACAATAAAAACTAAAACCTACTTCTGATGCCTACCAAACGAGGTCTGATTTTGCTCAAATTTTACAGATAAGTCCCAATGGATATTACGAATTTTTTAAAATTATTGGCACGCAAATCGGAGTCCTATCTCCCGAAACGACTGACCGAGGTCGTTTCATTCTCTTTCACTTAGACTCTCATTCGTCCTCGAACGAGCCTAAGTCTAAAGCAAGATTCACGCAGATAATAAGAGAACTTGCACAACCCTCATAAACTACTCCACGGACATTATCTCATGATTACAGAATCAGAATTATAACACGCACATCAAACTCTTGGATAAAACATAGTTGGATAATATCATAACGCTATTGCCCAGCTTATTCTGTCTAAGCTGATCCTTCCTCGATCACGAGAGGAGAGTTCTACATTGTCGGAACAAAGATATACGAGACTCTGGATGGATTAACATAATTTCGATGATGGATCGCCTCCTCGATATATTTTTCGATATAGAATAGGTCGATGAAAATAAGAATTAGCTTACGCTTCAGCAACGCCTTAGAGATTTAGTATTGCCATTCAGTATTTGGAGGAAGAGTCCTCCACTTAAAGCACAAACTCATGCAGCTATTTGAATAGGAATAACCATCCCCGCACAGTCTGCTGGACTAAAGAAGATTTAACTAAAAGTCGAACGTAGGCAGACCTAAGCTACCAAACTACCCTTTCGAGTTGCCAAACAGTTGTAACTCTCGAGTCACAACTCCATACATTTTCTATAAGCACCACCGCCTGATGGATCAAATCAAAGGTCAAATGACGCCTCTCATTACCCTTAGTAGCCTCGAAAAAACAACAATGTGCTTACCCGGCTACCTTGACACGCACTCTGGCTCAACATAGGGAATATCACAAGTGGCTACCAACCACCCAAACTCAATAGTACCGGATGAAGAAGTGATGGCAATAGACTGAGGATAGAAATAATTAGAGCTCCAGGAAGCTCGCCTTCTTATTTGCTTGGCTACAAGAGCTAGATTACTTCCGAGTTAGGCTAGCTAAAGAACCGCAATTGAAGAAATAGACATTAAATGAGCTTTATGAAACAACATCTATGCCAATTTAACCTCCCAATAAGAAGGAAACTCTGACAATTTACCAGAAACCCCTTTTTATAATCGAGACAAGCTCATAGAATAACATAATTCCACTAGCACCTCGAACCATGAGGAGATACGTAGATCGAGTATTACTTACTAACCACTTTATACCGGAAGAAACAATGACACTTTCTGATGGTGACGAATAAGAATCCCATCATCCTACCGTCACTGAGTTCCAAAGAGAGGTAGACTGACTTGACATTATAACAGAATGAGGCACAACAAGATGCCAAGCAAACAATAATGATACTCACTCACAAATCCCTCACATTTAAACCAGGTAAAAAAGTAGGGTCATCACAAATACCAGGAATAAATCATATCAGAAGCTCACCCCTCTACCGCAACCGATTCTTAATAGAACGACATCCAAGGAAACCATCGAAACATGATAAGACACACCATTTCCAGATCAATCGAAAGAATAAAATCTTACTCACATTTAAGAAGAGAAGAAATCCCAGGGTCTACTATATCGGATACCCCAGCATCCCCCCAGACTAGCAGTTCATAGAACTACCTTTGCAGCTGAGCTGAGCCGAGCCACTACCCTGACAATCACTTTCTAAAGAACCACTACCACCACACTCTCAACCTCTACTGGATGGTGGAATTTCTTTTGTTGATTGAAATCTAAATGAAATCCCCTACGACTGTGCAGGTGCCTGATGACAGGAGAAAGGACGACTGCCTACTTGCCGGAGTAAGAAAGAACTCCACCAAAGATGACAGGCTCGCAACAATGATAATACCTTTTCAGTAAAAATGGAAGCTGGACAGATTGTTGATAGCTACAAAGAGAAAAACTGGGTCTGATATTGATGAACTATTGGCGCACTCTAAGAATCGTGTGACACAAGCTGAGATAACCTGAAAGGTGACCTCCCAAAATAATCAGAATTCTTACCTCCAAATGAGGTACCATGGTTGCCCACTAGAGCCACGAGATCTCTTGCTCTCCCGCTCTAACTCTTCCCGCTCTAACTTATGGTATGCCTTATACCTTCGGGCAATATCAACAATAACATCAAATGAAGTCTTGACCTCAATTTCTCAAACCATCTGGGATCTCAAGGAAGGAGAAAGGTCACCAATAAATCTTTGAACATTCTCGAAAGGTTCATGGACTAGTTCGAGTGTATATCTAGCCATCCTAAAGAATTCAATCTCATATTCTGAAACCAACAAGCTAACCGACAGGCTACCCTGTCTAATCCACTCAAACTGGCGACACTCTTCATCTCGCTCGCTACTCGAAAGGAACTTTTCCACAAATCTAGAAGAAAAATCGAACCAAGTTAGCTAATAAGAGAGCGGCCCACCAATTCAAGGCTGAACCCTGAAACTGGAAAGAAGAATAACCAACACCATACCGCTCGATATAATCAAGAGCCTGAAGGATACGCTAACATCTTTGTATTTTAAAAATTTACACAGGGATTATCTGATGCATGGCTTAAGAATATCGGAAGGCTCAATTGGGTAAAATAATGCAGCCTTTTAAGATACTCGGACCGAGCCATTACTTGGGCTTGCTAACCAACCAGAATAATTAGTGGCGCAACACATGCTGCCTCTGGAACATAATTTACTGGGTAACATCAGGAACTGGAACAAGAGCTCTCTAAGTCCGAACATCTGCATCTACGGCAACCTGATAGGAGGTTCTTGCAGTATCTGCGCCACCAAGATTCTAGTAAAAGCATCGTAGGGAGCCGAGGAAACCACAAGGTCCTGCTCCCTTGCCCATCGCGAGCTGGTACAGCTGGGGCATGCGCAATTGGATCGTCAACGCAATCCACAATTCTCGGGGCTTGAGTAGCTCTAGCCCCAGGCTAGATTACTTCATCCTGAACTCATACCGTTTGCTAAATTAATTGCACGAGGGTTCACAATTACCACGAAGGAATTAACGAATATACTTTTGCATCCTAGACCGACGACGATCAGAAAAGAAGGAAATGAAACCTCCTAAATGCCATCATAGCCTCTCGTAGATAAGTACGGACGTCTACGTACCCATCAGCAAGACTCTACTAAAGAGTGTCTTAGTCTGGATAGACTCAAAATCGGGCTCAGATACCAACTGACACGACCCGGAATCCGGCTAGGCCGTGCGGGCACCCGACATCCTCCCCTAGACCCATCGGGCGAACCCTTACCAATTAAATTAGGAAAATAAATATAATTCAATTCATAAATAAGAACAAGACTTTAAAAAAAAAAAAAAAAAAAAAAAAAAAAAAAAAAAGCACAGACATACTGATACCTCCAAGCTGTACAAAAGAAATTACAACTGACTACCCAACATACTAGGTTTAGGGCTATCCAGACTAGACATCTAAAAGTACGAAAGAAGACAGATACCTCCTGCAGGGAGCAAAATGCAACTGAAATAATAAACATAAAATGGTGGCCATCCTGAATAAAAGTTGGCTCACCCTGACAGCTGAAGTCGTCTTCGCTCCTTCACAACGTGGCGAACTCAATCCTGGAGCGAACCTGCCGAAACGAAATAGATAGACAAGGACAAACAACAAACAAGGGTGAGTCAAAAGGACTCAATAAGTGGGGGAGACTAGCCACCTCAAAGAACAGGATAGCTAGCCAGGGAGAAGAAAAACATGTAAATCAAATCCATCTTATTTAAACTATAAAAAGGCAGAGCCAGATAATAACTGGAAACACGTATGGAATCAGAAACTCATAAACAACTAGGGACATAACATAGACAGAACATATAGGTTTTTAAGTATCTTAGATATATCAACAATCATAAATACATACTGTCGCAGCGTGCAACCCGATCCATATATTTATACTTTCGCAACGTGCAACCCGATCCATATATTTATATCATCGCAGCGTGCAACCCGATCCATATATTTATACTGTCGCGGCGTGCAACTCGATCCCCGCAACCCAGAATACGAGCCAGAAATATATAGGAAAATTCAAATATGTCCACAATATGATATACGTAGCGCATACACAAAGCACAACATGATAGTCACACAATAGTCAGCATGCGGTGCAATGAAATGGGATAAATCCAGTATGATGCAATGGGGTCACATGTGCCAAATAGATGGAGCAGAATCCTCTTACTCCGGGGCGAAATCCTCCTACCCTCAATATGATGTAAGGAGCGGCATCCTCCTGCTCCTAGGGCGGAATCCTCCTACCCTCAATATGATGCAATGGAGCGGAATCCTCCTGCTCCTAGGGTTGAATCCTCCTACCCTCAATATGATGCAACGGAGCGGAATCCTCCTGCTCCTGGGGCGGAATCTTCCTACCCTCAATATGATGCAATGGAGCGGAATCCTCCTGCTCCTAGTGCGAAATCCTCCTACCCTCAATATGATGCAACGGAGCAGAATCCTCCTGCTCCTGGGGCGGAATCCTCCTGCCCTCAATATGATGCAATGGAGCGGAATCCTCCTGTTCCTGGGGCGGAATACTCCTGCACCCAATATGAATGCAATATAATGTATATGAATGCAACATAATGCGTATGAATGTAACATGATGCAATAATAACCCATTACCAGCGCGGGACTCGCATCGACAGCCAGAAAGTATATACCAACTCACAACCAGTGTACAATGCTCAGATCCTCAATGCAATACAACCAACAACAGGACATAACATATAATATACTATGTAAATCCAAAGTTAAGGCGTAATGAGTACACCTATCGGCAGCTACACACGTAAGTAACACGTGGTAGATTATCCACGAGGCCAAGGGCCTTCAAAAAAAATGGATACTAATACTTACCTTTTTACAAAGTTTGCACAGCCACTCAATAACCGCTTTGTCCTTTGGATTCATTGCCAAACGATCCCACTGTGTTCAATAAGCAGAAAAATATATCACATAAGGCTAAAGGCTTCATTCCTTACGTCTTAGGGCAATCCAATTAGGAACCTGATATCCTATTCGCATACGCAATACGCAGGACAGGCCTATGTACAGGGTTTAAGGTCACATAACCAAACCCTAAATAAATTACACTTATATGTTGCACATAACTCACTGAGTACAAATATATAATTAATTCCACTATCGGGGTCCAATAAACCCTTTAAACTATTAATTGAACTTATTAAAATGATGTCTAATATTCCAAGTTTTACCGTCAAAATATATTCAAACACACGTAATAAACTCAAATAATGCATTAAGATCATTACCTGAATATTTCAGGGTAAAAATTCTATTTTTCTCCGGCTCTTTTCTCATTTTCTGGTATTTTCTGTTTCATTTCTACGTTCTCTGCTTTTTCCGTCTTTCTCGTTTCCTGCTTGTATTCTCCGGTTTTGTTTTGAAATTAAGCCAAGGGTCAAATGATAAGCTTATATCCCCTGCTACGGCCTCAGCATTTCCTTTCCTTTCCTTTTCCTTTTCACTTTCTTTTCTTTTACTTTCTTTTACTTTCATTTCTCTTTTCTTTTATAGTTTCTTTTCTTTTCGTGACGAAAAGTAAAACGAAACTCTACGAAATTTGAAACAATCCCAAATTTCTCAAGTAAGTTACACAAAATATATATAACATACTTGCTAAGGCGGATCTCAAATCGGACTCCCGAAACTCAATATGCAAATTAAATGGAAAAATATCAAACTATTTAACTTTCGGCATTTTGGCGGAAACTAGTTCACTTTTGAAAGTTTACAAAAGTCACAAATAATCATACGAACCTAACGGCGCTTTCGGATTTCGAATCGGAGCTCATTCGCCAAAATCGAGCTCTAAAATCTCTTTTTAATATTTATCGACAATAAAAACTGAAACCTTCTTCCGATGCCTACCAAACGAGGTCTGATTTAGCTCAAATTTTACAGATAAGTCCCAATGGACATTACAAAGTTTTTAAAATTATTGGTACGCAAATCGAAGTCCTATCTCCCGAAAAGACTGACCGAGGTCGTTTCAGTCGACTTATTTGACCTAAGCGTTGGAGTGTTAGTGGCTCAGTGCTGTAGGTGAAAATTTATAAAAATGGGTTAACGCACCTTATTGTTAGAAATAATACCTCTTTGAATTGGAGATGTTCCAATTCGTGGGTTCCAACTTTTCTTTCATATCTTCCAACTGATGGGAACCGTTGCTAACAATTGCCTTGACCCGATAGGGTCGTTTCCAATTTGCTGAAAACTTCCCAGCATTCTTTTCTTTAGTTGTTTGGTTTGAAGCCTTCAACACATAATCTCCAACTTTGAAAGCTTTAAGCTTGACTTTCCTATAGAGATAGGCTTCGATCTACTTCTTTTTGGCTGCCAATAAAACCAAAGCTAACTCTCTTCACCCGTCGAGCAAATCCAACTCCACACACATTGCCTGCTGATTTGACTCCTCAGTAGCATGTGCGTACCGAAGAATTTATTCACCAACTTCTACGGGGATCAGTTCATCCATCTTGTAGGCAAGGGAGAATGGAGTTTCACTCATGTTGTTTTTCTCTGTGGAGCGCATCGTCCATAAAACCCTGGGCAACTCATCGGGCCATGGGCCTTTTGCTTCATCGAGCCTTTTCTTGATATTCTTAATGATTATCCTATTTGAGGATTCAGCCTCCCCATTTGCACTTGGATGGTATGGGGTTGACACTACTTTTTTTATACCCCACTTTTTAAGAAAAATTATGATATTCGAGCCGATAAACTGAGGGTCGTTGTCACATGTTATTTCTCTTGGGACTCTGAACCTACAGATAAAGATGATTATTTCCTTCTGCCTAATTTGAGCGAAATCCCCCGCTTATACCCACTTAGTGAAGTAATCTGTGAGCACGAGGATTAACCAAACACTACCTTTAGCTTAGGGGAGTTGCCCAATTATATCCATCCCCCATTTCATGAATGATAGGATCGAATGAAGACGCTCGGCCTGTTGATGAATTATTCGAGCATAGTGTTGGCACTTGTCACATCTTCTAACAAAGGCCTTGGAATTCGTGCAAGATATCTGGCCAATAGTACCCTGCTCGAATCAACTTACGCATGAGTGTTTTTCCTCTGCATAGGTTTCCATACTCGCCCTCATGGATCTCCCTCATTACGTATTCCATTTGCCCCGGGCCTAAACATTAGGCCATCGTGCCACAACATAATTTCTTGTACAACTGCCCCCGAATCATCGAATAAGAGACTGCTTGTATTCTAAGCTTCTTGGCTTCTTTCTTATCTGTTGGTAGAGTCCTAGAGTCTAAGTAAGAAATGAACTTGGTACGCAAATCCCAAGTATTACTTACAGAATTAACTTCTAACTTAATCCTTTCTACCGCTGATGTGAGGAGCCGCGAAACTGAATCAGTCCCTGAGTTATCTTCTTCGACGGCTTAGCCAAGGCATCCGCTTCGGCATTTTTTTTTCTCAGTGGATCTACTTGACTTTCCATTCCTGAAACTTAGTCAAATCTGTTGAGCACGAGCCAAGAACTGTTGCATTCCAGGCTCCCGAGCCTAATAATCCCCAAGTATTTGAGTCACTATAAGCTATGAATCACTCTTCAACTCAACTCTTTCTACTCCCAATTCTTTAGCTAGCTCCAATCCTACTATCGCAGCCTCTTACTCTGCCTCATTGTTGGTCACTTGCTTAAAACTAATGAGTGCCTCACGTTTTCCCCCGTGGGAGCAACCAATACTATGGCAAGCCTCGAGCCCTGGGAATTAGTAGCCCCATCCGTATAGAGTGTCCAATCCCAGAAGTTGGCCCTTTAGACACTAGATTCACATGTTCCGCCTCGGGGAGGATCTTGGCACTAAAATCAGCCACAAAATCTACCAATACTTGGGACTTTATGGAAGTACGAGGCTGGTAAGTGATATCGTACTCACTCAGGTCGACTGCCCATTTAGCCAACCTCTCCGACAACTCAGTCTTATGTAATATATTTCTTAAGGGAAAGGCAGTGACTACAGCTATGGGAAGGCATCGAAAGTAAGGCCGTAGTATACGAGCAGTGACAAGTAAGGCAAGTGCCAACTTCTCTAAATATGGGTACCTGATTTCTGTATCGAGGAGTATCTTGCTCATATAACATATTGATTGTTGTTTCTCATCCTCCTCTCGAACCGGGACTGTGCTCACGGATACCTCTGACAAAGCCAAGTACACCAACAATGTTTATCCATCTTTTGGTTTGGAAAGCAACGATGCGTTAGCTAAATAGTTCTTCAATTTTTTCAACACTTCTCTACACTTTGGGGTCCACTCCAAGGCAGTGTTTTTCCTCAAGACTTAGAAAAGCTTGTGGCATCGCTCTGAAGGCCTCGAGATGAATCTACTCAAGGCTGCAGTTCAGGCAGTTAAGCATTGAACCTCTTTTATCCTCGAGAGGACCTCAAGGATTTCCTTGATTGCCCTAATCTTTTCAAGATTCTCCTCGATGCTCCGCTCGGAGATAATGAATCCCAAGAACTTTCCAGAGCCGACTCCGAAAGCACACTCTTCGGGGTTCAACTTCATGTTATACTGCCTGAGGATGGCAAAAGTGGTTCCTTTAAGTGGTTCAGATGATCTTCTATTCGAACCGACTTTACTAGCATGTCATCTATGTAAACCTCCATTGATTTCCTGATGTAGTCCTTGAACATGTGACACACTAACCTTTGATATGTTGCTCCGGCATTTTAAAGGACGAAGGGCATCACTTTGTAGCAATATGCGCCTCAGTCAGTGATGAAACAACTCTTTTCTTCATCATTCGGGTCTATTAGGATCTAATTGTACCCCGAATATGCATCCAAGAAAGTTAATAGTTTATGTCCAGCTGTGGAGTCTATCAACCTATCTATATGAGGCAACGGATATGAATCTTTGGGACAAGCCTTGTTCAAATCTGTGTAGTCCACACACATCCTCCATTCTCCATTCTTTTTTGGCACGACCACAACGTTGGCGAGCCATTCGAGATATTTAACTTCTCTCATGAAGTCGTTGTCTTGTAGCTCCTTTGTTCCTCCTCTATCACTTTTCTTCTAATGCCTGTGTGTGGCTTTTTCTTTTGCTTTACCGAAGCATGGTGAGGATCCATGTTAAGTTTATGCATCATAATTTTCGGTTAATCCCAACCATGTCCGCGTGGGACCAAGCAAAACAATCATCATTGGACTTTAGAAATGCAACAACAGTCTTTTTTTACTCGGGTCCAACTCCGAGCCAACAACACCTTTCTCTCCAGAAACTCTTTTGACAATGCAAAGGATTTCAACTCCTTTATAGTTGAATCCTCCGCTTTTTGTTTCTGAGGCTCTTGAATACATACAGAAATATTTTCGATTCCCTTTTGGGGAACCTTTTCAAGAATTGAATCCCCTTCTTCTTCCGATCCCGGTCATGTTGATTCCTATTTGGAAGGTCCACTCGGGACGACTCCACTCTTCATGGAAACCGAATAACACTCCCTAGTTGTTCGTTGCTCACCTCGAATCAAATGAACCCCCATAGGGTAGGGAATTTAATGACTTGATAAAAAGTAGATGGCACAGCCTCCATCACACACATCCACGGCCTCCCAAGGATAAGATTGTAGGCTATGTATTTGGGCATTACATGGAAAACGGGTTATTTGATAACCCCCTCTACATATATAGTGAGTGTAATCTCCCCCAACATCTTTTCGATGGAGTTGTTGAAGTCGGTCAATATGGTTATCTTCGAGACTATAAGGTCCTTTAACCATATTTTCTTTACTGCCCTATAGTTGATGATATTTAATGAGCTCCCGGGGTCGATCAATACTCGTTTGATGTCCGAGTCAATTATCCTCAACATAATGACCAAAGCATTGTGATGGGAAAACATCATCCTATCATAGTCATCGTCATCGAACATAATTTCCTTCCCCGAACCTCCAGTTCGAGTCCTTTTTTCCATCGTAATGGAAAGCTTAGCAAATTTTTTGGCAGCAATAAAATTCACACCATTTACCTCAGATCCCCCAGTAATCACATTACCAATTCTCGTGGGGGATGGGGCCCTCGGTAGCTGTCTACTCTATTTTTAGCAAGGTTCTGCTTCCCCTTGTCAGTCAAAAACTACTTCAACATGCCCTTCTTCAGCAGATGGGCCACCTCGAGGCATAGAGCCTTACTGTCTTCGGTGAGATGCCTATAGTCTGCATGAAAGTGGAAATAAAGGTTGTGATCACTTTTTCCAAGGGCTGTCCTCATATCATTCAGGAGTCCCACTCCATGGCCGGTCATCCCTTTTAGCGCGTTCACCCACTTCGCGCTAGATACATTAAAGTTATATTCAGAAATTCGAGGTAGATCTTTATCTTTGGATACTCAAGAGGGTCCTGTGTGTTCCTTTGATTGGTAGTAGGGCCAACCTTACTCGCGAGCCTGATCACGCCCAACTACGCCCTATAAAAGGGACTAAGCGGTCGCGGCAAATATAGCTCAGTACTTAAAGTCCCGAGGTCGAATCCCACAGAGAACACGACTCCTAGTAGTTTATCTAGCCAAGTTATCTACCCAATCAACTTTGTGAGTAGTATATTTTGGTGGACTTTATACTAACACTACTAAACAAGAAAGCAAATAATAAGTATGGAAAGATAGATTTGATTCAAGAGATGGAAAGCCTAGGATTGATTTCCCCAACTCCTAACTTGTGCTAAAGTATTGTGCTATCAATTTTCCATAACTCTTCCTATTGAACAAGTGCTCCAAGTTTACAACTACCCACTTTCATTAAGTAATCATAACTTTCATTAATTAACTATACCAATTAACTAATAAAGATAAGTAGGACTACACTTATGGTTCACAGTAAGGGTCAATATTCCTGATTCACCATTTTGACAACCTAAGGAATGACTTTGTTTTAGGTTGAAATACTGCTATGTGTTTAACTCTAACTCATGAATCTATTCCTAGTAATCACAAGAATAAAGGGGACAATTAATTGGAGATCATACTAATTAATAGCAAACAATTCGTAAACAATATGGATAGGAAGAATTAAAAAAGTTCATAAATAACACAACAATTATCATCACACAAGTATGTGGAGTGGGTCAACCAACCCTAGAATGGGTGATTTAGCCACTCATAGCCATGTTCTAAGACAAGAAATTAATATAAATATACAAAACCACAATAAGATGGATAGATGGACGAAATAGAGCCTTGAATCTTGGTCTCCTCTCTTCCTTGCCTCCTTTTGATGTAGAATAAATCAAAAGTTCTTTCCTCGAGTGTTTCAATGTGTATTTATAATATTATAAAAATTTTAGGTAAAAATAGCTTTTTCCCGCTCAAGCTAGGACTTCTTAATGTTAAGCGCTACTTTGTATCTCTTGGTTGCTCGCTGCGCGCTGGTACAAGCTGGGCACAAGCTCTGCTTTGTGTGCTGGCTAGGTGCTGGCACGAGGTGCTGAATATATTCTCCATAGGCTGGAGTTAATTTCCTGTGCTCAAGTTATGCTGGCATGACATTGGCACAACTTAACTCCAACTTCAAAATTCATTCATGTAATGCTCCAAATCATTAATTCTCTTGCTATTTTCATCAAAATCAACACTTACACATTCAAATACCATTATTAAGCTAAATCCGCTATCATAATCAATTTAAGCGCATAAAGATCACTAAGATATGGGGTAAAAATTACCAAAATATATATCTTTTTAGCCCAATATCACCACCTCACACTTAGACATTTGCTCTTCCTTGAGCAACTTACACCTTAAATCACGATACACAAAAACAACATACACAATGACTTGGATTTATATAGGCACTTAAAAAGTTGCATATGCACTCATTATGCCTTATTCGCACAAAATCCATGCCAAGAATATTTAAAAACAATCAAGTGCACCAAATCAACCTCCCAATCCCACATCAACTATAGACTCACTCAATAAGTCATGCAAGTACTCACTCTATTCAAGAGACTAATAAAAGAGCTCGCTTATCATAAATCATGTGCCTTCACAATCGAATCAAAAATTAGAGAAGGAATTCGCTCAAGAGAATGATCATGAACAAAAAGTTCACATATAGATGAAACACTCACTCTCAGAAAATAACGCACTTGCAACACAAGACGTACCATAAGCTTGCCCTTAGTGTAGGACTCGACTAATATCCATCTACTCGGCTAAGATAAACTAGGACTTATTTTGGTTGTAATGTAGGCAATGGGACGGGTAGGATACATATAGAAAATAGTGACTAACCACCCCAAGCAATTTAATACACCACAATTAATTCAAGCATTTTTTCTCCCAACCAATCTTTCTTTTACCAGCACAGAGTCAACTTTACCAACCTTCTTCTTTAAGAAAAGTAGGAGCTAATGGTAGAGACTACTCTTTTTTTCTTCCATCTTTCAAATAATTTTTTTCTCAATACATTTTTCAATTATTGCACAATAGTCTAAGATTTCACTTTTTTTAACTTTGTTTTAAGTAAATCCCTCCAATAGCATCCTCCTACGCACCTTTTGTCTTTCTCCGACAAACGCGATTTTTCCACTTCATTAACTAGCCTTTAGGCTCATAAAACCACAAGTAAAACTCACAAATATTTAGCACAAGAAATAGGAATCCCAATGGCCATCAAAGAAAAAGCTACAGGCTCAAAAGGGTTAGCTAAGGTCAAATTTCACTAGTATACATCTAATTCTGAGGTTTCAAATATATTGGCTATGAAAGAAAAGCCTATATCACTTCCTAACTGAGCAAATTTCTCATTCCGCTTTGCACACACAACGGGCAAGTTCTAGACATCAAGTATTAAACATGGAGAAATAAAATCCTCACTCACACATGGCACATAACCTACTCAAATCGGCTCAATTCCCGCTCTCAAACAAAGCAAATACAAGCAAACTCTCAAGCAGATCTAGAGTCAACTTCATCATCATAGGTCTCAACAAATCCATTCAACGTTTCTCAAGGCAAATAGATTATGATAGAATATATGCATGAAGTTCTCATACCCCAAATTAAGTATCTATATAAAACTAGTCAAATCATGGAGCCAAGACTCTCCCATCCAATTACTACACTCTAATTCTAAAAAAAAAAAAATCTACCTATACCCGGTTCAAACTACTTCCTTTGGAAAAGAACCGATACACAAAGAAAAATCATAAGAAAATTATTAACACAAATAAGAAGACTCCCACCCCACACTTAAAATCAGGCATTGCCCTCAATGCATTAAAAATAAAACTAAGGGTGATAGAAAAACTCTCTAGGGCGCTAAGCCCGAAGAACATCCTTGTGAGCTTTCTTAGAGCGCGAGGTACTCAGACTTCTCCCAAGTAGAACATCCTCATCCAATTATATGAGATTGCAAGCACCCCACACTTAGACTTCAAACCAGTCGAAACCTGCAAAACAAAGAAAGTCACCAGTTAACATCCTTCAAAAGATAACATTTTTTTTTGTATTTTTTTTCTTTCATTTTTTTTTTTTTTTGTATACAATTACAATCACGGGTTGCTTCCCGAGAAGTGCCTTAGTTATAGTCGTGGCACGACTTTACTTAGCATCAACACTTTTTCCTCCAACTCGAGCTTATGTATTGCCTCCCTAATTGTAACTCAACTCTCCGACTATGCTTTTGGGGTGGCACAAGTTCTTGCCGCCAACTTAGGAGTATCTCTAAATTTTCGGCTGTTCTCTTAGCCAAGCACCAAATAAACCATGTTGTATTCACTGGCCTTCAAACGAGGATTTTCACCATGCCTTGATGGCATCACAAATTCAAGAGTGTAAGCATCATACACATCATCCTTCAACTCTTCAATCGGCTCAAAAGGATCAATTTCCATGTCCCCTTCTAAAATCAATGTAGAAAAGTGTCTAGAATGCGGTGCAACCCGCTCACACTTTGATTTTGTTACTCACATCCTCTTTCTGGCACGACTTAGAGTCAACTGGAATTTCAGCTTCAATTTTATTGTCTGACTCTAGTACCACATCATCGGCATCTTCCCACACCATATGGCTAGATAATTGGCTTTAAACCCTTGTCTCCTCCAATGGAAATTCACGTTTTAGATCTTCAACTATAGTCATAATTTCTTCTTCTAATTCCATGTCTTCTTGGCTAGGTTGTTGAATTACCAATAATGCAGCCAACTGATTCACTTGAGCTCCTATGCGGCATAGTTGTGCTCTACGTCTGTCCTAAATCTTCTTCAATCAGCTTTATATTCTTCCTCATCGTCCTCTAATTCATTATACCTACTATTATGAAAAGAAAAAGAAGTACCATCATAATAGAGGCTCGGGGACGAATGAGACGTATTAGCACAACTATAATAATGGCCACTTTGATTACCACATATATTACACATATAAGATGAACCATCACCTAGCCACATGTAATTTCCTGATGCCATAATATAGTTTTTATATTTTTCTTTAATAAACAAAACAAATATGTTTAGAGGCGAAGTTAATAGAACTAACAACTCAGTAATCCTAAAAACTAGAAATACACTGTGTTCCGTGGAAACGGTGCCAAAATTTGATCACGCCCAACTATGCCCTATAGAAGAAACTAAGTGGTCGCGGGAAATATAGCTCGGTACTTAAACTTCCGAGGTCGAATCCCACAGAGAACACGACTCCTAGCAGTTTATCTAGCCAAGTTATCTACCCAATCAATTTCGTGAGTATTATATTTTGGTGGAGCTTATACTAACATTACTAAACAAGAAAGTAAATAACAAGTATAGAAAGATAGATTAAATTCAAGAGATAGAAAGCCTAAGATTGATTTTTCCAACTCCTAACTTGTGCTAAAATATTGTGCTATCAATTTCTCATAACTCTTCCCATTGAACAAGTGCTCCAAGTTTACAACTACCCACTTCCGTTAAGTGATCATAACTTTTATTAATTAACTATTCCAATTAACTAATGAAGATAAGGAGGACTACACTTATGGTTCACATTAAGGATCAATATTCCTAATTCACCGTTTTGACAACCTAAGCAATGCCTTTATTTTAGGTTGAAATACTGCTATGTGTCTAACCCTAACTCATGAATCTATTCCTAGTAATCACAAGAATAAAGGGGACAATTAATTGAGGATCATACCAATTAATAGCAAACAATTCGTAAACAATATAGATATGAAGAATTAACAAAGTTCATTAATAACACAACAATTATCATCGCACAAGTATGTGGAGTGGGTCAATCAACTTTAGAATGGGTGATTTAGCCACTCATAGTCACGTTCTAAGACAAGAATAACTATAAGTATACAAAACCACAATAAGATGGATAGATGGATGAAATAGAGCCTTGAATCTTGGTCTCCTCTCTTCCTTGCCTCCTTTTAATGTAGAATACATCAGAAGTTCTTTCCTCGAGTGTTTCAATGCGTATTTATAATGTTATAAAAAATACCTAGGTGAAAATAGCCTTTTCCCGCTCAAGCTAGGACTTATTATTGTTAAGCGCTACTTCGTATCTTTTGGCTGTGTGCTCGCTGTGCGCTGGCACAAACTGAGCACAAGCTCTGCTTGGTGTGATGACTAGGTACTGGCACAATGTGCTAAATATATTCTCCGCAGACTGGAGTTGTGCTGGCACGACTTTCGCACAAGGTCCTGAGAGTTAATTTCTTGTACTCAAGTTATGCTGGCATGACATTGGCACAACTGAACTCCAACTTTAAAATTCATTCATGTAACGCTCCAAATCATCAATTCTCTTGCTACTTTCATCAAAATCAATACTTACACATTCAAATACCATTACTAAGCTAAATTCGCTATCTTAATCAATTTAAGCAGATAAAGATCACTAAAATACGGGATAAAATTAACCAAAATATATATCTTTTTAGCCCAATATCAGAGCTTTTGGCTCATATGTTTTCCTCCGAGCCGCTGGCTTATGTGTTGTCTTGGAGAGTTATAGGGGTCATATCGGCCCTTTGAGTTCCCTCGTGGCGCATCAGCGCGTCGAGATGACTCGGGGCGGCTTCTGTAGCTAGAGCTTCGACCAGCTGCTCTCCACTCAGCTTCTTCTAGTCTAACCTTAGCGGTATTTTATCATGTCATTCGTGCCAGATTTGAGCTTGCCATTGTTGGAGGTCTTTCTTTAATTCAGCAGCGGCCTCGAAGTTACTGGTATTAATATTTCTTTTGAATGCCATGATAGCCAAGTTATCATCCATCATAGGTAACTCCATTCTCTCCGCTTGGAAGCGCTCAAGAAAATCTTGGAGAGGCTCCCTATATCATTGTTTAATTTCGAAGAAATCCTCCTTTCGGTTGAGGATCTTTTGGCCTCCAGTATCTGCTTTGATGAATAAATCAGTCAATTCATCGAAACTCGAAATAGACTTGGAGGGTAGATGCATATACCAATGTAATGCTCCCTTCTCATGGGTATCCCCAAAATTCTTCAAGAACATAGATTCCTTCTCCACCAGGATCTGATCATTGCTTTTCACCAAGGCTATACGTTCTGCCACATGATCAGCTGGGTCAGTCGTGTCGTTGTACTTCTTCAAGAGCTGCAGGTTGAAGTGTTTCGGGATGGGTGACGGGGAAGCTTCAGGCTTGTAGACTTGTTGCATGTACTTTTCAATATCCAAAACCCTCTAGGTCTTCCTAACCCAGGGACATTTTCTAGCTGCTTTTCAAATTAGGTCTCGAAGTCTCTCTTCCATTTCTCAAAGTCAGTCGAGACGTTAGTTTGAGCTAAGGGCATTATTTCTACCACCGTGCGGGCTGCTCCAAAAAGTGGGACAGCATTGGAAATAGTCCCCAAGCCTCCATATGTGGCTCTGTTTGGAAGTCCTCCTATTGTTGCGCCCGGAGGAACAAAGGTTGGAATGTTTCCATTAGGAGCCACAGGAGGAGAAGTATTGGTGGGAGTTGCATTGGCCCTTACACTCTTTGAGTGAGTCTGCATCGAAGCATGCATCTCAACATTGATTCTATTTTGTTCAACAAATTGATCCCGAACCTGTTGTGTGACATCTGCTAAGTAGGCATTCCAAGCATCACTTGCTCCCGATGAAGTGGGATCAGTTGGTGGTGGAGGAGGAGGGATGACCACGCCATCTGTTTATGCCTAAAATTAATCGCCTAGGTTAAACAATTAATTTAGAATGGGGCAAGAAATATAGTGAATACGATGGAAAAGTAAATAAATAAATGAGAGAAATAATGAACAAGAAAAATAAAGTAGTCTTATTCCTTGAGAATAGCCGGATTCTATAGTGAATCGTTCTGTTGTACAATACAATGTGAGGAGTGGTATTTATAGTAGTGGATACTCAGTCCTAATTAAGGTAAAATACAAAGATTAATAAGGTTATGGGCCTATAACTCAAGGCATTAGAATGTACGAAACCCTAACTAGGAGACTGTAACCCTAAGGCGGCAAGATGTATGCCCTTTGTCCTATGCCTGTACCGCCTGAACGGTCGTAACTCGTAGAACAGGCATGTATCCTTTGTGCCCAGTGACTTATAAGATAAGTTTAGTCTCCCCAACTGGACTCGTATCTCTGTAATAGTAAGTGGCGTATTTTTGCCCACACAGTCAGTCCCCCCACTTGCTGAGTGCTAACACAAGTAGTCAAGAAGTAAAAGCGGCCTGCAAGACAGATGTGAAAAGATATCTCACTGACTCCTTGAGACTCGTACTCTTTTTTACCAAGAATGATGTTGATTTCTTCGAGAACTCCGTGTGCTTTCATCTGATTGGTTGATATCGATTCCATGCACCTTTCCAAGAACTGTTAATAACCGCTCCGAATTGTTTCATATCTCCAGCAATAATGACGCTTGACCGTTTCATATGTCATCCTTATCTCTTTTCTGCCTATAAATAGGGACTTCGTGACAGTAGAAAAAAATCATAAACTCCTCTTCAGAAAATACTTCTCTTCTTCAGCAATTTCTTATGATAGTAAAAAAAAATTCTTTCTTAAAAAATGTTTGCATTCAATCCTGGTTTGATATTCCCATAAAACCTTCTTCGTTCTAAATGGACGATGCATGAGGGAACTATAGAAGGAAATATATCTGCAGTTACCTTCTTTTCTTTCTTCATTCGAGAAGGAACGAATGAAGTCCCCCGAGTCATAAAGTTTGATCGGGATTCCAACGACGTCCTTTGGGATGTCTTCAATGTGTCATGTGCACTGATTACGGTGCACTCATCTTCTAACACGGCGGTTGCTGTGATATTCTTCTTGTCATGCGAGGTCAGGACGCTTAGCCTTTTCAGCTGTCATGCGGCTTCTCCGCCAGGATTTCTCTGGTGCTTAGGTTGCCTCTTTGACGGAGTAGGGTTGAAGCCTACTTGTCTGACTCTATTTCATGGCAGGCAAGAGAAATGAGCTCCGACTCATGAGTGGATTAGCGAGTCACCAAGCCCCAACTCCGCATACGGCTCTAGCTGTCTCTTGATTTTGCTGGTTCGGTCGTGCCGCTATTGCAACGCCTCATTGGCCGTAGGCTGTGGGATACTCGAGGGAAAGGGCTCCCTTGTGGTAGGTTCCCAGCTCAAGCCTCTCCATCCCTGGAGAGCTCCTGTTTGTGCTTGAAGATCTGTGGGGATGTACACTCTGGTTTGACCAATAGAGGTTGACTCGGATAGTCAAGTTTTCTTTCTAAGCTCTGCGGCGAGTCTTCAAGTTTCTCTTCGAGTTCAGCGGGCAAGATGGAGGAGGTTAGGCCTGTACTCAGACACTTTCGAGGTCCCTTGCCTTGATCAAGGAGACGGGTATTGGTTGCACCAACGACCGCGTGCCATAAAGGAATGCCCGGGCCAACATATCTCGGGTTGTCAAAAGAAAAGAAGAACTTCAGACTGTTTACGGCTTGTAGCTACAATCTGGATGGAGGATTTTCAACCATGTTAATCCTGAGGAGCTCTTTGTTTTAGTCTTCCCTTTTCTTTTTTTTTTACAATTGTTATGAATAACAGTTGTATTCAGGAAGAACTAATTGTATATTATGAGCCTACGGGCTATTTGTTATTAATGAAACAGTCGTTCATCAATACTTTTATACGTACGTATGTAATTACATGTTGTGTAATGTATAATCAAGCAGTATGTTTTGTGTGCCTTTCTGGGCTAGTGTCTTCAAGAGACCGGTGTGCGCACTGAAGGGTGCTTTATGTGCGTTAGTAGGTGACGGCTTAAGTTGTGCCCACAATGGGACGACTTTAGCACGTGTGGAAACGGGCACTTTTACGTCCGACTTCGAACGTCTCTACTTAGTGACTTGAGTATTTAAGACTTTCTGGCACTATGCGAATGGGCATCCCCATCGGCATATAGGTGCAGTTGTTAAATTAACGAGTTCAACGTACGGGTAATGTCTGGTGGCTGAGATAGATGTGGTCTAGCTCTAAGCGAGTAGTGTACCCTACTTTTTGTAGAAAAAAAGTGAGTGTATTAATTCAACTTAGGTCTGGTCTGGGCTATGAATAGTTAGATCGTAGATGGATCTGAATAAGTAAAACTGACTAAGTAAAAATAGTAGTTTTATTGATAAAGGGCGCTAGGCCTGAGATGCTGTGGGTGAAAACCCATAACATGATTGATGAGTATGAAAATAGTACGATCAAAGTTAAAAAGAACTTAAACATAAAAGATAAATGCTTTTAAAAAGCGAAAGATATTTTATGCTCGATCCTCGGAAGGTTCGGGGGCATATACTTGGGCTTCCCTGCTCGAGGGTGCTGAGCCTGGAGTTGTTACCTCTGGGTCGCTGACAATCTGATGGTATAACTCTGTGCCAATCAAACAATAATGAACGGCTTGCTTTCGCAGCTGTCTGCTTTCTGATTTGTCTTTGGGAGGATTCCTTTGCTTAGGTAGGTTACCAACGCATGACGCTGGCCTGTGACGGATCCTGTGTCTGGAACTTCAAGGTTCATCAGGTCCACGGGGGTTAACTCAACCACTATCTGCTGATCGTATGAATCCTCAGACGCTTCACCATCGCTTGAGCTTCCTTCCCGATAGACAAACTCCCATACCTGAAAGTTTTTCAAAAGTGCTTTCATTCTCTCCTGCCGATCCGGCGTGCAGATGCCTTCTGTGGTAAAAATTTTTTGACTTGACCGATGACCGGTTGGGAGCTGCTGAAGAGGATAACCTTCCGGGCCCCAGTATGTAGGCTAAGTCAAGAGCTTGAATTATCGCTTCATACTCTACTTCGTTGCTTTGAGCTCTTGCAGTAAAGTGGAAGATCATCCTAGTGAGTGTTTTGGCCCACAGATCGAGGTTGGCTACTTCCTATTTGAGATTTGCGTCAATGCCGATCTCCCAACGCCCGAACTTGATCGTTTCTTCGTTCTTGATTGACTCCTCAGCCTTTGGCTTCAGTTTCTCCACGAAGTCTGAGGTAAAACCTTCCAGTTCCGGTAACTCGATGGCTATTCGGGGTTGGTAGATAATGGCATACTCTCCCAGTTTCTCAATCCATTCTGCCATCTCCTCTTAAAGTCCAGGTTTAGACAATATGGTTCGTACTGGTGTGGAGGATACCATGCTGACCGTATGGTCAAGAAAATTTCTGAGTCGCCATGGTCACGGCCGCAATAAATTGAAAAAGTAAAGGTAAAAACCTGTCCCGACATGAAGGTCTTTTTCTAGCATACCTCACGGGAAATTGCCTCCCATTCTCTTCTCGTACAAGGACTATGTTCCATGTTATTTCTGAGATCGAGACGTACAGTAACAGATGCTCACCTGGCTTTGGCTCGGTTATCACTAGAAGCTGCAGGAGCTGTATCTTTGCTTGGGTTACGGTTAGGTAACTCCGTATCAGCCATAGGGGTCCTCCTTGTCTCCGTAGCACCTCAGAGAGCTGACATACCAATTCTATCGCTTTGGGGAATAGCTGATCCATAACCGCCAATCGATCTCGTAGTTCACTGATCTCTTCTTTGACTTCTCGTTCCATGACCTCGAACTCGATGGACTCCTCTTCGGTCATATATATTTTGGCTACTGGCCGGACAGCAAGATCCCCGCCATAAGCGGGATAATATTCTCCAAGTGAAAAACCGCTTACCCCGTAAATCGTTAACCCCGTGAGAAGTCGGGTATCTGAAGAATTGATGGAGTGTTGAGGGTAATTCCCTTAACACTATGTATCCAAGGCCGTCCCCCAAGATGACATCATAAGACGAGTCGCAATCCAGCACCTGGAAGGGAGTAATGCTTGACACGCCCGGTATATGGACCGATAGAGCTAGTTCCTTGACAGATCCTTCTCGATAGCTATTGAAGCTAACTATGTTCCGAGGACTTGAAGTTACTTGGTGGCGTTGACGTAAATTCTGCAGCATCTCCATCCGAATAATGTTTATGCTACTCCTTGGATCGATCAAAACTTACTGGATGCCTCGGTCGGACACGTCTACGAAAACGACAAGGTTGTTCTGGTATTCTCTTTCTTCCTCTGGGTGGAATAAGATTGGACTGAGCAATTCCCCTGACTCCGTAGTCCCCAGGCTGTGGCTGGTTCCAAAATCGTAAAGATTGTATTAATGGTCCTCAAGTTTTCAGAATCTGGCGCTCTTGAGCGCCGTGGTCCTCATTCAATCAAGTCTTTGAGGTGTCCTTCTTTCAATAGATGCTCGATTTCGATCATCAGAGCTTTGGAATTGACCATTGCATGGCCAACGCTGCGATGAAAATCACAATAGGGCATTGCATTTCTCCTCATTGCTCCTTTTATAGTAGGCAGCAATCGGACCCTCGGACCTAGTTTTCTAAAGTGATTGGCAACTAAATCCACGACGTTGACTCGCAAACTAAAATCTCTGAAGCTACGGGACTTTGCCCGCTTTTCTTGGGACCCAGAGCTCCCGGGAACTGCTCTACTTCCTGCTTCCCTCCTGGTTCTGGACCTTTGCTTTTGTTCTCCTTCCGTCCCTCTCTCTTCTAGATAGCGACTCCCTGCTCTCTTCCTTCATTCAGCTTCGGGGTTCTGGGAATAGTCTGGCTCCAAGCGAAGCTTTTCAGTGTGCCTCTAATGCAATGCGCTCCATATTGTCACAGGATGTTGAGTCAAACTCCACTGAAATTCCCTGGTAGCTAGTGGCCCCTTCGAGTTCAGACTTTTGCCAAAGGCTACCACGGCATTATCATCGGGGACTGGAGGAAGCTCCATGCATTCCTGTGAAGCCTGTCAAGGTAGTCCTTCAGCAGTTCGTCATCACGATGATGGATCTCGAAGATGTCCTCCATACGCTTCTCTCGCTTACAGGCACCAGAATGCGCTTTCTTGAACAGGTCCTGCATCCGAGTAAATGATTCAATAGAACCCATTGGTAGCTGTGTGTACCAAGCAAGGGAGCCTTTGGTCAAAGTTGAGTCAAACCTCTTCACCAGAGCAGACCGAATCTCTTCCTCGATAATCTCGTTGCTCTTTACAACCGTGATATGCTCATCCGGATCAGTTGTTCCGTCATACTTCAAGTTATCCGGCAGATGGAAGTGCTTTGGTATTCAGACCGGTGCAGTGCTTGTTTTGTATGCATGCTAGTAAAACTTTTGCTCATCTACCGTGGTAACTTGAGGTAGAGCACCCAGCACATTACCAATTCGGTCGTGGATGGCCTTCATCTCCTTTATGAGGTCCTGGATGACAGGCGCTCCCTTAAAGTCTTGATTTTTTATTGTTCAGGATCCTTCAGGGGTGGCATCCATGTTTAGCATGTGGTTAGGGACGCATGCTGGTGAATGGTTCGTGGGCGCTAGTCCTCGTGGGGAAGCTGGTCTCTGAGATGATCCAGCAAATATTGCTCTTAACTTTTGAGATATCCCTTCGGCCATGTTGTTTGAGTTCCGTTGCTGCTATTTTGACATAGTGTTGAAGAGATTAATAAGAAAACCTCGGAATTCAGTATTACCTTCCGGCGGTTGGTCGCCTTCCTCATCGTTGTCGACATGGATTGGCTCTTGAGAAGGGTCTTTCGGTTGCTCAAGGGGATCCTTAGGCTACACGTTGGGATCACTGGGATCCTTCACGGACTTATCTACTGTGTCTGTAGTGTTCTTCGGAACGTTGCTACTATCATCAAACATGATTGCGCCTTTTCCTTCGTAGAATACCTACAATTGCCTAGGCCCCTCGGTGGGCGCTAAACTGTTTATGCCTAAAACCAGTCTCCTAGGTTAAACAATTAATGTAGAATGAGGTCACAAGAAATACAGTAAATACGATGGAAAAGTAAATAAATAAAAGAGAGAAAGTAGTCTTATTCCTTGAGAATAGCCGGATTCTGTGGTGAATCGCTCTGTTGTACAATACAATATGAGGAGGGATATTTATAGTAGTGGATACGCAGTCTTAATTAAGGTAAAATACAAAGACTAATAAGGCTATGGGCCTATAACTCAAGGCGGTGGAATATATGAAACCCTAACTAGGAGACTGTAACCTTAAGGCGGCAAGATATATGCCCTTCGTCCTATGCCCGTACTGTTTAAACGGTCGTAACTTGTAGAACATGCGTGTATCCTTTGTGCTCGGTGACTTATAAGATATGTCTAGTCTCGACAGCTGGACTCGTATCCCCGTAATAGTAGGTGGCGTATTTTTGTCCACACACCATCATTCGTGCCTGTTTGCCAAGCGGGCCGTTGTTGATTTCTATCAACATTATCGGCGTTATCAACCATCATCAAAGATCAAGATCGAAAACGTGAACAAACTTATCTTACAACTTTGGAACAAAGCGTAATTGCATAATCCTCATAGACAGTGGCAAATTATATTTGCCTAAATCGGATTAGGGTCACAATTGAATTTGTTTAAGGGTTACAAGTAATTTGATGTATCAACGTTGGATAAAAGCAAGGAAATATCGAATAATAGATAAGCAAAATAAGTGATTTCAGTATGTACTGCTTTCATATTACAATTGGGCAGAGTTTTGCCAATATTTGTGAATCCCTTTACAAGATAAAATAAATGTTATTTATAGACAATGAATTAGAGACAATTAAGGGCATTAATTAGCCCACTTTCCCTGTGTTGATCATGGAGTGACCCACAATCTCTCCCATTAAATGCTGAGATCGTGAGAGCAGGTCATGGGTATTAACGGCACTGAGAGCGGAACCGCGTACCCCGAGGCTAAGATCGTTCTGCCTCGGGGTGATGAGCTATCTGTTCTCCGAAGAGATCCTACTCTGCAGCTCATAAATGATCTTGATCCTGAGGCTCTGCCTCGGGAGCCATACCACTAGCCTTGTGGCCAACTCGTAAATCTTGATGAGGATGCCCCGAGCCGTACGCTCGGGCTGCCACGTGTGCAAGCTATATTTTACCCAATACAAGCACATATTCTAGCGACTATATACCACCATAACACACACCAGCCAAGTACTCTAGAAACAGTGGCGGAGCTAGCATGCTAGTACGGGGTTCAGTCGAACCCCGTAACTTTGGCCAAACTGTGTATATTTGCCTTTAAAAAATATTTTCTATGTATTAATTATTAATTTAGAACCCCCTAACTTAGAAGGACTAGAATTATGAACCCCAAAACTTTAAAATCTGGCTTCGTCTCTATCTAGAAAATAATAAATTATATATGTAATCAAGTTACATACGTAACTTCATCCAAAAATCGTATGTGTAGTGTTTAACCATCAGATGAACTTAATCAAACTTCCTACAACGAAATTTTTTTGAGTGCAAAAAATTAAAGAGCTATTGTTTACCAAGATATCCTGATGATATTGAATTAACCAACAATGAGTGATTGAATGACTACAAGATAACTTATTTTTAACATGAAATAGGTTGTTTGGCTAATCAAAATAAAGACTGAAATTCAAACTAGAATACAAAGGCAAAAACTATAAATAGGAATAACTAGACTAGAATTTAAAAGTATAAACAATTAATATATAGTGTAATATTTTAATATGTTATATAAAAGTAATGTAATTATAATTTAAGTAGGTATATAGCTATTCGATTTGGTTGAGTTAGTTAGGTTATTTTTTACTTAAAACCAATACTAAACTAATTTTATCGGTTTTTTAAGTTAGTAGCGAAAATCAAATGAAACTTTAAAATGTCGTTTTTCCTTTCGGTTTAAGTTGGTTTTCAATTTGGTTCAATTTTTCGATTTCGCATGAAGATCCTACTTAACAACCATCCAAACAAGCCTTTAAAAAGAGAGAGAATGATTTTCAAAAGTAACCTGAAAATAGTGTGTGTTTCCTATTTGGATGGAAAGAATATAAATTTCCCAAAATATAAATGAAGCATAAAAGGAGATCTCCATAGCATTTAGCAACAAACTCGAAACATTGAAATGACAATTGTTGTTTTGGGATATTCAGCAATTTAGAGGAAAAGGGAAAGGAAAGAGATGGGTCTCCTATGATAACAGTTGCTGACCATATTTTCACGGTTTGTGCTTAACCCTTTTCGCATTTCTTCCCCATTTTGCTTGTATCAGTGAAAAAGATTACAACTTTTTGCTTTCTTGATTGTGAAATAACCAAATTTGCACTGTTTGTGTTGAACCCTTTTTGTCTTTCTTCTACAATTTGCTTGTATCACTGAAATCCCCATGAAAGACTACAACTTATATGCTTTCTTGATTGTGAAATGACCAAATTTTCACTATTTTTGTTGAACCCTTTTGGCCTTTATTGTACCCACGGGACGGAGGCAAATCACTGTATGTGTATGATTCCCTCCCATCTGTCCAAGCTTTGGTGGACAGGTTACCCGGTATATGTGTTGGTGGGAGGTAGCTAGTACCAATGGAATTAGTGCACGTGCGCTTAAGCTGGCCCAGACATCACTACTAAAAAAAAACTCCTTTTTTGCCTTTCTTGTACCCAAAGGGACGGAGGCAAAATCATTGTATGAGTCCAAAGTCTTGATGGACAGAGTTACCCTATACACGTCCTAGTGGGAGGTAGCTAGACCCAATGGGATTAGTACAGGTGCGCTTAAGCTGGCCCGGACACCATTACTAAAATAATAAAACCCCTTTTTGGCCTTTCTTGTACCCAAAGGGACGGAGGCAAAATCATTGTATGATTCCCTCCCATCTATCCAGGTCTTGGTGGACAGAGTTACCCGGTACATGTGCTGGTGGGAGGTAGCTAGTACCTATGGAATTAGTACACGTGCACACAAAATGACCTCGACACCAACACTTAAAATAAAACAAAGAACCCCTTTTTGGCCTTTCTTCTCCAGTATGCTTGTATTAGTGAAAAGACTACAACTTTTTGCTCTTGAATGTAAAATGACCAAACTCAGCAATCCCTTTTTTTTCTTTCTTTTGGGCTGCAGCTTACTGATGTATTATGTTATTTCCAGCCTAAGAGTTTGCAAGTGTTGAACCGATGGCATTGTGTTCTATTTACGACTATGGTTCAAAAGCTCAGGGGTTGGCATTTCTTGCATTTGGTTCCATTTCCTTTTTGGTATTTGTTTATGCTGCTGTTGTGTCCAAGTTACTTCCACCATTTGAGAACCCCATCCTTGCAGCTATTCAAAATGACAGGTATTATTCAGTTTATAATATTCTTGATTAGTTTTGCTCAGTTAAATGCAGCCTCTACTTCTCATTATTCAGCTTCGGATATGCTTGATTAGTTTTGGGGAATGTTGCACTGCTTAGTTAAATGTGCACCATCATTCAGTCAGTATTGTGGTTATTTTCTTTGTTTTACCCTTGGTTACTAAAAGGGACGCACAGTGCACGAAGCATCCACGATCACGCAGGGTCCATGGAAGGGCCGCACCCCCAAAGTGGTATATTGTAGGCAGCCTACCTTGATGCAAATATCAGTGGCTGATTTTACGGCTTGAACCTGTGACCTTTAGGTCACATGGAGACAATTTTTATCAATACTCCACCCCTGGTTACCGATAATAGATAAAAATTTTGAGTAGAAAGTTTAGGCTTAAGAATAGGGACCTTGACAATTGACATAACAGCCTCAAGTGTATATCAAAAACTGAACAGAGGGAAGGAGATTGGAATACTGTTTTAGGACTCATGTTTAAATGTTAGCTTATACTATGAGGATATGTTGAGTTATAACATTTATGATTGCCTGTTGGGAATAGTTGTTCATCAACCGTCTTTGTTTTCCTCAATTTTTTGCTGAATTTCAAGTTAATGCATCAATCGATTCAGATTGTATGTAACTGGACTTGGCATGTTTTTGTGCTAGTTGGCCTGACCTTGGTCCCTTAGATCATTACCAGGGGAAATGCAACATATCTACTAGGATGAGCATATTGATGATAATTGGTGTCTGGCGGATTTGATCCAAATATTAGTCAAATAACAATAAAAGTTGAGGGAAAAGTACAGGCATGTCAGCCCCCCCCCCCCCCCCAAAAAAAAAAAGGTCTTCAGGCACATTCACCATTGCAAAAGAAAAATTTTCTGTAGTTCATTATTGACAAGTCTGTGAAGTTCAAAATGCAAAAGATTGTGGCGGGAGAACAAGCTTGAGTCCTCTTCTCATGAGAATATGTTCTGTTACAATTTCCACCAGGAAGCATTTTTCTATGGATCTCCAAAAATCCTTGCATTCACATCAGTGTAATTTACATATATATCAATTTTTTCTGTCTCCTCCATTTTTTACATTGAGGAGATTTTTTTGCACCTCATGTCTTTGAAAATGTTCTCTTTGGATCGGTGAGTGTAATCTCGCCAAAGATATAGAAAGAAAATTACAGATAAACCTTATCCTAGTGGGAATGTTTTGTGCTTGCCTTGCAACTTATTCAAAATATATTTGTTCAACTTTTAAAAACTTTTAGAGGGTGGGAGAGGCCGGGTAGCGGAGAAGGGTAGGGTGAAGGAGGAGGGAAGGTTCTGATGAGAATTCACTGCACCTTTAGGTTGCAAGGTATTAGCTCTTTCAGTGAGCTACCACTCAATTCTCAAACTACTTGTGGTTTCTGTAAGATCCACTCGATGTAGATGTTCAGGTGGATCTTTTTACACCTAGCTCTTGCCACATGCTATCTGCACTTTTAGAATAATACACTGCATACTGAAAAAATTGACTTGGAAATGAATGCCTCACTTTCTTCCTTGAGCCACTTGAAAGCATTGATTCAGAAGTATCAGAATTATGATTCTCGATACTAGAGATTCTCATTGGTTGTTAAGGTATAACCCGTTTTGCAACATAATGTCCTATATCGTTGTGGTAATATGGTAAAAATAAAGGCGAGTTATCTTAATTAGTACTTTAGTTATATAAAAGACTAATTAAATCAACTCTCTCTTTAGTAATGGTTGCGGTAGAGCATGAATTGAAAGGCATGACTGAACTATTACTGGAAATGAGGATTATGTAGTTGTCATATTATGATCAAATCACAGCAAATACTTAAGAAGGCTTCGGAGCAGGCACAGTTCGTTTCTCAATTCTTTACGTCTAGATATGTTTTCCCCTTGTTCTTTGAATCTTTGTTTCTTCATTTTTTTAAAAAAAAAATTATATTGAGTTGCACTTGTGGGATTACATTGGGTACGTTGTTGTATATTGAGCTGCACATGTTTCTTGACTATTCCAAAATTACCATGGTGTGTGGTATTAGTAAATGCTTTGCACCTTGGAATTGAGTTTTATTTTTCGGTTATAGGTACTACTGCTTTTTGGTCCCTTTAACAATTCCCATCCTTGTTGTCGCAATATACTTCCATTGGCTCAGTATGAAGATCTTTAAGCATGCATAGTTCAGAGGAGGTATGAAGCAAATCATTTATGTAATCTCACTAGGACTTTATTTTGATCCATGTCGTTTATTGAATACTAACATTTTAGATGAGTAGAGTGTACATTTATTGAAGTATAAGAAATATTTCTGGTTAGCAGTTGTCGAACATCTTCAATGACGAATGAACATACCTCATTATTAAAGTTACTAGTTCCTCTTGTGATGCTTCTTTTTTGGAAATTCAGAAGAAGATAATATGCATGTCATGAGTTTGTTGCAAATTCTTTTTTCCTTTTCTTGAATGTTCATGCTTAAGTGAAGTAAAATTCTTGAATTCACTTGTCTTTTGAATTCACTCTCAGATCAATGATTCAGCTGTAAACTTCGATTCTCACTTCCTCAATTTTCGTATTCAACTGTAGGTGACCAGCTTTACTCTATTGAACAATGCAAACAGTTTTTGAACGATATAAAAAATCGAAAGAGCCCTTCATTTTCGTTAACTTAATATAAACTCTGCTAATTGGCTTTGCCAGCAAAAAGAGAATCTTTTCTCAAGCATTACCTTTGATTATATGAGCAAAGCCAGAGAAAAAGCAATCCAACGGGCGTTACCTTATATAGATTATATTAGCAGCTAAAAAGTTCATTTCTTTCATTAAAAGATGTGGATCAGTTTTCATAACAAAGCCAAGCTGCAATGATAAGAGTTGTCTGTCATGTGGAAACACCCTTTGTAGAAACGATGGTAATGCTATGTACAATAGGCCTCTTGTAGAAACGAAGGTAAGGCGACATACAATAAACTACTTGTAGCGACGATGGTAAGTGATATTTGACTATTTTATTTATATTTTGAGGGTAGTTTTACCATGTTATGATAGTACATCTAAGAGTTTATATGCAAAATTCTCAAGAGTTGATTCTAATTGAGTTGTTTGGTGTTATAGGATTTGAACATGGTGAATTGAGCAAAAAAGTGCTAGTTTTGAAGCTAAAAGTAAAGATGTTGAAGAGTTGAAGTGATCCGCCACGCGAGTGACACGGGAAGAAATAGAGTCTTTGCTTAGGAATGGAGAAAAAATTTCAGCGCATTTAGGCCAAATACGCGAGCACCACGCGAGCTGAATTGCCTGAAGAAATTTAGTCCGCGTGGCACCCGAAGTACAAAGATGTGGGGCGAAATTTTAAGGGTTTTTTGGTACTTTTGCTTAGTTTCCTACAGGGTATAAAAGCTTCTTTTGCCTCCATTACGAATTTTACACTGGGGAAAAGAGGAAAAAAGGAGGCTAGAGCTTTGGAGACTTCAAGAACACGAGTTATTCCTAAATTCTTCCTTACTTTTTGTAATTTATTTATTCGTGGATTATTTTGATATGACTATCATGAACATGAGTGGCTAATTCACCCATTCTAGGGTTGATTGAACCACTCCAATACTTATGTGTTATGAATATTTATTTCAATGAATGAAACTTGTGAGTCCTTCCTATCTACGTGTTTATGTTTTGATTGCTATTAATTGGAAGGGCCCCCAAATGATTGTTCCCATTATTCTTGTGTGTCTAAGGATAGATTCATAGGTTTGGGTTAAACATTTAGCAATATTTTAACCTAAAACCAAGGTATTACTTAGGTTGTCAATAGGAAGAAAATCAAGTTGAATTTATTGAAAGAATTATTCTAACATATAGGTAGGAGTTGGGTAGATCAATCCTAGGCTTTTAAATCCTTGATTAAGTATTTCTTAATATTTTGCTACTTACTTTAGTGTTAATTAGTTGTTACATTGAAACCACCATTCAAATACAAACCTTGGGAGTTAATTGGTTAGATAAATTAGTTAGAATAATAACTAGATTTCGAGTGTTCCTTGTGGGATTCGACCTCGGGACTTTAAGTACCGAGCTATATTTGCTGCGATCGCTTAGTCCCTTTATAGGGCGTAGTTGGGCGTGATCAAATTTTGGCGCCGTTGCCGGGGAACACAGTGTATTTCTAGCTTGTTAGGATAGCTGAGTTGTTTGTTCAATTAACTTCGTTTCTGTACATATTCTTTTTAGATTAAAAAAATATAAAAAATATGGCATCATGAAATAACATGTGGCTAGGTGATTATTATTATGGTTGTGCTAATACGTCTTATTCTTCCCCGAGCCCCTATTATGATGATTTTTCTTTCTCTTATGATAATAGTTGGTGCAATGAAGTGGAGGATGATGAGGAAGAATATGAAGCTGAATTGAAAAAGATTTGGGACAGACGTAGAGCACAACTATGCCATATAGAAGCTCACGTAAATCAGTTGGCTGCACTATTAGGAATTCAACAAACTAGCCAAGAAGACGTGGAATTAGAAGAAGAAATTATGGCTATAATTGATGATCTAAAACGTGAATTTCCATTGGTTGAGACAAGGGTTGAAAGCCAACCATCTAGCTTTATGGTGTGGGAAGATACCGATGATGAAGATGTGGTACTGGAGTCAGCCAATAACATTGAAGCTGAAATTTTACTTGACTCTAATTTGTGCCAAAAAGAGGATGTCAATATTGAAGTGAAGTCTAAGAGGGTTGCACCGCATTCTAGACACTTTTCTACACTGGTTTTAGAGGGAGACATGGAAATTGATCCTTTTGAGCCAATGGAAAAGTTGAAGGATGAGGTGTATGGTACTTACATTATGGAATTTTCACTACCATCTAGACACGATGACTATCCTCGTTTGAAGGCCAAAGAGTACAAAATTGTATACTTGGTGCTTGGTCAAGAGCATAGCCAACAATTCAAAGATATTCCTGAGTTAGTGACTATGCGCAAAAGGAGATGCTTAGTTTTTGGCATGCAAGAACTTGTGCCACCTCAAGAGCATAACCGGAGAGATGACTTACAACTGGGGAGGCGATTCAAAAGCTCAAGGTGGAAGAAAAAGTACTGACTCTTGGTTATGTCGTGCCACGCCTATAACTAAGGTGCTTCTCGGGAGGCAACCTGTGATTGTAATTGTATACGAGTAAAAAAAAAAATCAAAAATACAAAAAATAATAATAATAATAATAATTTATATTATCTTTTGAAGGATGTTACTTGGTGAGTTTCTTTGTGTTGCAGGTTTCAACTGGGTTGAAGTCTAAGTGTGGGGTGTCTGCAAACCCACCATGCTTGAAGATGAATTCCTGCTATGGGAGAAGTCTGAGTACCTCGCGCCCTAAGGAAACTTACAAGGATATTCTTCGGGCTTAGAGCCCCAGGGAGTTTCTCTATCACCCTTAGTTTTTATTTTTAATTCATTGAGGGCAATGTATGATATTAAGTGTGGGGTGGGAGTTTATTTTGTTGGTATCAGTTTATTCTAGTATGTTTTCATATTTTCTTGTCACTTGACAATTTTGGATTTGTTTCTTGCTTTCTAGTTATTAAAGTAAATTTTATTAGTTAATTCTTAGTATACCAATAATCTCTTTGGGTTTTCTTAGCCTTGGTTCTTTCCCATTGAGTTATTTTTGCTGAACCAGGCATTTTGTAGGTCAGACATATATAAAAAAAAAATGCCTAAGATGAGCTTAGAAGGAAGAAAAGTAGAAAGGAGGCAGAAAAAGAGAGAAGTGAGGAATTCGGAATGCAACACTTAGCTAGAACTACCTACATATTTTTGAACTTCCTTTTTGAGTTCATAGTGAGGTATTGCGAGGTGAAACTGAATTGATCTTTGAGTTCCATGTACAGTGTGTGGTGAGTTTATTTGTATACTTCTCATTGTTTCATGTTAAGTCTAGAACTTGCCCTGCTTGTAGTTTGAGGCTAAATCCTAGGTAGTCTTGATCTTAAGAATGAAAGTAGGCCTTCTTTCGCCCGCCAGTTCCCAAATTAGCCTACCTAATGAATGTATTCTGTGGAGTCCCCAATATGAGCCTATTGACCTTTTCTTTGGCAACCTGAATTACAAGCCTTATCCATTTTTCTATTTACCTCTCTTGTTACCCATCTTCCCCTTAACTACTTTAGGTTGTGTGTTTGGAAAGATTATGGGTTATTAATAAGAGTTGTTGTATACTTGGGAAGAAAGTTGCAAAAGAATGAAGGAATGAAATACTTGATATTCTCTTTGTATAGAAAGATGTGAAAAAAAAAAAGAGAAATAAAGGATGGGGGTAATGTTCCTATGCTCGGTTAAGGGTGATAAAAGCCTTGAGTATGAACACGCCAAAGGCACCCTAGTGAGGTTGATGTGCCTCATTGAACTCTTAGGTCCCTAATCATCCAAGTGTTGTGAAAATCATAGCAAAAAAAAAAAAGAAAAGAGAATGAGTTGATGAATAAACGAGGAGAAAGGGATGTGGATATATAAAAAAAAATATGTTGGGAAGTGCATGAAAAAAGTCAAGAAAAATTAGTAGTAAGTAATGTTTAAAGTATTGAGGGAAAGAATTAGTCACTATACACCCAAAAGTGTATCATACCTTACCCCAAGCCAACATTACAAGCTATGAAAAACCCCTACTTGACTTTTGATTGAGACTCTTACATTAGTGGATAACAACAAAATGGGCAAGCCTATGGTACTTTTCTGTGAGACATGAGAAATTTCTTTCTCAGTGTGAGAGTGTTTGATATTTGATATGCCACAATTTCTCTTGAAATCATATGTTGTGTGTTTGGTGGCATCTTCTTTCTGTGAGGTACATTGGAACTTGAGTTATCTATAGATTTCTACTTTTAATACTTGACTATGACCAAAAGAAAGGGTGTTTGAATTTTGTGGGTGAGCTTTGCTAAGTTGTTGTCACGAGTCCTTATCTAATCTTGATGTCTTGCCCGCTTTCTGTGTATTCTTCTTCTTTGCTCGAGGACGAGCAAAAGTCTAAGTGTGGGGTTGTGATATTTGGCTATTTTACCTATATTTTGAGGGTAGTTTTACCATGTTATGATAGTACACCTAAGAGTTTATATGCAAAATTCTCAAGAGTTGATACTAATTGAGTTGTTTGGTGTTGTAGGATTTGAACATGGTAAATTGAGCAAGAAAGTGCTGGTTTTGGAGCTAAAAGTAAAGATGTTGAAGAGTTCAAGTGATCCGTGTACCACGCGAGTGACATGGGAAGAAATAGAGTCTTTGCTTAGGAATGGAGAAAAAAATTCAGCGCATTTAGGCCAAATACGCGAGCACCACGCGAGCTGAATTGCCTGAAGAAATTTAGTCCGCGTGGCACCCAAAGTACAAAGATGTGGGGCGAAATTTTAAGGGTTTTTTGGTACTTTTGCTTAGTTTCCTACAGGGTATAAAAGCTTCTTTTGCCTCCATTATTAATTTTACACTGGGGAAAAGAGGCAAAAAAGAAGCTAGAGCTTTGGAGACTTCAAGAACACGAGTTTTTCCTAAATTCATTCTTACTTTTTGTAATTTATTCATTCATGGATTATTTTGATATGACTATCATGAACATTAGTGGCTAATTCACCCATTCTAGGGTTGATTGAACCATTCCAATACTTATGTGTTATGAATATTTATTTCAATGAATGAAACTTGTGAGTCCTTCCTATCTAAGTGTTTATGTTTTGATTGCTATTAATTGGAAGGGCCCCCAAATAATTGTTCCCATTATTCTTGTGTGTCTACGGATAGATTCATAGGTTTGGGTTAAACATTTAGCAATATTTCAACCTAAAACCAAGGTTTTACTTAGGTTGTCAATAAGGTGATTTGTGACCATTGACTCTGATTGTGAACTAAACTCGTAGTCCTAAGTATCTTCATTAATTAATTGCAAAAATTGGTTAGTGAAAGTTACTACTATTACATGGGAGTGAATAGTTGTATAATTGGAGCAAGTGTTCAATAGGCAGAAAATCAAGTTGAATTTGTTGAAAGAATTATTCTAACACATAGGTAGGAGTTGGGTAGATCAATCCTAGGCTTTTAAATCCTTGATTAAGTATTTCGTAATATTTTGCTACTTACTTTAGTGTTAATTGGTTGTTACATTGAAACCACCATTCAAATACAAACCTTGGGAGTTAATTGGTTAGATAAATTAGTTAGAATAATAACTAGATTTCGAGTGTTCCTTGTGGGATTCGACCTCGGGACTTTAAGTACCGAGCTATATTTGCTGCGACCGCTTAGTCCCTTTTATAGAGCGTAGTTGGGCGTGATCAGTAAGGCTATGTACAAAAGCCCGAACCTGATTAGGCCCTTCTCCGAGCATTACGTGGCTATGTACAATAGCCCGAACTTGATTAGGCCCTTCTCCGAACCCTACACGTAACGCGGAGTTTAGTGCACCAGGTTCCTTTTTATGTGGATTAGTATATCTGTCTAAAATGCACTTAAGAGTTTCAAGGCACATTATATTTACTTTTAAAAACTTATAAAACAGATAAATTTGGTCACCTATTTCCTAAAAAATTTTAAGGAAATTCTGAATATCAACTCATCAGAGATAGCTTTTCCTTTTCCTAGATAGAGTTGCATAGAATTGGTTTCAAGAGTTTTTGTTACATGGAGCTAGTTATGTACAGGGTCTGCAAGCTGAAGAAAAGTTTACAAGTACAAGTATGGAATGCTTAGTTTGTTTTGTTAATTCGCTGCTATGTTCCTCTTTCTTTGACGAATTATGCAAGCAACACATTTGGTTTGTCAATTTGTTAAATTTCCCGTCCTCAACATATTGCAAAACTTGAAAGAGCGGGTTTTGAAATGTATATGTAACTCTATCTATACTTGTTTACACACATATGTATATGGGTTGACCTCAAAGCACTGGGTTATGCAAAACTCTAGGAAAATTTCAGGGGATAACAGAAAAGGAAGATGACATTATTGTACTTTATTGTAACAAACATAAGAATCAGATACAAAATGTAGACATCCCTCTGGATAAAGAATACAACAGAAGAATGGAAGAAAACAAATTAACCACCCTGTTCCATTTACCATTTCATCTGTCTATGGTCTACAAAATTGCAATGGAATCTATTTTCTTCCTAGCTCTACCACACATCTAACCTTGAAGAAAACAAAAGTATGGTACTTCATGAAACAAGGAAAAATGGGCTTGATGTCAAAACTCATTTGTGCCTTCTCTTGGATTCTCCATAAGCAACAACTCCCATCACAGTCATTGTATAGCCAGCAATTCCAATAAAAGTTACTGGATTTTGGAATATAAGTATTGAGATAACAACAGCCACTGCACCTTTAGCATTGCCTAGGACCTACAGCAATAACAAATATATTAATTAAGACGTTTCAAACAGGTGGAAATCAACAGAGCTCAAACCCGACACTTCTAGTTAAGGATGACTGTTGAAGGATTTCAACTATCCCACCACGACCTTGGAACCATAATGTCAGAGAGGTATGGTGCTAACCTGGAGTGTCAATGCACTGGTATGCTTAGTCACCAAAAAGTTCAACAAGTTGGCACCATATGCCATTGCAGAATTAACCAAAATAAGCAGGCCCAGGTATCTATGCTCTGTTGCGAGTGTCGTAGTGACTTCTACCACATTGGGCTCCATTACTAGAGTGGCAGGCAATAAAACTAGAACAGCAATGGGTGACATGTAGAGCAGGAGATTCATGGAGTTCATTTTTTCCCTGAAAAATAACAGCAGGTTCACTAGAACACTACTAAATATATCAGCAGAACAAATGAACGAGAGATAAATCTATTGAAAGGTTATGACTCTGAAAGTTTTGAATTTCTGAAGAACCGAAAACTTTCTTTTTATATTAAAACTCGGTCACTTAAAATACCAAATTCACATCACATGTTGCGCTCTTACCACTAAATCGACGCCCGGAGGCAAAGGAACCCCAATTTTTATCTGATGTAAATACGAGAAGCTGTTTTTCCCAAAGTCCAATTTTTCAGGTTCGCGATATTGAATAACAAAATGAGAAAACTCATAGGAGAAAATAGAAAAGTACTTACGCTTCAGAAGAAAGGAGGACACCCTGAAGAACAGACTTAAAGGCTCTAGCAGCAGTTGCACCAATGCACATGATAAATCCATAAAGGTGAAAGCTTGGCTCACCCTGCCATCAATTAAGTACTTGTTAGTCAATAAAAATTAAAGCTCCTCAAGTACTCATCAACCCCTAATGAGGAGGATGTTAACTAATCGCCAAGTTTTTCAATAAAAAAAAAAATTGCTGTAAACTTTTCAGCTACCGATTGACAAAGTAAAAAAGAAAAGGTTGACCTTTATGATAATTGATAAAAAATGTGACAATAACATTATTTCCATTAAAAATGATAGCAAACTTCTATAAGATGCAGAAATGATAAGTGTCCGAGGTGGATGGAGTCTTGGTCAATGAATTCAACTAAGCCCAATATTTTCGACACACATGGTAAATTACTAAAATTTTCAAGAAACATTAAATTCTGAACTCATTAAATATAAAAATGCAATAGATTCTATTGTAGGAACTTAAAAGTTGAACACATCGAATTGAAATTTTGGATTTGTCTGATAGTCGAGACGATATAATGCATCAAGTGAGCACCCATAAATTCTCATATCTGAGGTAACAGTTTCATAAGTTGAAAAAGTATAGATCAAAATTAATAGGGAAGGAATAACCCAAAAAGGAGATATAATTAAGGAAAAATATTTCTTTTCTGCCCAAACCATACTACAACCTGATCATTTAAACATAACATAAAGTAACAAGCAATTAACAAATAATTCAAAAGAAATAAGTCATAAAGTTAATAAACATTACCCCACTCGCAATGACAACACCAGTAACAACAGGAACAAGGCAACCATAAGTAATCCAAGCTTCTTTCTTCCGAGTCATCAAATAAGCAAACAATGCAGTGAAAAATGGTGTGGTGGCACCCACAGCTTGATTAAATGAAACAGGCAAGAACCTTAAAGAAATATTGCCACCAACAACAGAACCACAAAACACAATGCTAAGTGTAGCAATTCTAAAGAATTGAGACCTTGATTTAATCCTTTGAAATGGTGCAATCTTTAAGAAAACAATGGACACATAACTAAGGACAGCACAAGCTGTCATGTGACACATTGTTAGGAATATAGGGAATCTAAATCCATAATTTGATAACAATAATTTGTTAAGGAGAAGGACTCCTATGTTTGAGGAATACCAAAATGCTATAAGTGTGGCAATGAAAAAACTCTTTTTCTCTGATTGTGCTGACAACATGGTTGATTCTTTAAGGTAAATTCAATCTTTTTAGAAATATCTCATCAAGATTTCAAGATATATTTCTTGAAAATTTGAATGGTGGTTTTTCTTTTTCTTTTTTCTATGTGTTTTAGTGTGTGTGTTTTGGGAAGATTTGTGGGGATGTATAAAGGTGGAAGAAAGAGAGCAATGTGACACTGTTAATGTCTTTCTTCCTTTTCTTCCCCACAAATCCCAACAACTCTAACACTTGGAGATTATTATGGTAATATATGTAATGCCTCTATATATAGAACATTAGTAAGAAGCCTAAACCAAGCAAATGTGTTTTTTTTGAAGAAATAGACTTATAGTTCTGTTAGGCATGTATTTTATTTACGTATTAGCATAAGACAAAGTTACAATTTTTTCTTATTTTGGTCACTTAGAAGTCGGATGACACCTGAGTAATTCAGGGTGATCCAATCTCTTCGACGTTTTTTTAGCTGAATATTCCTAGAAAAGTAGGTGTAAGAAAAATAAGTGCAATATTAAAATATCAATATGTAATAAGTTTCGAATTCACATATTTTGTGTGGTAAAATTCTATGTATTGAACTGAATGATCGACACATGTTTGTTGAATCACGCAAATAGTAAAATAGGAAGATCAATGTACATTAGAGAGTTGTGAATTATTTTTTACTTATGTGATCTTAGATTTCCATGTATGTAAATTTTTTTCAAACTTATTGATATGTTTGATCATGTGATGTTTTTATATTTTAAACCAAATGAAGCCAATAAGTGAATAATACAGTATGGAAAACATTTCAATGTTAATGGAATTGGTTACTACAGTATACAATAATATATACCTGCCATTACGAATCTGATTTGGCATGAGTTAGTTGGGTAACTATCAGTGAGTTGAGACATTCAGTTTTAGTATGTAGTATATTATTGCAGATATAGTTATTATATTTATTTTCTTTCCTTCTAATAATAAGCAAGGAGGATTTGCAGATGCTAATTTCAAGTGGTGGTCAAAACAAGAAAAAGAAAAAGAAGATTCATAAATTTCTTACCAAAATAAAGTTAGTTAATTAATGCATGGAACTTTACTTGTTTTGGTGATGTAATGTACCTTAACTCACATTCAAACATGTGCTACTTTAAACAGCTCTAAGTCACTTAATTGTCAAAGAGAAGCAAACAACCATCAATTAGAACAAAAAGAAAAAAGTCAACTTTCGGGCATAGAAAGGTTTAGGGAATGAAAAGGAATAGAACAAAATAGAGGAGGAATAATTAGAATATTTACCACTCTAACAAGTAGAATGCTTAGTGCGCTCATTAATTCTTTTGTTTTACGTTGAACGATTTTAAGTTTTCTATCGATAGATATTTTATCATGCTTAAATAATAAAATATACGTAATGACTCATTATCATATTATCTAATGGAGTATTTAATATAGAAATCAAGGTGGGTAAGTATTTTCCGGAATTTATACATACCCTTTCAAAAGCAAATAGGTTTTAAAATGAAAATTACATTTTTCATGTAGATTTTGACAGTGCTCCTTGGTGATTTTTTCTTTTTTCAATTTAAAGTTGTCCTGGATGACAAAAGGCGAAACTCTAGAATACATTTTAGTCAACTTAATGTAGTTGAAAAATGCTCTTTCTTCGTTAACCTTGTATTTTATTTTAGTACTACTATATAAACGTGAAAAATTTTATCTTGCATGAGATGTAAGTATGACTAGTCATATCATCCCATTATTTTTATTCAAATAAAATAGTACTGAGACTCACAATTTTTCCCTCCGTCCCAAAATGAGTGTCTACCTTTCTTTTTTGGTTTGTCTCAAAATGAATGCCTCTTTCCTTTTATGGTAACTCTTTAAATCTAAGATTTGTTTTGGACCACAGGATTTAAAGACACTAGCCCATATTACACACACCTTTCATTTTAAACCACAAGATTATTAAGTCTTCCTTATTTTCTTAAACTCTGTGCCCAGTCAAACCCAGACACTCATTTGGAACGGAGGGAGTAATACATAGTTCTATATTCTCCGCACCCAACTTTCATTTCTTTCTCTCTCTTCTTGTTAACCTGCCCAACCCCAGCCCTTCCACCCCCACCCTCCCCGTTTCTTCTTCTTCATCATCCCAAGTTCCCAACTATAATTCAGCTTCAATTTTGCTCATGTGTCCCTTTAAGCTTAAGCAAATAATTTTAATTTTTCTTAAAAGATGATTTCAAATCTCTAAATTAATGAGTTGTCGGATGAAATAGAACTATCTTGTGCAAAATAGACTCGAGCATAACTAGTTTGAGATTACTCATGGCGCAATTATTGTTTTATAAAATTTGCACTCACATTTAACCTCTTCCAATACAACTTTTTTTTCTTCAAATCTTTGTTTAACAAAAAGAAATGTATAAAATTACTATTCGTTTAACAAAAACAAATACAAGACACAGGTTTTTGTATTTGTCTGTTGGAAACAAGTTAGCTTTGGGAAAAAATTGTGTTATTTTATGGTAGTTTTCTAATTTTTCTAGTTAAGAAATGTGCTTTGAATGATCAAAAAAGACTAAAAAAAAAAAAGTGTAAGAATATTTATTTTTTTCTATACCTGACCAAACTTTAAAGTTTTGTAAAAAAATATAATTTGATTTTTGAAAATCAAATAGAAAAATGGAAGATGAAGAATAGATGCAGTGAAATGGAAGGGGGGCGGGTGTGTGAAGAAGATAGTAGGAAGCTTGTAATTCATTTGAGAGGTGGGACCAGAAAGTCTATTTTTAAATTAATAAAGCACTCATACAACTATGAGGTGGCATATCTCATGCACCATAAAATTTTTCATATAAACGTGGAAGGAGAGCTGCCTCCGGACGAAGTGCACCAAAGTCCACTTTTGGCAGTGGTCTTTGGTTTGAGGCTACCTTTTTTATTGGTTTTACATGAGAGGCCACTTTTTGGAACTTCAATTCTTTTGGGTTGAACTTCACATGTGAAGTTCACAAGAATTGAAGTTCAACTTCAGCCAACCACAAGGATTGAAGTTCAACTTCAGCCCACACGCATCTATTCGGCCCTTACAGATTGAAGTTGAAACTTCATAATTTAGGCATGAAGTTCAACCCACAAGGTTTGAACTTCAGCCCACAAAGATTGAAATTCCAAAAAGTGGCCTCTCAGGTAAGACCTTTCAAACTAAATACCAGTGACAAAAGTGGCCTGTGGGTGAAAATTTTACGCTGCCTCCGGTTTCTGACCCGGTTGACAATTTGACCCGTAGCCATTTTGTAAAATTTTAACTAAGATATAGCCTGTAAGGATTTGACCCATAGCCACTTAATTAGATTCTAATAACGAATAGCCTATCTTTGCAACATACTTGAGAATATCCATGTTAAAAATACAGATTCTTTTGAAAAGTAGCCAATATTGGTAGTAGCTATTTTGCAAGAAAAAATTCGATTCTTTGCTTGACCCTGACCTAAAAACAAGAAAACGTCGAATGTACTAAAATTGGACGTCGAATGGACTAAAATTGGATAAAGTTTAAAAAATTATTTTTGTTAAATGGACTAAAAAAGTTTCCACATAAAATCGACAATCAACAACGTACCAAGTGTTATACCATAAGTGAGGTCTGGGGAGGTGAAATGTACGCATACCTTAGAGATGTTGTTTCCGTAGATACTTCACTAAAGAAAATATTTTTGAAAACAGATTTGAAAATATAAAATGAAAATACCATGATAAAGGAAAAGAGAATACTAACATAAAAACTAAAGTTAATCAAGGTAATGAAGTAACATCAGCAATAAAAACGAAGAATAAACTTAAAATATTATAGGAGTATATAAGAATAAAACTAACGCTAATTTAACATAATATCAAACAAAAGTAATCATCACCTAGAAAAATATTGATCGCCGTATGTTGGGCTCGTGATTGCACGGGCACCACCCCCACCTTGTGTAATAATAAATCTCAAGTACGTTGATTTTGTTAGTTTTTATGGCTACATAAGCTAAAGCCTGTTTGGCCAAGCTTCTGGGGAGCCAGAAGTGCTTATTTTTTTTTTAAAAGTGCTTATTTTAAAATTTTGGGGTGTTTGGTCAAGCTTCTAGGAAAAAATAAGTGCTTTTGAGTGGCAGTAGAAGCTGTTTTTTGCTGTGGGGAAGAAGCTGGAAAAAGTTGTTTTTTGAAAAAATAAGTGTTTTTGATTATTTGGGACAAGAATACCCATTTCAAACTTCCATATTTAGCCAAATTAATATTATTATATATCTATTTTTGTAATTTGATAATTTTTTCAAATATTTGTCAAATACAAATTAATAACAAAAGTACTTCTGTAAGATTTGGCCTAACACAAATTGCTTATCTCGCAAAGCACTTCTTTGAAAAACACTTTTAATAAAAAAAATATTTTTCAAAATAAGCTGATTTTGGCAGCTTGGCCAAACATACTCTGAACCTTTTATTACCTCGTGCCTATAATTAGCTGGAGGCTTGAAGCCTTGAACATATGGAGCGCTGAACCATTCAATTCCCATTTTATCTGTTTCTTCAATATTATTACTAGTGGAATTTTACTTCCATAAGATTAAATTGTCAAATCCCTACCAATTCGATATCCAATAGAGACTCGATTTCTAGCAAGAAGCTACCCTTGCTAGAACTAAAGGACTCCCCCAACTAAAAAGATTAAGCAACTGAGAGAGAAATGACGATACCAACATACACATAAGCTAAAATAGATTGCAAGATAAAGGTGAAAGTTGCTTACTTTAACTTAATGTCAAAGTCATTCGTATAATGCATGAGCGCTCACATTCTTTTGTTCTTACTTTTTCACTTTCATTTTAAAATCTGACTCGGGAAAGCTGCTTAGGATGGGTGATGGTCCGATTTTGATTTAACGCCTAAGTCGTCCGTATAATGCTAGAGCAAATTCTTTTTTCTTGCTCTTTCATTTTCACTTAAAAATCTACCTCACTCTGGGCCATTGTTTGAACATTTCGCCTGCTTAGATGTGGATTCAAACCATTGACACAAGGATACAACAATATATCCTGTGTAATTTCACAAATGGGGTCTGAGAAGGGTGAGATGTACGCAAACTTTACCTCCACCAAGGTGGAGAGGCTGTTCCGATAGGCTCTCGGCTCAAGGAAAAAAAGTAGGAATATGCTTGCAAAATAAGATGAAATAATCCATGCTAAAGAATATACTGTCAAGAAAACTACTGATACGTAGGGTAAAAGGACAAAAAGCGATAAACAAAGTATATAAAAATAATACCAATGATATTAAGAAAGGACTCTCACGACTACTACCTAATATTCTGCCCTAATCCTCGACTTCCACGCTTTCCTATCAAGGGTCATGTCTTCGGTGATCTGGAGGTGGGCCATGTCCTAACGAATCACCTCACCTCAATTCTTCTTTGGTCTACCTCTACTCTTCGTAGACCCAGCACTGTCAACCTCTCGCACCTTCTCACTGGAGCATCTGTGCTCCTCCTTCTCACATGGCTGAACCATCGCAGCCTCGGTTCTCGCATCTTGTCCACCACTAAGGCCACTCCTACCTTGTCACGAATGACCTCATTCTTAATCTTATCCATCCTTGTATGGCCACACGTCCATCTGAGCATTCTCATTTCTGCTACGCTCATCTTCTCAATGTGTGAGGTCTTGACTGGCCAACACTCGGTTCCGTACAACATAGCTGGCCTGACGACCGCTTTATAAAACTTGCCTTTGAGTCTAGATGCAACTTTCTAATCGCATAGGACACCGGACGCGAGTCGCCACCTCATCCAGCTTGCCCCTATACGATAAGTGACATCGTCATCAATTTCTCCATTATCTTGAAGGATTGAGTCAAGATATTTGAAGCTTCTCTTCTAGGAGATGACCTGAGAATCAAGCATCACGTCCCTTTTTGGCTCATGGGATGCATCATTAAACTTGCACTCCATGTACTCTGTTTTCTTTCTGCTCGGCTTGAAACCCTTAAACTGTAAGGTATATCTCCAAACCTCCAGCTTATCATTAACTCCGCGGCGAGTCTTATAATCAAAACTATATCATCTACAAATAGCATACACCATGGTACCTCCAGAGGATTTTCCATCCTATTATCAAGAATTCCCTTAATGGAGAATGACACCAAACGAAATTCAGGGATTATTGTTTATTGTAATCATTTCCTCGAACTTAAGGGAAGCAATCAACGAAAAGTTCAAGTGAATGTCATTGTTTTTTCGTTCTTTTTTTTAGAGGCGTTGGGGTGGAGGGGGGTGGAGGGGGATTATAGGCATCAGGGGCGGATCTACACCTAAGGGACCGGGTGCCACGGCACCCGCTAGCTTCGACAGAAAATTTGTGATTTGTGTGCAACTATCTGAAGAAAACGGATATATAAAGAAAGTGGCACCCGCAATACAAAGTGAGGTGCTGGTGCCGGTGGTCGGGCTTTGCCCTTGTAGTCTCTTCTTACCACTAGGTCCTGTTTTCGAATCCCCACTGTAAATATTTTCCCTCAGTTTTTGCTGCCACGTTTTGTTTTCTTGTCCTTTCACCTGCCCTTTTTCGTTTGTTCCTGTTTGCTTTCCTTTTGTCTTTTCCTTTTTCCTAGCTTTATTATTCTCTAACCTCTAGACATAGCCTGTGTTTTCTTCCTTTTCTTTTTATTTCCTTTTGTCTACTAAATCTCTTTTTTTTTTTCTATTATTACAAGAATACTTTATTTCATGAACAATTTATTTTGGTGATAATATAAATTGATTTTATTTAAATAATTTTTTCTTGTTTTGACAATGCGACGTTAATTTATACAAAATAAGAATAATTTAAGCAATATCTTCTATTGAATTTAGAATATTAAGTGGCTTGATTACTAAACCTTTTGAGTTTTAAATTTTATAGATTGAAATTTTGATTTGTTATGCAAAGAATTGTCGTTAAACCTAAGAATTAAAATAAATTTATTAACTTGAGATTATTGAAGTTAAATTAATCTACTCAAACAATGAATATAGAGTAATTAAGTTACATTTAAAAAATACACTCTTTTATGATTTTTCTTTTTCTTGCTTTTTTCATTTGCAAATTATTTTTGTAATATAGTTGTAAAAGCGTGAAAAAGAAAACAGTGAATTGAACTGAACCTATTTGTCTATTGCGTATAGAAGACTAATCAACTTAGTTGAACTAACAAATATCTTACTGAACTGACTCGTCCTTCATATTCGGTCGTTGTGTCAAAGGACAAATATAAAGAATGGCACCCGCTACCATGAAATCCTAGATCCGCCCCTGATAGGCATCCTTTCAAGTCGATAATCTTTTTGCTTTTCTTGAAGCAGTCAAAAATAAATTTCAACTTAGTGATTACTAAGGTGGGAACTAATACTTTTCTATCCCATAGTTTATTGGTCGACCATTTTCAAGCATTATTAAGTGGTGCAAGGATGAAGAGAGTTCACGTTATTTTATTTTATTTTTTGAAAAAAAGAAAAGAAAAGTCATAAGAAGACTCAGTTAGAAGCAGAAATTTAATTGATCCATCCGATAAACTACAGTTCGTATTTTGTGCATTGCCAAGACAAACCAAACATATAACCTGCAACATGTAACAAAGGGCATTCCGACGCCCTATAATATTTTTCACCTAAAACAATCTGAAGATGGACTACAAAGTATAGCAAAGAGGGTTCAAATAGAACAAAACTGCAGAGCATCTTGGCTTTCATTCCCTGATGCGTCCGCTGATTAAGAAACTAGCCTTAAACCTGACTAGCCTTAAACCTGGGGCGGAAACATAAGTTGCTACCTTTCGCCAATGATTCATCAATCCTTCCACATATCAGCAAACTCATCGACTTCTAGAGGATTTGACAACTGATGCATTTTTCTCCTAGTCTTGGCTTTGACTTTCTTAGCATATTTGCCAGACTTCTGTTTTTTCTCTAATGATCGGATCTGGAAGCATTTTACAATAGAGAAAAATGAAGTAGCTGCTCTTAGTAATTCAGTTCTCCCCAATGCCTTACAAAGAATCAGGCCGATCTACGTTTTAGAAAGCAAAACAATAAGGTCCAATGGATGAATCTTACCTGATTTGGTGAAACGTAAAATGGATTCTCGTAAAGCGTGGGGCCACCAAAGCTACCACCAAATATCTTAATTGGGTTCAAGCAGAACCTTGGACCAATCTATCCAAACAAAGACGAGAATTAAATATCAAAGATCATGGCAACTCATAATTTGAGCTGATTAGCGTTCTACACCAAACCTCGACAAGTGTCATCTTTTCTAGGTCCCCGCGGTCAATCTTTTGTGTTCCAGTATGAGGACAAGATATCTGCTCCAATAAGTATAGTCATATAACATAAGTAAGATACTTGGTATATGTATAAGCACAGACGACACAAAGCTTTGACATGAATGGTAGTGGACATCTTTGTCCAGATCGCCTTAAGAACCAGACTGAAATCCATCACCCTAGTTAATAAAAGTTTCAGTAAACATTCAAGCTGCAATGTGTACCTACCTGATGGACCTGCTAGAATTGTATTTAGAGGTGGGTGAGAGTACGGACTCCATCCTCCACAGCCTCCAGGAACAAGGTTGGTATGGGTTCAAATAGCGGAAACCTTAGCTTGAACAAAGAGTTTAAGACTAGTCTATTATGTGATCTCATGTATTATTTCTACTTCCTAGATGTATGTCTAAGAATTTCTGTAGTACATTTTTGTTCCCTTATATATGTAATCTTTGGTTAGGTTAGTTCAGTTGTAATTTTTTATCTTTAGGTTTTAAGAAGATGTGATGGAGTTTTCAAGAGGGTTGACGTGAGGTGTTGATAAAACTCTGCAGTAATAAGAACAACACAGAAAATGAAAACACCCACAGAAATGATAACATCAAACCTGGTAATTACGGAACCAAATGTGGTCATCCAGGATTGAGAACGTAAAAATATGGTCATAGACAAGTTTGACTTTGCGGTGATCCTTTGGAGTTCCAAAAATCTGTTGAAACAAAACATGAAGATATGTAAGAAGCCCATCACAGTAACTGGAAAAGATCAATCAAACAAAGGCTAAGAGCTTACATGTGATACATCTTACACATCATTGATTAATAGAACACAGCTCAAAGGAGATAAATTTTACTTCAACCATATAACTCTCTACCTCTAGAAAAATCACATTCAATAATTTCAAATTTAAAGAATGCTCTGACCACTACTCAATTTTGTAAAACAGAGGGAAAAAACTAGCTGTACAAGATTATAATGCAAGCAGCAAATTGAAGGAAAAGAAACTTCTGGGGTATAGGTAATAGGAGAAGTGCAAAACACAGTTCTCCTAAATCCACATTATTTCATACAGAATAGCACCTTGTGTAGATCAAGAAACTGTGGCTGGGAATTAGGCTTCTCTGTCCACCTCAGAAGTATATTGCTCAAACTTGAATAGTAATTGGTATGTAATCATAAGGGCTCCTTCTCTGTGAAAAGTTGTTATAGTAACCTTTCTGGAATTTCTTTCGTTCCCATGTGGACATGGAAAACTACCTGGAAGAATGTAGCCCCTTACAAAATCAGATGTTCCTCTTGATTTGCACATGGAAGATGTCTCACTTTAGATAATCTTCAAAAGAGAGGCATAACCCTTTGCAATAGATGCCACCTGTGTGAAGTGGATATGGAAAATGTGAACCACTTATTCCTTCACTGTAGATTCTCTTCTCAGTTATGGCATTTCTTCTTTAGCATTCTGGGAATCCACTGGTGTATGCCCGAGACCACTTTAGAGTTACTTCGATCATGGCACAAATTGGGGATTCACAAAACTTCTAGAGTCATTTGGAGGGCTGTTCCAGCATTGATATGGTGGTTCATTTGGAGAGAAAGGAATGCCAGAGTTTTTGAAGACAAAAAGGATAATGTTGTCAATATTAAGCGTAAATGCATTCTTTTGCTTAGTTTTTGGTGCAAGAAGGACGCGGCAAATGTTTTAGAGCCGGATGCCTTTGTTGACTTTATTAGTGCTTTAAATTCTCTGTAAAGCTCTCTTTTTGGATGTACTTATCTCTCGCATTCTCTTAATGCGAGATTAACATCAATAAAATTCTTATTTTACCAATCAAAAAAAAATGTTGTACGAAACAATCAACAGTGTTATCTTAGATAAGTCCTAATGGGGATAGTTGCAAAGAAGGATGACCCAGTAGAAGTTGAATCACCTGTATGATCATTTCTTTCAAAAGCTTCCAGTGCGGGTCTTTATCAAAGTTGCTTGAGAAAGTCAAAATAGGACGTGAACCGTTCAAGTGATTTCCAGTAAGCTTCAATTCTTCCATCGTGTGCACTGATAAAACAGACAAAATTATAACAACTTGAAGCTTTCCTCATTCAACAAAATTTAAGGTGTGAGGTAAAACTATCTAGATGGATACAAGTTGGATCAGATCCCATTTATAAAGAAAACTTGTTTGGCGTGAGTCAACCCACTTACCTGCATTCACTAAGAACTTCACAGATGGACCATTGGGACACTTGGACATCCATAGATAAAGGTCCTTTCCCTTTCGGCACTGAAAATCAGAAAATAAAGCACAGTAAGAGTCAAAAGCACAACCTAGCTAGGGAGACAGCTGAATCAACAAAAAACAAATGAGTGAAGGAATCATAGTTCACAATGCAAAGACTGAAATATTGCTAACGCAATCTGTGTTCCCCATGGTTAGCAAAAATGGCTAAAGAGAACCAAAATTCACCTAATTATATCATCTCGAGAATAGAGTAATAACCCTTCAAGCTTCTTTTGGTAAAGAAATCCTCACGGCAATAATATCCTAGAGAAGGTTTGAGGACGAAATAAAAGCCCAATTACGGAAGAAAAATGGAATAAGCTCTGGTTTTCTGCCAAAAATCTGCCAGGCCCCAGTGTGGCAGTCATGAGCTTACTAAGAGAGATTATTAATCTCCTCCTTCCCCATTCCCTAAGAGAAGGTCATTCTCTATCTTTGATGTGGCCGAGGTCTCATAATCCAAAAGCTAACTGGAATGTACTGACGGGACTAGAAACAGAAGGAGCAAAAATACACTAGGAATGAGATTGATCATACTATATATCTTGGTTTCCCCTCTTCTAAGCTGACTCACTTCTCAAGAAAGATAAAATTGATTCTTCCTTTTGGTAAGGACAATGAACTTCACTAAAGTTTCTTGTCAGACAATGGTGACCAACTTTTAGCCCAAGGTCCAGCATTACAATACCATCGGCCCCCCACCCCCCCCCCCCCCCCCACAGAAAATAAATCTGCATGATCGCATCCGCCTGAGAGACAGAGAGAGCTTGTTTGATTCAGTCAAAATAATATAATCTCTCAACACTTGAGCAATACCCAACCGTACACCAAGATTCAATTTGTAGAAGGCAGCTGAAACTATGTCACAGAAATGACAAAATACCTCAAAGAACAAAGAAGATGAACAGCTCCTCAGCTCAACTAGCTCATTCAAAGTTGCACCTTTACTATCCTTGGAGTCTACCTTGTTATCTTTCTTACAATGTGGAAAAAGTGATACCAAGTTCAACATTAAATGCCGATACCTGAAATACCAAATTAACAGAATTACAGACATTGGTCTTTCATCAACCAGTTGGATTCTTAAAAAAGTATAAAAGAAAAAAAGCAGAAGAAATGAACCTGTAGCTAATGCGACGAGAACAAGTGACTAAGACCTTCTCTTTATTTCTAAAACCACCCACATAGTTAATTTCTTTATTCTCTTCAGTGGAACCATCTTTCCAACCTAAGAGAGTCCTCTTAGGCCTTTCTGCTGCACTTTCATCTTTATTTCCATTCGCCACAGCCTCAGTCTCACTATGTCTCCGCTTCTTTCCCATGGAGATTGACGAAACTTTAACACGCAACAAAAGGTCTAAATCCCAAAATTTAATAGATAAGGTTAAAAGGCACTATACAACAGAACATGTAATCCAAAAGAACAAGTTGGGATCAATAGGTCATAACTTAGACATAGCTAAATTGACATTATTATAGAAAAGCTCCCAATTTACACCCCGAGATCATGAAAATTGTGCAGTAAAACTGTTCTTAGTACATGGTACTAGCTAGTTTACTGGTCGAAATTTCCTTGCTATCGTTGTTGATTTTGTGTGCGCAGATACAACTAATATACATTGTTGCTTTGCAGATGGGATTAAAATTCTTGATTTTTACACAAATAGCCGGCCGAATTCACTGTTCACATCTCCTAGCTAGTATACATTATTTATACACGGCTATATATACATATATATTAAACATGGATTAAATATACATTACACATCCACCGGCTATTTTTTGTTTAAGTGGTTGGATGGGCGACTATGTAGGTTAATTTCTCTAAAAATTTAGTCAAAGAATACCATTAGTGTTATCTAGTGTTTAATAATTCTAGCATCTTATATTGTTTATCTAGAATAGGCTGCGTACACCAACACCCTTGGGTGCGGTCCTTCCTCAGAGCCAGCATGAATTTGGATGCTTTGTGCATCGGGCTGCCTTTTTATTATTTATCTCTGCATATGTTATACACATAGTATAAAACATCAAAATCTTGTTGAAAGAATTTGGTAGTTCAGCATAACATCTGAAAACACACACACACTTGCACAAACATGTGAATTATTTATAACTGACCTTTAATAGCAGCCGTGGAGGGTGAAGACGAGAAACGGCGCACAGTTTAGTGGGAGTGGAAAGCAAGTGAAGGCTGGCCAAGAGAGGCTGCTTCAAAGTTGGAAGGGATTATATACCTTGGCTTTAGTACTAACATAATATGGTTATTTAGTATAATTATTTTTATCTCAATCTATTTTAATCACTAGGTGGGGTGGTGCCCGTGCAAGCACGGGCCCAATATGGGACGATAAAAATTTTGGTAGATGATGATTATATTTGTTTGATCCAAAATAAAAATGCGTATGTCGAAAATTAGGGTAAATAGTTAGAAAATAGCCAAGCGCTTTTTGTTAAATTAGTGTTAGTATTATTCTTATATACTCCTATAATATTTTTATTCTATTCTCCGTCTTTATTGCAATGTTATTTCATTACCTTGATTATCTTTAGTTTTTATGTTAGTTTTTTTTCTTTATCATGGTATTTTCATCTTATTTTTTCAAACGTGTTTTCAAAAATATTTTATTTAGCCAATCGTCTACCAAAAACAATCTCTCCACCTTGGTGGGGGTAATGTTTGCTTACATCTCACACTCCCCAGTAATATTTTTATTTTATTCTCCATTTTTATTGCTAATGTTATTTCATTACCTTGATTATCTTTAGTTTTTATGTTAGTATTCTTTTTTCCTTTATCATGGTATTTTATCTTAGTTTTTAAAATCTGTTTTCAAAAATATTTTTTTAGCCAATTGTCCACCTTGGAGGGGAGGGATAAAATTTGCTTACATCTCACCCTTCTCAGACCTCACTTGTGAGATAATACTGGGTATGTTGTTGTTGATTGTCATGTTTATGCGGCAATTTTTTTAGTCCATTTAACAAAAAGTGTTTTCTAAAATTTATCCAATTTTAGTATTGGACGTTTTTTCATTTTTAGGTCCGGGTCAAGCAAAAAATTTATATTTTTCTTGCAAAACAGGTACTACTAATATTGGCTACTTTTAAAAAAATCTGCACTTTTAACGTGGATATTCTCAAGTATGTTGCAAAGATAGGCTATTCATATTCTCAAGTATGTTGTAAAGATAGGCTAATCGTTAATTAGAATCTATGAAAGTGGCTAGGGGTCAAATCTTTACAGGCTATATCTTAGTTAAGATCCAAGAAAGTGGCTACGGGTCAAATTCTCAGTCGGATCCTGTAACCGGAGGCAGCTCTCGTTCACGCTTATATATTAGTACTAATGATAATATATTAATGTTATTTTAGTGCATATCGAGTCCTTCAAAATAGCACTCAGGTAGGATATTTATGTTAGCTTGCATTGAAAAAAAAAAAAACTTACAATGAAGAGTATAACTTTATCCGCAGAGTCTCAACTATTTTTTTTTAATTTCAAAAGGTCTCGCAACATTATGAATACACGCATATCTTAGTATATTATATTTATATATTTTCAACTATCAACAAATGAGTTTTATTTCTCATTAAACTGAGTTCCACATGTCTATCACCAAATTTCACGAATTATGCTTCACATGGCCCATCACCTTATTTGAACTAGCAAGTAGTAATACGGTGTGGACATGATACGAGACTAGATATTGTTATATCTCACCTACTTTCGCCTCATGTTCATGCTTTTATTTGTGTTATTTGTTAGTATTTTAAACAAAATTGCTCTCACTTTGGTGTTTTATGTTGTAGGGGTTATAATGTTGATATGAGGCGTTCTTGGAGCATAATTGATGGAAATCAAAGATTTCGAAGTATGAGTAGAAGTCTGGGGGTTGTGCGAACGAAGGCCGGACGAAGCAAGAAAATTGGCAGTGGGAGCACGTCGTGCACGTCCAGATTTTGCCCAGACTGAGTTCTACGCATATTTTACAAGGGTAATTTCGCGCTATGTCGGTTCCTACACTATAAATAAAATCAAGAAACCCAATCGCACCGGACTTTGGCATAATTAACATCTAAAGGAGGCAAGGAAGAGAAGAGTTTGAAATTCAAGGCTCTACTTCATCCATCTATCCATGTTATTGTGGTTTTTATGCTTATAGTTATTTGATTGATTTGAACATGACTATGAGTGGCTAAATCACCCATTATAGGGTTGATTGAACCACTCCAATACTTATGTGTTACGAATAATTGTATTGATTGATGAAACTTGTTTAATCTTTCTAGCGGAGTGTTTATGGTTTGTATGTTATTGATTGGTAGAGCTCCCAATTGATTGTGTCCTTTAGTCTTGTGCAACTAGGGATAGATTCATGAGTTAGGGTTAAACACTCAGCAATATTTCAGCCTAAAACAAATGCATTACTTAGATTGTCAAAAAGGTGAATTGTGACAATTGATCCCTATTATGAATCATAATTGTAGTCCTACCTATCTTCATTAATTAATTGAAATATTAGTTAGTGAAAGTTGCAACTATTATAGGGAAGTAAGTAATTGTTATTTTGGAGCAATTGTTTAATAGTAAGAAGCAAGTTGAATTCGTTAATGTGTTGTTCTAACACATGAGTAGGAGTTGGTTTGGTCAATCCTAGGCTTTTAATCCCTTGAATTAATCTTAATATTTACTATCTTGTTATTTAATTTCGTATACTTAGTCGATACTATAAACCCAAATTGAAGATAGAACCTTTAGGGGTCGTTTGGTTGGAAGTCAAGTTATGCAGGTATTAGCAGTGCATGTATTAGCAATACAGGTATTAGCAATGTGTGTATTAGTAATGTGTGTATTAATAATGCAGGTATTAGTAATGCAAGTATTAGCTATGCGGAGGTAATAATGTAAGGATAAGTAATGCATGAATTGTAATGTATGAATTATTTCTTGTTGGATAATTGATATATCACAAATTAATAAGTAATATATAATTTAATTTATTTTTCTCTTTAAACAAATTAAAAAAATGTTACTATTATGTGAGTTAATTTGTCTTTTTATATTCTAATAACTGCATTGATAATACCCACATTATTAATTTCACCTTCTATCCCGCACAAAATAATACATAGATTACCGCATAGCATATGCATGTATTAGCTATGTGAAGATAGCAAAACTACAACCAAACAATGTACTAGACTTATGGTGGGATTGAAATGGAACTGATTACAACCAAACATGGTATTAGTTATGAGGATTTTAATTAGGGTATTAAGTACTCTTATGTGGGCAACCAAATGACCTCTTAGAAGTTAATCGAATAGATAAATTAGTTAGATTAGTGACTGAATTTCAAGTTTTCTCTATGAGATTCGATTTCAGGGCTTTAAATATCGAACTATATTTACCCCGACATCTTATTCTTGCTTTGATGGAAATTGTTGGTCACGAACTATGTTTCATATAGCTTATCACCTTAGGGGTCGTTTGGTTAGTGGGATTAGGGATTATAATTTCGGGATAAAAAATGGGATAAGATTTATCCCTTGTTTGATTATTGGTATAAGAGAAATTAGGATAAAGTTATCCCACAATTATGGGATAATCTTATCCCATATGGAGGGTGGGATAAGCAATCCGAAGTTTTATCCCACTTTTAATCCCAAAATAATTTTTAACTCTAAATCATGGGATATCTCACATTTGCTAATCCCTCAAACCAAACGACCCCTTAGAGATTCGTTGTGCATACACCCATTTTTTTTAAGAATGTTTTATCATTACAAAGCGCCCAACAAGCTTCTGGTTGTGTATGCCTGTCTCCAAGATGCATGGCCTGATAGAAGCAATAGATCGAGCCCTACACTATCACTTCGTCATCTGATACTAGTACATTAATTAGGTTGGCATTACACAATTTTTTTTAAAAAGTCTCGCATCTTTTAGAGCACCCCTACATCTTATAATATATGTACTTACCCTATATTTTCAATTACTAAGATGGAATGTTATTCGCATACCCAACACCTTTTTTCCTAAATTTTGGAAACCAACTCTAAAGTTACACTATTTTGGAACAATCATCGAACTAGATATCAAAGCAGTTCAACAAAACATAAAGTATCACGTACATAGTCATTTACCAAAATGTGATTTCATACTGGAGCGAGAACTAACATGAATGTTCTTGAAATGTATGATCATCCATCTAAAATTTTAAGTTGTTAGATAGAATATATTTTATTTATTTAATATGTTTAACATTGGGTCTAACTCAATCAAGAGCTAGCTTAATGAGTAAAGATTGACCAAAACCACGTCAAGAGACATATATCCCATCCCACTATTGGTGTAGGATTCACGAAAGTCAATCCATTATGATCAACATAGTTGTTCTTAATTATTTTTTTTCCATCAAAGACTACTCACTCAATATGTCCCATCATCATATAAAACAGTGGTTTAGGCTATCTGTTTATCAATACACACCACATTTTTGAATTTATACTTTCCTTGTCTGGCCTCATAAAAGTACAAAAAATTCTGTTCTTAAACTTTTGCCAGAAAATAAAGAGATCAGAATGCAAATCGTTCAAAAAAAGCACAAATAATTAAGCTAGCGTTTGGACATAGATTCCCAAATAATTTTTGGGAAATACTTTTTGGGTGAAATTTGATATGAAAATGAAAAAGTGTTTGGACATACTTTTTGGGAACAAATTTTTTGGCATTGTCATAGCCTTTGAGCTCTTATGCAAAGCTAGTTTGTACAGTTTTTGGTTCAAAAACAGCTCAAGACCACTTTTTGAATTTTTGGAAGTTTTTGGGAGAAATTTTGCTCAAATAACATAAACAAACACCTTTTCAACCAAAAACTCCCCCAAAAACTATGTTCAAACGGGAGCTAAAAAAGACTACCCACTCCCACCTTATGGCTGCAAAATGCACAAAAACCCTGATACAAGATGTAATTGATTACGTATTTTCATAAAAATACTTTGTGTCATTGATAGTACTTCATTAATTTTGCATAATATACGATTATTTTGTTCAAATAATAAGAAAAATAGAAGGTCAAACGAATCAGACTTGATCAATTCCCATCAACTCCACTATTGGCAATTCCCTTTTTGATTTGTTTAATTCTTCCCTCACCTAAACTTTGACCAAATTACAAAGCTACAAAAGTTAAGAGAAGTACAGATATATGAGTTAATTTCACCGGTGGTCACTGAACTATTGTTTCATTACTACAAAGTCACTTTTGTTTCATTTGTTATCCAAAAGTCACTCAACTTTGCTCTGGTTTACAACAAAGTCACTCGAGCCGGATTTTGTTTAAAACTTGCCGGAAAAATGATGTGGCATTATTAATTAAAAATAATTTTCTTAATCAATTTTTCATCTATTAATCTAATTCCTTAACCCATTATTCTTATTCTACCCAACCCAAACCATTTCACTACTTTTTTGTCACATTATGCCAGGGATTTTACTACTTTTTTGCCACATTATGCCAGGAGCCACATTAGAAATATATTTCAACTAACTAAAGATTAACAGGACAATCTAGTTTAACATGACATTTCAAGGAAGTAATCTTCAGTTAGTTTCCAACTGAGACCTACAGTTGTTATTGTTATTGTTATTGTATTATCGTCAGGCACATCATTTTATAAGGCTTTATATCTGTGTGTCAGTTATTTTTTTATGCAGTAAGCAAAAGTAAGGACATACCTATAAATTAGAATGTCATATCTTACATGAAGATATACAAATAATTATTTTATCAGTAAAAATTTTAAAATTTGATAAATATTATCTACCATATAATCGCTGGGGTACCAAGCAAAAATCGAATAACCTAGAAAAATCGAAAGAAAAAAAAATTAAGAAAAACCAAAAACAAAAATTCAACTTTCTTTGATATCAGCTTGTTTGGATGGTTGTTATATATTAGTTGTACTGTATCGTACTGTTACTGTATTGTTACTATAAAATAATATTTGTATTAATTGTTACTTTAAAATTTTGTTGTATCGTATCGTTAGTCCGTCGTTACATAACGATGAAGAGCCCATTTTACGTAACGACCGATTTGGTGTGAGTTACCGTATTTTTTCCTCTCTTCTTCCCCTTAATATTCTCATATATTACCATTTATCTTATCTTTTTTATAGTAACTCTATCCCGTATCTTATTATTTTCTTGGCAATATCGTAAATTCATTGTTCATTTACTAGTATGTTATATCATGAACGACTACAAACAATATAATCTATCAAAACGTTGAACTCAACAAAACATAAAGTACAATACAATAGATACATTATAAAACTATATACATAACAACAGTCCAAATGAGCTGTTATTTTGATTTTAAAATTTAAAAAAACCAACATAACTAGTTTAATTTCATAAATAAAAAATCGAATCAAACCGATCTAAGCTCATTCATTTTTATTCATTCTCCGTTCCTCATTTCCCCTTTTTGCATAACCAATTTGTCTAACATATTTGATTAACTAATTAATTCAATACAAAACAGAAGCAAAGAGAAATGACATCGGTATGAAATATTTATGCACGACAATGACATAATGAAATGTATTTGAGTTGGATAGAATAAGAATAATTGGTTAAGGAATTAGATTAATAGATGAAAAATTAATTAAGAAAATTATTTTTAATTAATGATGCCACATCATTTTTCCGGCAAGTTTTAAACAAAATCCGGGTTGAGTGACTTTGTTGTAGACCGGAGCAAAGTTGAGTGACTTTTGGGTAACAAATGAAACAAAAGTGACCTTGTGGTAATGAAACAATAGTTCAGTGACCACCGGTGAAATTAACCAGATATATATATCAATTGAATTGAGAAATTGGGGTTTGACTCGTTTCTTTTGCACGTGTCCACTAGGATACGCGTAAGTCATACCGCCGGAGCTTCGTCATGTATAAAGCGTGGGAGCTTCATTGTTCAACTGCAATACTACATGTCTACTCTAAATTACTCATATAACCCGCTAATTTATTGGAGTAAAAGGAAAAATGAAAGACCAGTAATTTAACACAAATTATGCACATCACTAATTCATCTCATATATATAAAATTTAAAATTATTTTAAAATATAATAACTTAATATTTTCTTGAAAAAGCTAATCTCACATAACGAGGGATAAAAAGAACACTAAGTCATTCAATTTTTTTAATAATGAAAAAAAGAAAAGAGACAAAAATACTTCATTCCAGGAAGTGTTGTTCAACAATATATTTAGTGAGATCTTGCAAGTAGAATATATAAAAAATGAGACTAGTTGAACTTTACCCTTTTCTTAATTAAGATAAAAATTGTTTTCCATAGCCCCTCGGTTTAAGATTTGGGAGTGTTGCATTTTGCAAAATCCGCGGTACCTTACGAAGATAAGAATTAAGAAGTGGCAACCGCGTAAATAATACCCCTTTCCAGGACCTTTCGTCTAGTAATAGGAGTAATATTTATATGAGCCGCTCTCCTTACAAAATTGAGTACAAATTTTCTCTTCAATTTCTCATTACAACATGTCAGGTTACCCCCATAACGTTCCCGGTTACGGTTACGGCCAACCACCCCCACCTCAGCCATACTCCTCCACCCCCTACGGTGCTCCACCACCGTCTTCCTCCGCTCCATACGGTGCCCCTTCATCCTCCCCCTACGGTACTGGTCCATCACCCCCTTCATCATCACCATATGGTGCCCCACCACCCCCATCATCATCATCCCCCTACGGTACCCACCCCCCACCACAAAGCCACTCCCCATACGCACCCGTCCCTTCACCTTACGGGGACCCACATAAACCCCCAAAAGAAAACAAACCTTCTTCCCCTTACAACAATTACCCTTCTGCTCCTTCAGCTCCCTACGGTGATCCCTACAACAAACCCCCAAAAGAACAACAATCATACGGTGGTGGATACCACGCGCCACCACCTCCCTCGGGTCCTTATGGGGCTGGCGCGTTTGCATCACTCGTTCCATCAGCTTTTCCACCTGGCACGGATCCGAATGTGATCGCGTGTTTCCAACTCGCGGATCAGGATGGGAGCGGGTTAATTGATGATAAGGAATTGCAAAAAGCACTTTCTTCTTATAATCAGAGCTTTAGTTTGAGGACTGTCCATCTGTTAATGTATCTTTTCACCAATACCAATACCCGAAAAATCGGTAATTAATTTCACTCATTGTTATTCCTTTTCTGTTGAAGTTATTGCTGCATATTGTATGTTTAAACTGATTAATGTTTCAGCTTTTGCTATTGATCGTAGAATTGATGTACAAATAACAATATGCTGTAGGGATTTTTTTACACTGGCTAGGCTGTTTAAACAAAACTACTCAATTGTTATATATTTCGTGTATAATATGTGTATAATGATTAATGAGTGTATAACCAATGTATTCTGACTAGGATGACTATTTCTAGTAATGTTCCCTATGTAGTATACTGTAAAATAAGGTGCTTACAATAATGTTAGAATATCCTATTTAGATAGACTTGTGGCTGGAGTGGTAGACGAAGGTTATTTGGCGTGGCCATTTTGAATAATGAGGTAGTAGTAATTTTGATTAATGATGTATATATTCCTGGTCATAGATATCTATTGGCCAGGAAGATGTGACTTAGAGCTAGAAGGTATTTTGGGCAATCCACATTCCTTGTCAGCTGGCAGCATATCCTCGTCTTGAGTTATGTGGGACGGATGGAGTCAGTCCTTCTTTGAGTTGGTGCTACCTACGAGTTTCCATGAAGAACTAATTATACTGACTGCCTGGCCAATTTACTTCTTCTGAGACTGACATGTATTGAACCAAAATTTCTTGTCAGTTTGTTGACGTGTATTTTGTTCAGAAGGTTGGCCTAGTGGAAGGGGTCCTTTAGGCCAAAATATATGTAGAGAAAGTTATACTGACCCATATGCACAACAGAATTTTCTGATGAAGGTGTCCATTAGCATATGTAGCTCCACCCTTTCTACCATGAGATCGATGTTTGAGTCATTAAGGGGAAAAATCGAGTAAAGGCGATGTTTTCTCTGAGGGACTAAGGGGTTTAGCATATATAGAAAGAAAAGAGGAAATTCTTTAAGCTGGAAGATCTCTTACAAGCCCGAGTAGAAATCTATAATCTTGCAGATAAGTTATAGAATTAAAGCAAGTGTGTTCACAGGATGACAATTGAACATTATCTTGCTAAATTGGACTAGCTTGTTTTAAGCTGTATTACATGGTATCCTAGTGAAGTCGAGAAAAACTAAAGCATGTTGTAAGCTGAAATTTCATAAGATCAGACCTCTTCCAATTTAGTATTGAGATATGTGGGTGTGCAAGGATACACTTGTGAATCCAAAGTACGTTAGAATTTTTAGTTCTGCCAGTTATGTGAGGCCCGATTTAGTGAATAGTTTGTCTAGCAGATTGCATGAAAGGCATTAAGTTAGTAATCATGACCGCCTCTTTGTAAAAGGAGCAAAAGTGTGCATGTAGCACTATGGTGAATAATATCGAACACCCCCCCCCCCCCCACACACACACACACAAACCCCCAAACAAAAAAAAAACCCTCATCCCATTATAACGCATGAGTTAGCCATTATAGTGGCAGAACAAAACTGCCCATAGAAAATGCAACTTTTTACATCATTTAATGATTGAATGTTGTCATGAAAGAAGCATTATCTGCTTAAAAAATTTAGTTTCAGCATACAGTAGCAAAATGATTTTGTGCAAACATGTGCTCTAGACTTATTTTTCCTCTACATTTTTCAAGAGGAAAGATGAAAGCAGAAAAATCTTTAGTTTATCTTCCTACTTCCTTTTCTTCTATACTTCAATTTCCAAGTGTTATTGGCTTTGAAGTGAATCAACAATGTCATTTAACGATGCTGATTGAAATTGAGATGGAGATAACACTTCTTTTAAATAACTTTTTTAAGTATATAGATCTTTTCCTTCTTCTTTTTCTACTTGTTGATAAATTTTCCCCCGTGAAAGCAGGTCCCAAAGAATTCACTTCAGTCTTTTACAGTCTTCAAGAGTGGAGGGTAAGTTGAAAGAATTTTTTATGCCCGCAATTGTACTTGTTCTTTGTTTTGGCTAGAACACCTCTTTTGTTTATGCAATTTAATTAGAACTTCCTCTATATAGGGGATTTTTGAGAGATTTGACAGGGATAGGAGTGGGAAAATTGATTCATCTGAATTGAGGGACGCCTTACTTAGCCTTGGATATGCTGTATCACCTCCTATCCTGGATTTGCTGGTCTCCAAGTTTGACAAAACTGGTGGAAAGAATAAGGCTATTGAATATGATAACTTCATCGAGTATGTTTCTGCATAAATGCAAATCTTTGTTGTTCTTTTTCTAATCTCTTTATGTCTACTCTTTCGTTCATTTTGCAAATTCTGACATTTTGCGCTTTTGTTGCCCTTGCTTGATTCAGGTGCTGCCTCACTGTTAAGGTAAGCTACATGTCTTCGTCTTGTCGAACACTTGAATACATTCTCCAAGCTCTGTTCAACGATTTTATATGTTCATTTCGTTCTCACATGGGGTTTTGGTTTTTGCAGGGACTAACTGAGAAATTCAAGGAGAAGGATACTTCATATTCTGGTTCAGCTACATTCACTTATGAGTCCTTCATGCTAACCGTTTTGCCTTTCCTGATCGCTTAGAGGCATGTGAATATTCCAATTACCGGGTGTTCTACTATTTACTTTTGCAGTATTGGTCATTAGTGTGCAGACTATAGCTCCTGTTGGTTTTGTATTACATTCTTCAGTTGGTGAAGTTAAATCACTTTGTTGTAGAAGCCGTTTTGTAGTGGTTAATGGGATATAAAATAAATCTTGGATTTCTGTTGATGCGTTCGAGAATTCAAAGTTGTCAACGGTATGATCAGTGTATGGGTTTGTTTTTCCTGGCATTTTTGAGTACATAAGCTCCTCAAAAGAAAAGTAAGAAATTTACCAAGTGGGTATGCATACCCTTTTTTTTTTTGGTTCCTTGATTGACAACTTTGAATTGGAGATATTTTGTGTTGCCTTTATGTATTCTTCTTTCTTTAATTAATACAAGTGGAACCATAAGTCTACTTGTTGAGAAATTTAAGTGCCTCGCATAACTTTGTATACAACAACATACCCAGTATAATTCTACAAATAGGGTTTGGAGAGGGTGAGTTGTATGTAGACCTTATCCCCACCAAGGTGAAGAGACTGTTTTCGATGGGCCCCAGTTAAAAAAACATTTGAAATTTTTTGAAGACAAACTAAATATTTTGAAAATAAGATAAAAACAAACAAGGTAAGAAACACGATTAATGCTCAAGTTCTCATATCTAAACTACTATAGTCAGGACAAACAAAAGACGCCAATAGCGAAAAGGACAAGAGAAAACTACTATGCATAAGAAAACTACCGCTAGAATGTCAACAATCAATCGCTTTCTACCTAACCTTTTACCATAATCCTAGACCTCCACGCTTTCCTGTCAAAGGTCATGTCCTCGGTGATCTGGAGGTGAGCCATATGCCGAATCACCTCGCCCCAATTCTTCTTTGGTCTACCTTTCCGCAGACCCAGCACGGCCAGCCTCTCACACCTCCTCACTGGCGCATCGATGCCCTTTCTCTTCACATGGCCGAACCATCGCAACCTCACTTCTCTCATTTTGTCCACCACTAAGGCCACTTCCACCTTATCGCGAATGGCCTCATAACTTTGTATGTTATGGAAAATTGTGATTCCTCAGAGTTGAAGGTTTTTTCAGTTGACCTTTGTTACATTGGTTCATGGAAATGAAAACTATCCAAATTTTTAATAGCAATTTTGAGATATAGACTTAGTAGAAGAAATAGTCAACTTAATTTAAGAAAGTAGCCTTCACTTTGCCAAATCAACAGTTTTGACTGGATCAAGTTTGAATTTTTTTAACAATCTGAACTTTAAATAAACTCAAATAGGAACTCTAAATATTACCATCTGTTTCTAATAAAGGTTGACAAAAACAATCTGAAGTGAAGGTTTTAGACCATTGCACCTCTACTAGTAATCTTTGGGTGATTTGGTATTTTCTTTAAGTAATTTTTTATTTTCATTTTCTGGTATTTTATATCAAAATAGTAAGAAAGAATTCCTACCCTATCCTTACCTCTAATTCACCCTACCCCACTTCCTATCAACCACCCAACCCCAAATACGTCACCATCCAACTCCCTTTACCCCAAAGCCGTCACCCACCCCAACCACCCCAGCCTTCACCCCAAATAGTCACCCCACTGCAAACACCCCCTCCCTACCACTACCCTACACGATGTTTAACGTCCATATCAAAATCGTTGAGGAGAGTGGCGCGTAGGCGCCTAGAGGTTGAAAGGCCGTGGAGATTTCGGCGGTTGTAACGAGCTCAAATATAGAGGTTAGGGTTTTCCGTCGCCGGTGCGGCGATCGATGGCGAGGTTAAAAATAGATGTTAGGGCTTGCCTTCGCCGGTGCCGGTCGACGGTAAGGGCGGAGAAGTGCAAATTATGATTCTGCCGGTGCTTGAAACGTCGAGTGGGTCAGATGCTGTGGTGGTGTAGGGGATGGAGGTGGTGTGTGGGTGTTTTGAGGAAGTATGGGTAATGGTGAGGTTTGGGCGTCAGAGGGTTAGGGATGAGTTTTGAGGGCCACGGTGAGTGTGGGGGTTAAGGATGAGAGTTGTGGAAAATGTTTTCCCAATAATTTTAAGGAAAAATATTTTCCCTCGGAGGAAAAATAAATTGTGGGAGAAAATACTTTCCATATCATTAAAACCTTTCAAACATAGGAAAATAGAAAAATATTTTACAGAAAATGTTTTCTCCCCTACCAAACACACCATTTATGCTGATCAAACTAAGTCAAGCCAATACCAAAAGATCTTAGATATTACTTGCCAAACTGATAAGTTTTGATTGGACCGAGTTGATTCGAACCGAGACCATTCTTCTTAAAAAGAGATAGATGTCCTAGCATACAATTATTGTATAGGAAATAAGAGATTATTAGTTATACTTAGTATTTTAGTACTATTAGTATAGTACTAGTGTTATGGAAGCGGGAGTCTTGATAAAAAAACTTTCACCACATATACCGCTTATTTCTGGTTATGATTTTTTATCCCAATTCAAAAATAATTTAGCAAAATGGCCTCGAAAATTGACAAGTGCTATCACAAATGCAGCACTTCAAGTTATAAATTGACAAGTGCTGCTTCTTTGGGAAATATAAATGGCAAGTACTGACTATGAAGAGATTAAAGAGGCAAGTGTTGCCGAGGCAATACTTCAAGTTATTTTAGAGGGCGGGGTAGCACTTCAAGTTATCTGGGAGAATGTTGAAAGAGATAAAAGATCAAGTGCTACCACAGGGACAACACTTACTTAAAAAGGATGGCAGGATGTATGTGTCTATATAAGATTTCATAGGGGTGTTTCCGTCCGTGGGGTAACACTTCAAGTTATAAAAGGTCAAGTGCTACTACGAGGATAGTCATTATTTAAAGTTAGCGGAGATCATTTTTGCAAACAATTTTAAGTGAGGTCAGTTATGCAAACCATTGCTTAAGGTGTCATAATTGTGTAATTCTCCCGGAGTCGATAGGAGCTACCCTACCGATAATTGAACAAAATAGTCGCTTTGTGGGCTGTAATTGTTGAGTTGACCAACTTGGTCATTGATTTGCCAATTTTATGATTATTTTTTAAAATACACACTCTTTACACCACATAGTAAGCAGCTACTTTTAGAGCTATAAATTTAAAATATTCAATTTGTGCAAGTCACTTTAGGGAGCTAATTAAATATATAATATTTTTGTATAGTGTATTGGGCAAAAATTGATGTGCTCGGTTAGCACCTCGACATGACAAACCGAAGAGAAATCGAACTGATGTTCCGAAGGATGAAGATCGAAGCGAACAATTGAACCACCGAAGTCGAACATCGATGTCACCACCGAAGGCGAGCCGTAAGCTGAGCTTCAGTGACATTCACTTCGGTCGAACAGCAAGTCCCTATCACCGAGGACACATACTTGAACCTCGGTGAATCGCCTCGGTTCAAGCGGCTTTGCAGCCAACTACTTCAGCCCACTAACTCCTTCCATTAATGCCAAGAACGTGGGTTTAAGCATGACTGATGGTGGAGAACGTAGGCAAAGCTCCTAGGCCTATAAATAGTATTTCATTTTGTATTTTACGCATTCAGAAATAGATACAGAAACTCAGCCAAATTGTGTACTCATTACAATATATTGAAATCAAAGTTACTTTCTCGCATTTTACGCTTATTTCTTGCAATTTCCTGACTTTGATACGAAGATTTGCTTATATTCTAACCCAAATTCGATTTGTGATCCTAAAACCGATTTAGGCCCATACAAATTGGCACCGTTTGTGGGGATTTAAGCAGAAACGCTTTGTTCCAAAGTTCAACGTCCTTTTTCGTTTAAGCCTATAATTTAACGACGACATGGTTGACAGTAGTGGAAATCTTGATGGACAGACTAACGCTCCGTCGAACCAACAATCTCAATCTCCAATGACAACTGAGGCTTTTCAGACCTTCGTTATTAATTCACTAAGAGCCCTTCAAGAACGGCAGGATGAGCAAGCGCACATCAACGCCGAATTCCGCGCCTTGTTGGAGGCGAGGAACAGTTTAGCACCAAACGGCACCCAGCCTTCGGCTCCATGTGGAGGCATCCCGACCTTCGTTCCTACGGGCGCGATAAAAGGGGGACCTCCCAATGGGGCCACGTCTGGGGTTCGGGAAATATACCGGGCTTAACGCCACACTTCGGGACGATTCCCACCGTGGCTGAAACTACATCCTCGGTCGACGTTGAGAGGTTGACCAGAGAAATTGAGGCACGCGTTGAGGCTCGCGTAGAAAAACGTCTCGAGAGTGTGCCGGGGATAACAAAGACCGAAGATGAGCTTGACATAGATCAATACAGGGAGTTGCCCTTCAAGCCCGAGGCGGCACCAGCTCCAACTCCAAAAAATTTTAAGCTCATGTTCTTGAAAAAGTACAATGGGACCACCGATCCCAAAGAGCATGTAAGGGAATACATGGCGATGGTGAAAAGCAATGACTTAACGGCAATAGAGCTCGAGTCAATGTTCTTGAAAAAGTTTGGCGAGTCTTTAGAGAAATGAGCGCTGCGTTGGTACATGTGCCTACCAGCGGGATCGATTTCTACGTTCATGGAAATGACCAATGCCTTCGTAAAGGCCCACACCGGAGCTAAGAAAATCCTCCAAAGAAAGGAGGACATCTGCGAAGTCAAGCAGAAGCTCAGTGAGCCACTTAAGGAGTTCCTTGAGCGCTTTTATGCTGAGCGCATGGAACTACCTCAGATGGACGATACTCTAGCCATCATGGCATTTGAAAAAGGGTATCAATGTTCGCAACTCCGACGCCGCTGCCGAGTTGCGAAAAGAGCTTCAGCAGTACCAAGTGCTGACATGGGAAGACTTGCACAAACGAGCCTACTCCAAGATAAGGTTGGAGGAGGCTGAGTTTAAAAGCCGAGGTTATAACTACAAAAACCGAGGCGAATCCTCGCACCGCGCTGAAGCGTCGCGAGGAAATTCAAAAGGGAGGTACGAGCCATACACCTTCACGAGGCAGCCTATCAGCCAAAGGTTGGGAAACTCCTTTGGAAATTCGTTTACGAGCCCGCACATAAGCCAACGGCTTGGAGGAAAGGTTCACTCTAACTCGAACCAAAGAAACTCCTCAGGCCCAGCTTCGGCTCCGAAGAAAGATTTGCCTCGGATCCCTGATTACAATTTTAATATATCGACCTCGGAGTTGGTCCACGTAGTCAAGGGAACTGTCGGGGTAAGAGTGCCCAAAGACATGAGAACTCCAACGGACAAAAGGGATCAGAATTTGCACTGCGAGTTCCATGCGGATTATGGCCACCGAACAGAGGATTGCAAAGCATTGTGCCTCGAGGTGGCGCATTTGTTGAAAAAGGGTGTGTTGGCTGAATTCCTTATCGACAAGGGAAAAGACAACTACACCAAGAACCGAGGTGATGGACAGCTACCTCGAGCTCCACCCCCCAAGAGAGTTGTGAATGTTATCACCGGGGGGGTCAGAGGTGAATGGGGTGAATTTCGCTGCTGCAAAGAAATTCGCCAAGTTGTCAATCACAATGGAAAAAAGAACTCGAGTGGGAGGCTCGGGTAAAGAAATCGTATTTGATGACGACGATTGTGATGGGATGATGTTCCCTCATCACGATGCCTTGGTCATCATGTTGAGAATCAATGACTCCGATATTAAGCGAGTCTTGATTGACCCCGGTAGCTCGGTCAACATAATCAGCTACGGGGCCATTAAGAATATGTGGCTCAAAGGGAAAGTCATCCCCAAAGCAACAATGTTGACTGGCTTTAACAACTCTACGGAGAAAACTTTAGGTGAGATCACACTCAAAACATTTGCTGAAGGAGTTAGCAAAGAAACACTGTTCCAAGTGTTGCCTGAGGACATTGCATACAACGTGATCCTCGGTAGACCATGGATCCATTCCATGGAGGCTGTTCCCTCCACGCTGCATCAAGTGATCAAATTCCCTACGCCTTGGGGGGTTCGATCAATAAAGGGAGAACAACGAGTAGCAAGAGAGTGCTATTCGATTGCGTTGAGAAGTGGAGTCGCCCCGACCAGGCCAAAACAATAGCAGCTAACGCAACCGGGGTCAAGCAAGGAGGACCTCCGAGGAGAAGTTGAAGAGATCCCGGTTTGTATTCAAGAGCCTCGGAAACAAAAAGCCGAGGACTCCACTATTGAGGAACTGGAGTCTTTCACTTTATTGAAAGATTTTCTTGAAAGAAAGGTGTTTGTCGGCTCGGAGTTGGACCCACAGTCGAAGAAAGCAATCACTGAAGTTTTAAGGTCCAACAACGATTACTTCGCTTGGTCACATTCAGACATGATTGGTATCGATCCGGAGATCATGACCCACAAGTTGAATGTATACCCAAAATTCACCCCGGTGAAGCAAAAGAAAAGACCTCACGTCGGGGTTAAAAAGAAAGCGATCGAAGATGAAACCACAAAGTTGCAAGAAAATGGTTTCATAAGGGAGGTAAAGTATCCTGAGTGGCTGGCTAATATGGTCGTCGTACCAAAGAAAAATGGCAAGTGGAGGATGTGCGTAGATTACACTGATTTGAACAAGGCTTGCCCCAAAGACTCCTACCTATTGCCACAAATAGACAGGTCAATAGACTCTACGGCTGGACACAAACTATTAACCTTCTTGGATGCTTATTCGGGCTACAACCAGATCCTCATGGATCCGAAGGACGAAGAAAAAACCTCTTTCATCACTGACCGAGGCACTTTCTGCTATAAAGTGATACCCTTCGGTCTGAAAAATGCTGGGGCGACGTACCAAAGGTTGGTGTGTCGCATGTTCAAGGAATATATTGGAAAATCTATGGAGGTCTACATAGATGATATGCTCATCAAATCGATTCGAATAGAGGATCATTTGAATCACCTGAGGGAAGCTTTTGCTGTTCTGAGGCAATATGGCATGAAATTGAACCCTGAGAAGTGTGCCTTCGGTGTTGGGTCAGGCAAATTCTTGGGATTCATTGTCTCCGAACGAGGGATCGAAGCAAACCCAGATAAGATCAAAGCCATTGAGGAGAACCGGGGTGAAAGAAGTTCAGCGCTTAACTGGCCGAATCGCTGCCTTGAGCCGTTTCATCTCAAGGTCCTCGGAGCGATGCCACAAATTCTTCTCTGTTTTAAGGAAGAACAACCACTTCGAATGGACACTGGAGTGTAAAGAAACGCTGAAATATTTGAAACGCTACTTGGCTAACGCGCCGTTGCTCGCCAAGCCTAAGGATGGCGAAACATTGCTAGTTTACATGGCTGTATCCGAGGTGTCAGTCAGCGCGGTACTGGTTCGGGAGGAAGATGGCAAACAACAGCCCATCTACTATGTGAGCAAGACACTCCTCGACGCTGAGACTAGGTACCCACACTTGGAAAAACTAGCACTTGCTTTACTTGTTACTGCCCGGAAACTACGACCTTATTTCCAATGTCATCCAATAGCAGTAGTTTCAACCTTCCCCTTAAGAAGCATATTGCATAAACCTGAATTATCGGGGAGGTTATCAAAATGGGCGGTAGAGTTGAGCGAATATGACATCACTTATCAACCCCGAACAGCCATCAAATCCCAAGTCTTGGCTAACTTCGTGGCTGATTTTAGTGTTGCGATTCTGGCTGAAGCCAAAAAGGAGAACTCAATGCCGAAAGGAATAGCTTCGGGGCTATGGATACTTCACACCGATGGGGAAACTAATTCCAAGGGTTCGGGGTTAGGCATAGTGTTGAAAGCACCCACCGGGGAGAAAATCAGACACTCGGTTCGGTTAAAAAAAGTGACCAACAACGAGGCTGAATACGAAGCGGCTCTAGCAGGCTTGGAGTTGGCTAAAGAAATGGGGGTGGAAAGAATCGAGTTGAGATGTGACTCGCAGCTGGTATTCAATCAAGTGCCCGGTGAATACACGGCTCGAGAGCCCAGAATGCAGCTATTCTTGGACCGAGCACTGGGGATTTTGGCCCAATTCCAAGAATGGCGAATTAAACAAGTGCCTCGGGAGGAAAACACCGAAGCCGATGCCCTGGCAAACTTGGGTTCGGCAGTCGATGAAGCCCACTCGGGGACTGATTCAGTGGTTCGGTTGCTATCTACACAGATGAGAGAAATGAAACTGCAGGTCAATTCAGTGGACCACAAATGGGATTGGCGGAGTAAGTTCATCTCTTACTTCGACTCGGGGACTGTCTCCCAAGATAAAAAAGAAGCTAAAAAGTTGAGGACCCAAGCGGCTTCATACCATATGATCGAGGGTAACCTGTATAAAAGATTATATTGCGGTCCGATGGTCAAATACTTGGGCCCGGACGAGACTAGATATGTGATGGCCGAGGTGCACGAAGGTGAGTGTGGCAATCACTCGGGAGGAAAATCTTTGGTGCGCAAATTACTAAGGGCTAGGTATTATTGGCCTACTATTAGCGCAGATGCAAAGGCCTTCGTGCAAAAATGTGATAAGTGCCAAGGCCACGCACGAATGATCCATCAACAAGCCGAACCTCTGCGTTCGGTCGTGTCACCATGGCCTTTCATGAAGTGGGGGATGGATATTGTTGGTCCCCTACCAAAAGGAAAATACGGTGTTCGGTTCATACTAGTGCTAACCGATTACTTTACAAAATGGGTGGAAGCAGCAGCTCTCACCAAGGTCAAACAAAAGGATGTAATCAAATTCATCAGGAAAAATATCATCTACAGGTTCGGTGTCCCGAGGGAAATTGCTTGCGAGAACGGTAAACAATTCGTGGGAGCAGCCATCACTGACTTCTTCAAACAATGGGGAATCAAAAGCATTGCTTCGACTCCCTATCACCCAAGTGCCAATGTCCAAGCTGAGTCTTCGAATAGGATTATAATCGAGAATCTCAAGAAAAGGCTCGATGAGAAAAAGGGTAATTGGCCCGAGGAGTTTCCAGGCGTGTTGTGGGCCATGCGGACAACTGAGAAAAACATCACCGGTGAGACTCCTTTTTCACTCGCTTATGGTATGGACCCTCTCATCCCCGTGGAAGTGGGCGAACCAAGTCTTCGGTACGCTCACACCACCGAGGATGCGAATCAGCAAACCATGCGCATAGAGTTGGATTTGCTAGAGGAGAAAAGAGAGTTGGCTTTGGTTCGGATAGTTGCTCAAAAAAGGCAGATCGAAGCATATCTCAATAGGAAGGCCAAACTTAGAGATTTTAAAGTTGGCGACTATGTGTTGAAGGCTATGAACCAATCCACGAAGGAAGAAAATGGGGGGGAAACTTGTCGCAAACTGGGAAGGACCTTACAGAGTCAAAGCAATTGTTGGGAAAGGGTCTTATCAAATTGAAGATCTGCAAGGTGCGCCTTAACCTTTAAACTGGAACATTTCTAATTTAAAGTGGCACTACTTCTAATCGAGGTAAATGCTCCTTAACCTTTTTTAAATTTACCCACAGCCTCGAGCCGAACAACGCTCCTAGGGCTTCGATCAAAATGTACTAACTTGCTCCTCGTTCCATTTTGCTTGACCTTTTCAAGAAGCGAACCGAACGATTTCCAGTGCTCGGATCTTCATCATGATTCACACCCGAACACTGGAGGGGGAGTAAGAGGGTGAGTTGCAACCGAGGTCGAAAATGCGCCTCCCAGCCGAAGTCCGTCTATTTGAAAACCGGGGACTGACACCCGAGAAATAGATTTAGTATATTGTAATTACGCCCGGTAGTGGCATATTGTAAATTTTTGCGCCCAAGGTCTGCTTCAACTTGGCTTTATGTAAAAGGCCTATTTTAGCTCGTTAGATATTATCAATGAAATAAACTTGATTCCACATCTATTTGTTTCTATGACTTTGCACCCCGAAGCTGCACTATATGCATCGACTCGAGGACGAGACGTCGTCCTAAGTTCGCATCGGTTTAATCCGGTTAAGTCTTGCAAACGAGGTATCTATTCTAAAGTGTTCGGTACATGCAAAAACTAACACTTAAGAAATGCTGTGTCATTCCATTTATAAGCCCGGAGGCTGAAAATATTTACATCAAAAGGACCCAAAGGTCCATAACAAAAGCATAAAAAAGCCCGAAGGCTTACAAGAAAAAAACGCAAACAGAAGTCTAAGCCTCGGGAGCGTCACCTCCATCCCCGGAGTCCCCCCGGCATCTTCTTCCTCCTCATCATCGTCTCCTTCTTCGTCCTCGCTCGAAGCCTCACTTGATGGGAGATCCTCAACAATGGCCCGAGCTTGAGCCGCTTTCTCCTCGGCTTTAGCGATCTCCTCTTCCAAGTTAAGCTCACCAGCGCGACACTGCTTGAGCAACTTCAACCGAGACTTGATGACGGCACATTTTTTGTGCAGCTCCGCCCTTTTGGTCCTGATCTTCGCCTTGGCCTTGCGATCAGCGACTTCCTCCCGAAGAGCCTCGACCTCGGCCTCGCGAGCTGGGAGTTGAGAAATTTCACTCTCCAACCTTTGAATATGGAGCGTGTGACTTTTCAGCTGCTCATGATGCTTCTTGGCCATCTCCTCAAACTTCCTCCTGGCTTGGGCTAGCTCGGCGTTGAGTCTGAAAACTTCAGCATCCAGCCTCGAGCGTTCAACTTGAAACCCATCACCGAGGGCTCGGATCTTTGCTTCGGAAGCGGCCTCGGCTTCACGCAAATCGGACTGGGATTTGGACAATTTGGCTTTCAACTCAGCTATTTGCGCCCTGAAGCTATCCTTCTGCCCGTCCCAAGCACGAGCCACGCGCTGCACCTCCTCGGCCCTCGTGGTCTCGAGCTCAATAGCTCTCAATGACAAAATAAATCCCTAAGAAGAAAGTTTGTCAAAGATCAACATGAATGAACATCTTGAAGAAGAATTGAAATCCAAAAGATCGAAGCTTACTCTGAGAGCATTGGCGGCGAGGGTGTTGACTAGCTGAGCAGGAGGGAACTGTTGCACAACTTTGTCTTCTTCTGGGCCGAGCAGGGGCATGAGGCTCAATATATCTCCTCGAGTGCTAGATAACAAATTTGAAGAAGCAGGCACCTCGAGCTTTCGAAGAGACCCAACTGAGGATGAAATCCTCGCGGGCTCAGATTGCGCCCGAACCGTGCCAACTTCAGCCCCCCTCTCGGTGGCAGCAGACCCACCCTCTCCAACTTTGGCCTTGCCTCTGGCCTTGGCAACTACTGCCTCGGTTTCCAGCTCCTGACCCTCGAGGTCCACCACCTCGACTGCTCTTCGAGTTATTAGAACCCCAGCAGCAACATCCTCGGGCTCATTAACCAGCCCCCGGTGCAATTCCATCGCTGCCCCGGTCCTGGCAGAAGCGCCCACCTTGACGCGGGGAGTCACTGAACGAGAGGGCTTCTTGGAAACCGCTCTTTTCCTCTTCACACCTATGAAGGGCAACATGGAAGAAGTTTGAATAAGGAAACGAAGAAAAGTGAAAACCAGCAAAGCAAACGAAGATGATGTTACCTTTTGAGGATCCCTGGCCCAAGGACCCTTTGAAGTCTTCAAAGACTTCGAAGCCTTCATTTTTTCAAATCACCCACTAGGTCCTTCACCGAAGCCAGCTCCTCATCTGACTCGGTATCCTCGTCGTCCTTTTTCTTCTCTTTCTCCTTCTTTTTCTACTTATCTTTCTTCGTGTTGATGGCACGATTGGGGAAACCTAACACCGAGGGAAAATGATCAGTAACCGAAGCAAAAGTTCTAAAAAAAAAAAAAACAACACAGACAAGAGAAGCACCACAGAAAACTTACCATGCCTCTTATACTGCCAACCAAACTCAGCAGCCATCTTCATCCACGTTCTCTGTGGGTGCTCACGAGCCCCAGTCATAGCCTTCACCCATTCAGTCAATCCCTCGGAAGGGACGATGGCGACTTTGTTGGCTGAAAAGCAAAAATAAAACGGGGTTAGCTAACATAAATGAGCACCGAGGAAGAAGTACAAGGCGAAGGCGCTCACGTGTGTTGTTCCATCGCCCTCGGCTTCACCATCCCTATGGGTGACATCATCAGCGTCGGCCGCTTCTATGACGTCATCACCCATGATGTCATCCTCCCCCTCTAAGCTGACGCCCTCATTTACCGCGGCGATATCACGCCTAACTCTCTCCTTACGCCGCTGGGGGCCACCAGCGCTAGAGGTCACCTCTCCACCACCCTCTGCTTCTATCATCTGCAACGCCGGCACGGTGGCGATGAAATCACCGCTAGCTATAATGGCGGCGTACTCAGAAATCCTTGCTCGCTCACCGGAATCACTCGAATCTTGTCTAGAATGCGTAGCAGACATGGCTATGGGATTAAAAACTTAAGATCCTTTGAAGGCAAGAATTGATCAAGATAAAATAGAAGTTTTCTTTTCTTTGGGTCACTGTTGATTGATAGTAGTAAAAGTGAAGTGGAAAACCTGCTGAGAGAGTATTTATAGGTGACGAAGAGACAAGTGGCGTAAGCCATCATTATAATATTGGGAGAAATAAATAAAACGGCGTGACAGTTTGAGCAACCAACGGGTGAGCGACACGTGTCAATGAATAGTAACCTGAAGGGACGTGGACCGTTGACAAATTTTGAAACGTTTGGATAAGATAGGGCCACGTCACCTTCCCGCAGAATTTTCACTCCACTCCTCGGTAACTTCAGTAACTGACCAAGGAGTGGGGGGACTATCTGTATTGGGCAAAAATTGATGTGCTCGGTTAGCACCTCGGCATGACAAATCGAAGAGAAATCGAACTGATGTTCCGAAGGATGAAGGTCGAAGCGAACAATTGAACCACCGAAGTCGAACGTCGATGTCACCACCGAAGGTGAGCCGTAAGCTGAGCTTCGGTGACATTCACTTCGGTCGACTAGCAAGGCCCTATCACCGAGGACACATACTTGAACCTCGGTGAATCGCCTCGGTTCAAACGGCTTTGCAGCCCACTACTTCAGCCCACTAACTCCTTCCATTAATGCCAAGAATGTGGGTTTAAGCATGACTGATGGTGGAGAACGTGGGCAAAGCTCCTAGGCCTATAAATAGTATTTCATTTTGTATTTTACGCATTCAGAAAAAGATACAGAAACTCTGCCAAATTGTGTACTCATTACAATATATTGAAATCAAAGTTACTTTCTCGCATTTTACGCTTATTTCTTGCAATTTCCTGACTTTGATACGAAGATTTGCTTATATTCTAACCCAAATTTAATATATGATTCTAAAACCGATTTAGGCCCATACATATAGCTTGACAAACAAATATGAACTTCAAAAGCAAAATCCTAGAGTACACATTTTTGTTAGTGCAATTTTGAGATAATATTCACACAACTTGCCAAGAAAATAGGCACTTCTACCGGTATTAATTAGAATATAATTTATTTTTAGACAATATTTGAAAATAATAATTCGAACAGATTTCATCCAAATAGTTGATTTATCTAATTCTTATTTATGTGTAATGTCAAAGTGTTGGTTTCTCAATCAAAATAATCACTCAACCCATCGCTTAAACGAAAATTTGTTGACAAATAATTAATATGAAGTTGTGACACCCCAGCTAAGGGTTAAGTATCTCACATCGGCATAGCACATGAGTTATCCTAGGTATTTAAGTAAGCATGCATTAGACTCTAGTGACGCGTTTTAAAGCCGTGCGGGCCTAGGCCCAAAGCGAACAGTATCACAAGCGGGTTGGGCTGTTCCATATGGTATCAGAGCCACTTCGTGTCAGCCTTATCGATGCGGGACAAAGTCAGTGGTGAGTCTCGGGTACGCGGGGCAAATGAGTCCATAAGAGGGGGTGTATGTAACACCCCAGCTAATAAATGTCCCACATCGGTCGTGCGAGCCTAGGCCCAAAGCGAACAGTATCACTAGCGGGCTGGGCTGTTTCATATGGTATCAGAGCCACTCCGTGTTAGTCTTATCGATGCGGGACAAAGTCAGTGCTGAGTGGCGGGTACCCGGGGCAAATGAGTCCATAAGAGGGTGTATGTAACATCCCAGCTAATAAATGTCCCATATCGGCATAACACATGAGTGATCCTGGGTATTTAAGTAAGCATGCCTTAGATCCTATAGACGCGTTTTAAAGCCGTGCGGGCCTAGGCCCAAATTGGACAATATCACTAACGTAGCAGCTATTATAGATGGTATCAGAGCCACTCCGTGTCAGCCTAACTAGGAGACTAACACTCTTAAGACAGCTAGGTATGTGCCCTTCGGTTCTGCACCCGTGCCTGATGGATGGCCGTGGCTATGGAGCAGACGTATATCCTCAGCATCCGTTGGCTTGTAGAGTAAGTTACCTTCGCCAGTTGGACTCGTTTTTCCACAATTATAAATGTCGTATTTTCCGCCACACAAGAGTAAACAATAATGTCAAATCAGGCCGTACTTTGCCTCGAAAGAATTCATATGAAAACTTATTTGAGTAAGGAATAAATTCATACCCTATTGTCATTCAATCGATGACCAATAAAGATGATAGGATTCCACATTCAGTTTTGGGTTAGCAGCTGTATTATAGTTGGGGATTTTGTTCTGAAAATTTTACATTTGGGATTAATACTAATTTAGTACTTAAAAAAGAAAAAAATGGAGAATTTTGAGTCTTATAGAGATGTAGTTACGAAAATAGGGCTAATTTAGAGGTTCGAGTAACTTTGGCTAAAATATGTATATAAGTTACAAAAATTCTACTAATAAGTATAAATATTCTTTCTAGAATCAGTAAATTATATGAATTAAGGTAGAATCTCAAATCCCACTAAATTGTGAATCCATCTTCATTTATGAGTTAAGTTTTCATTCTAAGTAAACATAATCAACCATACTTATATGCAAGGTTGGCATTGAGCCAATCCCAATCGAGCTTGCTATATTATCGAGTAGAGCCAAGCTCAAGCTAAATCTAACCGAGATTTATACCACATCGAATTAAGACGAGCCTTTTTCAAATCTAAGCTGAGCTAAAATACAATCGAACCAATTCGAGCTCCGATCCGAGTTGACCTTAAACTCTACGCCTATGGCTACTTGGATAGTTGTATCAGTGAGAGACAACAAGTTTAGGAGTACTCCATTATCTAAAAGGAAAACATAAAAGAATAAGAGATTGTTTGATTTGCGAGATCGATTACTAATTTCGCATTAAATTTGGGACTATATTTATCCCATGTTTTGGTTGGTGAGTTAGCTAAACCGGCACTTCTGTACCAAATTCTTGATATTATCCTATTATTAATCTCAAAATTACAATCCCGAAATAATTATAATCACAAATTTATGGGATACCCTTGTTTTTTAGTCCCGCAAACCAAACGACCCCTAAAAAGAATTAGTAGTACTATATAGGGGTGTTCATGGGGCGGTACAGTGCGGGTTTGAGCTTATCGGTAACGGTATATCGATTAACGGTATGTAATTATGTAAAACCAATACCGTACCAATAAGCTATCGGTTAACGGTTATCGGTTCTTAACGGTTCGGTAGTTAACGGTTCGGTAACCGGTACACCAAAGTAATGCGTGAATTCTTGGTGGATGGTTGTCAATAGGTAATATTTTTTAATTAATATGAATAACCACTAAAGTAATAGACAAACCATCCACACAAACTAAGTAAACAAGTGTAATCAACAAGTCTTAAGAATATGCTAACATAACACAAAATAATGAAATAGAAAAAGAAAAGATAAGAAAGTTTGATCAATGATCCAAGAAAGCAAAATTAATTATAAAATAGGCCGGACTCATTAATTAAAGTGTATGAGTATTGACATATAACCACAAAAAAAATAATAATAATAATTGAAGTTTAACCTATAAGTTAATGTTGTAAATTAGGAGTTTAAATAACTTAATATACTAATAATAAATAAAATAAAATATATAAAAATTATAAAAAAAAATTTATCGGTTATCGGTACGGTAATGGTAAAGAGATATAGAAACCGTTACCGTACCGATATCTTATCGGTATTAGAAATTAATACCATTACCGAACCAATAACCGTTATACCGATACCGTTATGCTTATCGGTAACGGTAACGGTTCGGCTATCGGTACCGGTTCGATTTTGCACACCCTAGTACTATACTCCTATCTAACTATACTAAAAGAGCCAATCTCAAAAGCAAAATGTAAAAGACCATTTTGTCCCAAGTAGAAAATCAGATTACATATACATAATGTAAATACATATTCTAATAAATATTATTAGATAAGAAAAATTCATAATCAATAATAGAGGTATATCAATCATAATAATGCAATTACTAAGAGGCTAACTAAGAGTCCCAATATAATATCCTATAATCCAACACTTTTGACCTTTACTTGAACACAACTTCCAATATTTTAAATAAATAATATATAAAAAAAATTCTTCCATGCATTTACAAGTACGGGGTACATAGAAAGACAAATCCTTCGACTTCCGTGTAGCAACTTACTACAGCTTTTCCCATTCAGTTTAATTGCCTTCACCATGCTTATTGAAATTTATTCCAACCTTTGAAATGTCCTGCTATTCAATTTGCAAACGTTATTGCACATTCATGCATGTCTGCCTATTCCAACCTTTGGAATGTCCTACTATTCAATTTGCAAACGTTATTGCACATTCATGCATGTCTGCCTTCTCCTCTATTTATTTGTTAAATACTGTGGACAATTTTGAGGAACATAATTTTGGACAATGTACAAACTAATTCAATAATTCTTCTGGTTCCATCTCCAACAAAAAAATTATCGGTCTACACTAGTCACATTAAAGCAGGTAAAACTATACTCCATATACATTTTTTAAATCTCCTGTTACTTTTCATCTAAGCTTTGTTAACATGTACACTATAATTTTTCTTGTGTTCTTGTCAATCACTTGAATATATATGATAGTTGGATAGCTTTCATATTATAATGAATTGATTGTCGTATCAAGACAATACCTTTACATAGCAAAAGAAAAAAAATAGAAAGAAAAAAGGCGACTTAATATTTGGCCTAAGCAGTTAATAGATTATTCAAAAATTTCCCTTAAACATTAGGCAACTTAATCTCAATGTTGATTGTTTGCTTATGATAATTATCCTCTAAAATGGTTACAAGGCACTTGCGAGAAAATAGTTAAATATAGGCGGGATATACAAGTATTTTCTATTCAACTTGGGGAATTAATTTTCTGAGGAATCTTCACCAATTTATCTTTTTTAGTGCCAATTTCGAAGAAAATTTTCGTAATGGTCGTAAATTCAGTATAGCTATTATCATACAGTTAAGCTTCTTTGTTGGCCCTCTGATCTTCTCATATGTTGTGTTACTGAACCACTTTGTTGGTCGTTGTCCCACTTTGAGGTATTGTGGTCTTCAATATCTCCATGGAATCGAATGAATTGCATCCTTCAAAACGTTGCTCATAAAAATATTTAAATTGCGAATTTTTAAAATATAAAAATAAGGAAACATCAAATGAATATTCAATATATATGTTAGAAGAAGTGAAAAATTTTATAATCGAAGTCATTCACACCTTACTTTGGTGTGTTTAGTTTAATCATCAATAGACTTTTAACGATATAAAAACACACATGGTAACAAATCTAAAATTCAGCTTTCTATATCCTTAGAAAATAAAAAATTATTCAATATTTATAGTATAACTTTAAGAATTGAAGCTGCAATGTTTTTTAAATTCTTAATTTCGGCATAAATATAGTTGTTTCAATTCATTTGATTAGGTGGAGAGTCCACCATTATTTTGATAATTGTATTAATTCCTACTTTGTATTCCTCTTTTATAAGTGTCATTTTAATTTCTCTTCACATCTTATAAATGTCTATTTGATGAATTTGTGTTGCCTTTATCTAAGTCTCATTCAGTTTAATGGATAAAGAAAGGAGAGTTCCTTGTTGTGACAATGCCAATTTGAAGAAAGAGCCATCATCGACCAAGAAAGGTTTCTAGCTCTTTATGCAATTCAGTCGTACCCATCGATGAGATTTGAATTTTAAAACTTATCAAGTTATGAATACATTTGTTTTACTTATAGGTACATATGAAGAAGCTGTAGATTTTGGACAGGACAAATTCATTGAAATAGAAAAAATAAGGCTTGAATATTTCAGAACAAAGCAATCAACCTTGAGAATAGAATTATTTCAAGGCACAATTGACGTAGTTCTGACTGAAGAAATTAGAGATGATAAAATTGATAGAAGAGTTCTGCTTCCGCTATCATCTATTGGAGCATTCAAGTTTAAAAAAAGAGATGTATCAAATTTTAATTGACAACGTGATGGCTACAAAATTGAAGATATAGTATATTGGAGAGTATGTCTTTTGACTTTTACTCAAGACATCTTAAATTTATGCATGAATAATAGCTTTTGATATTTAGAATTGTAATTTATAACTCAATCAAGTATGTTTCGAATATGTATGCCTTACTATTTATATTTGTTCATAAGAAAATAACACTTATTAGTCGATTTCTAAGATTTTTTTCCATACATGATCTATTCTTTTGAAGAACAATAAGGGGTCGTTTGGTTCGCGAAGAGTTATACAGGGATTATTAATACATGGATTAGTAATACATGTATTTGTAATACCTGGATTAATTTGTATATATGCATATTTTGTCGAGTGTTTGGTTCATTGTATTAAAAATGAGATATGTGTTTACTTTTCAAATGGATAATTATTCTTTCCAATTATAACCTTAGGCTTAGCTTCTTCATAGCACTTTTATACAAACCTCTGCAACTCCTTAACTCAGAACTTGTCTGTTGATCTACAGAGTTCACTGCATTAGAAAAAGTAGTGATCATCAACAAATACTTTTTGTAATATCTTCAAGCATATGAAGATTTTATGCTATAGGCAATTAGCAGAACTAAAATCCTCTACGCCATGCATCGATTTCCTTAACATCTTTCCTTCAGTTTACCACTCCTTTTGCTTAAATTTTACAATTATTCAAATTTGCATGTCTGAATCCATAAATTACCAAATTTTAACAATCTTTGCTAAAGTCACTTTTTTTTCCTTTTTCGGAAACAAAGATTTTCAAATGGGTCACTGGTATCCAAAATCACTCCAAATTTTACAGCTAAGCTTTTAGCTTCAAAGGGTGTGCTACTGTTGTAATTGAGGAAAAAAGAAAACAAAAAACTAACGGCAGAGGAAGATAAAATCAATGGGTAATCTTGCACACGGTGAAAGTTTGGAGATGATTCGGCGACAATTCCGATCATGATATGTGGAAATGATAATGTAGTAGTCTGATGAAGAATGTTGGAGAAACTAGTGTGGGCAGTCTTGTCTTTTTACACTTTATCTAGGTATAGCTAATACAGGTATAACTAATACCACCTTGAGTCAGGCATAGAATTATACAGGAATTGCTGTATTAGTTATACCTGTTTTAGGTATACTGAAATTGTAAAAGGTAACCAAACAGCGGATTAAAGTATACAGGTTCTTATACAGGGATTATTAATCCCAATACATCAAACCAAACGCCCCCTAAGAATAGTATTTAAAATTCCTCCACCCATGGATTTGAAACTAAATTTGTTGAAAATATAATTGTCTTTTAATTGATTGTTTCATACTATAATATTAAGAGAAGCATAGGCGTGTATATCATATACAAAATGCGTAGATGTTTTTCTTCTTGGCATACACGTGCCGAAAATCTAGTATATTTAAGTGGGCAAAAGTACGAATTGACAAAAGTTAAGGGGTGCATTTGCGTTACAACAATATCTACTCCAATTCAGAAAACAAAACAAAACCCTAGAGCGCTTCTAACAGATCCTTTTCTCTCTTGTTTCTACAAAGCGGCCGGTGCTATCCCTTCTTACAACTTCAATCAATCAACAATCATGGCGGCATACGACCTGACGCCACGTGTAGCACCACAATTGGACAGGCACTTAGTGTTCCCGTTACTAGAGTTCTTGCAAGAGAGACAATTTTACCCAGATGAAGATATACTTAAGGCTAAGATTGAGCTGCTTAATCATACTAATATGGTTGATTATGCTATGGACATTCATAAATCTCTTTATCATACTGATGATGTCCCTCAAGGTATCTCCTTTTTATATGAGTTCTTGTAAATTGACTTTTGTATACAAATTCATTACACTTTACACTTTTTAGGATAAAGGGTTTTGTGGTTTTTTTGTAATTTTGATTGATATGGTCTGTAGAAGTTGTTTAGGTATTGTGGTAACGGGTTATCTTGTGAAGTAGACGTATATGAGTAACAATCTTGAACTTGAAGTGGCAATTTGCCCCGTACATGTGCTGGTGTGAAGTAGTAGGTACCCGATATGAGCGCAAATGGGCCCGGACACCAAGGTTATGAAAAAAAAAGGATGAACAATCTTAAAGATATATTTTAGGCTAACATTGAGCTGCTTAATTACGGTAATATGATTGATTCTGTGAACGTTCATAAATCTCTTTATCATACCAACAAGTCCCTCAAGGTATCACCTTTTTTGGGGAACTTTTACAGAAGTAGCTGCCTCATTCATGATACATAGATTATACACTTATTTATACACATTATATATGGAATATACAAATTTGCTATTTATGTTTAAGCGGCCTAACTAATGTTCAGGCAATTTTAGTTCATTCATATCGATTTGTGTTTTATATGGTTCTATGTATTGGTGAATGATAGCTTGTTTTTCCTTTATGAATTTTATTACCTATGCCCTTTTTAGCATAAAGGGTTTTTTTGGGGTTATTGTAATTTTGATGGATGTGTGTTGTCTCAAGGGGATAACTGTGGAGTTGCAGTATAGGAGTAACTATCTTGAGAACTGTGGTCTGAATACCGGCATTGTGGGCATTTTTTATGCAGGAGCTGTGATTGGTGATTGTAGTAGGCTGTTTGGTAAATTAGTAGAGTTGGGAAGCCAGCTAGCTCGGACACAATATCATAAAATACCTTATTTTGGTATAAATTATTAGAATAAAAACCTTTTTTATTTACGATGGCGGTGTTCAGCCCACCTTGTGCACACCTCTACTATTCCACTGGCACATGCTACCTCACACAAACATAGGAATGTGTAACTCTGCCGACCGAGACTTAGGCAGCTGGGAAGAAATCACGTAGTGTTTTTTGCCTTTGTTGGGATATTTGAACCTGAGACTCTATAGTTCTCCTATTGACCACTAGGTGCCAATTAGAGTTAGAAACATGTTTTGGTGTTTTGCTAGGGTTTCATTAGTTTCTTTATTGGAGTTGGTTACGTGTTTTAGCTAATACAGTCATTTTGGATTCTTGTGTTTTGGAGTTGTTTTGCTATTTTTGCTATAATAGTCTTGTTTGCTTCTTGCTTTATTTGATACAAATGTTGATTTGACATGGTAGATAATTTTTAAATTTGACTGTGTTCTCTTTTTCGTTTGAGCTCTATAATATAGTAGGCATTATATGATAATAAAGCTTAGTTGTGTTGGTGCACTTAAATTAGGTCAGGTGTTGGTACCCTTAATTATAGGCTATATTGGTTCGAGCAGAGATGATTTTAGGGGTATCCATTGCATGTTTACTTCTGAAATGCCATTTAATAAATGTTGTTTGATTATTCAGAAATGATGGAGAGGAGAGCTGAGGTCGTGGCAAGGTTGAAAGCACTTGAAGAAGCTGCAGCCCCATTGGTTACTTTTTTGCAGAACCCCAGTGCTGTCCAAGAGTTGAGAGCTGACAAACAGTACAATCTTCAGTTACTCCAGGAGCGATACCAGGTTTGTGGGGCTAGTGTGGGTTCACGTAATATAGAATTTTTAATTCTGTTTTAATTGTAATACAATTTACCTGTGATAGGAATTAACTAATAGAAGTTGGTCTCTAGTTTGCTTTGTGAATACCATTTTCAATCTGATTACTGATGCTCAATTTTCTTAATCTTAGAATACTCTCTGTTTGTTCTACAAAATAATTGGCTTTTCCGATGTTATGAATCTCTGCAGATTGGTCCAGACCAGATAGAGGCATTGTATCAGTATGCCAAGTTTCAGTTTGAATGTGGAAACTACTCTGGTGCTGCTGATTATCTTTACCAATACCGAGCCTTGTGTACAAACAGTGACAGGAGTGTCAGTGCATTGTGGGGGAAACTTGCTGCAGAGATATTAATGCAGAATTGGGATATTGCACTTGAGGAACTTAACCGTTTGAAGGAAATTATTGACTCAAAGGTAATATTATTCATATGTTGGGCCCTGACTATCTCTGTGTCTGGGTTGATCTTATATGTTGTTGGAACATCTAGTAGGAAAATTTGAAGCGTGCTCATTCTTTGTTTCTAAGTGAGTCATATGTCTTGCAGAGTTTCTCGACCCCGTTGAATCAAGTTCAGAACAGAATATGGCTAATGCATTGGAGTCTATTCATCTTCTTCAACCATGACAATGGGAGAACACAGATCATTGACCTATTTAATCAGGACAAGTAGGCCAACTGTGTTTAGTTGCTCTTGTTTATAAACATTTTGTTTCCTTCGCTGCTTCTTTTTGGCTTTTTCCATCTTGTTTTAGCTAGGCATCTTTCCTGATACTATCACTTACAGAGGATTGTGTTGGGAAATATTTTAAGGATGTTTGGTCATTCTAACTTCCTAGATTCTTCTCTGAGTGGGAAAGCCTGAAAAAAAAGGAAAGATAATCTGGAGCATAGTACTTTCTATGTGCATACAACAGTGCTATGTTTGAATTATCTTCGTTGATCTTTTCTCTTGTGATAACTCTACATTCAGATATGGGTATTTCTTCATTGGCGCTTCAATATTGAAGTAGCTGTTACTTTCTCATTTGTTGTGATAATCTGGAACTACTGTTTGGTTTGAGTTTCTTACTCATGAAAAATCTTGCAGGTATTTGAATGCCATTCAAACAAGTGCTCCCCACTTGCTACGTTACTTGGCTACTGCATTTATTGTTAACAAGCGGAGAAGGCCTCAATTTAAGGAATTTATAAAGGTTATTCAGCAGGAGCAATATTCTTGTAAAGATCCCATCACCGAGTTTTTGGCATGTATTTATGTCAACTATGATTTTGATGGAGCACAGAAGAAGATGAAGGAGTGCGAAGAGGTAATGCCTAGTTTATCTGGTTTTGATTTGTGTTTCACATCATGGTTTTTCTTCATTGATGATTCATTTATAAAAAGTAGAATTTTTCATTGTTATAATCGACTTTAAGATGATTTATGAAGTGAGGATTGTGTTTGAAATCAGAGGACTCTTCTTTGCAGATACTCATATGATTTGTAGAACTTGTTATGATACTCGTAGCCATGTATACATTTAATATAAGCAAGTAAGCTCTTGTGATATTTAGCTGTTTTCCTCCTTTTTAACATGGATGCTATATGCAGGTAATATTGAATGACCCATTCCTCGGAAAACGAGTTGAAGAGGGCAGTTTTTCGACTGTGCCATTGAGGGATGAATTCCTTGAAAATGCTCGTCTTTTTATCTCGGAGACCTATTGTCGCATTCACCAGCGCATTGACATGGGGTATGTAGCTAATACTTCAAAGTCACTTCTAACTAAATTAATTTCTAGATCTGTATGGGCTTCCTTTCTGTCCCGCTTGCCCCCTAGTTTTTAATATTCTATTTTCCCCCTTTTATTATCCACTGAGGGGGTTGCCGGGGTAGTTGCTCAAGGAAGGAGATTTATGGCCATTTGATCGCCATTTTCTTTTTTTTATGCATGACAGGGTCCTGGCCGAGAAACTAAACTTGAGCTACGAGGAGGCAGAGCGGTGGATAGTGAATCTTATTAGGACCTCAAAGCTTGATGCTAAGATCGACTCAGAGACAGGAACCGTTATAATGGAACCGAGTCAGCCTAATGTGTAAGTTTAGTGCAGATTTATTAACTCTGATTGATTAAAGCAATTTGTTTTTGACCCATTTTAGAATACACCTGATTTCTCACTGCCGTGACTTCAGGTATGAGCAGCTCATCGATCATACCAAGGCCCTTTCTGGACGTACTTACAAATTAGTCAGTCAGCTTCTTGAACATGCACAAACACAGGCTGCTCGATAGTTTGGCAAAGATGCCGCAAGCCTGTTTCAATTTTGCATCTCCTGTGCGCTCGGATTAACTTGAATTTTATATTTTTTATGTATGGATTTCCCTTGGAGGAAGATTTTTGAGATTCATGGTTCATGAAATATGTTTTCGTCTCCATTGGAAGTGGAGGACCTCTGTATGTCCACTTGTTTTGCCTGGGAGAATTCATTCTTCGCAATATTGCCATACTTTTTGTAGTTCATGTTATGCTTGACCTTTACACCTCATACAAAGTCAGCAAGAGAACTGGATACCGCAATAGCAATTGTAGATTAGCAATTGTAGATGTCTTATGGAATTGTTAGTCAAGCTTCATATGCTTAAAATCATCCTACCCCACCCAAGATATCACCTTCAAACCTGCTCGAAATCAACTTATTGGTTCTGTTACTCTCTTTAGGGCCTCAGCAAAACAAAAGCCTCTCGTCGGTTAAGGTTCAGTTAATCCTGCAGTGTTGCTCGTCTCGTGTTTAGGTCTTGTTTTTGTTTGCCAGTTGGTTTCTGTTACTCTCTTTAGGGCCGAACTAATTAGAGTTTGTCTGGGAGTCTCACTTTGGGGCAAACTTACTATCCCACAGCAACTCCTATTAGTTCTTAAGCTTTGGTTAATGTTCGATTAGCAGCACTTCGAGGATTAATGTTCAACAAAAAGGCCCTTTCGAGGACAGGCTGAATTCAGTTAACTTAGAGGTGCAGGAAAAATAGCGGCGCACTATTACCTAGCCTCTGTCGCAAGGCATTTTATGTTTTCTTAAGCAGAAAGGAGAAGGAAAAGATTAAACATATGTTTAGAAGCATTGTATTTATATGACATAGTATGACTTGTCAAGAAGCTGAATATATTAGGAGAAATTACTGCAATTGTTCGTTGCATGAAATGAAGAAATAAAAAAAAAAAAGCTGCATCACGTCTAGTTGTGAAAGATACAACTACCGCATGACAAAGAAGAAATAAGGGGAAGAGAGTATCATATTGATCTCCTTGACTTTTTTTATACACTACGGGATCTTATTACACTAACGAGGCGCAATGACGAGATAAGAATAATATCACCTTAATCATCACGTCAATTACAAGATTTCAGAGTATAATCACTTAACAATGTACATTTGTACGTTCTCTTATGTCCGAAATGTCAGGCATTTAACGAATGCTGATTCTCTTGTAAACAACTGCCAAAACTTATAATCTACTACTGATTGGAAGCTCAACGAAGCAGTAGCATCATCAAATGCAGCGGCTTTCAAGAAAGAGCATACCACACAGAATTGAATGTGCATCATCAAGAACTGGACACGTATTGGAGGAATTCTTTGCAAAAAGAGTGGTACATTATGTACACTTTGGAGCGTCATGATCATTCATCTATAGGCAAAACTCTTTTTACCATGTTTCTTTATTTTGAAGAGATCATATGTTGTTCACAGGCTTTTGGTCAGGGCCCAGGAGCAAGGAATGCCAAAGGATCATATGCAGATTTCCTTATAGCGAATGCCTTCAAGGCTTCAACCGGGGCCGAAGTGATCTTTCCACTCTTCCCGACCCTTGTAGTTTGGAAATATCATTCCAATATGTGTTTCTTCACAAAATTTTAATATCCAGCAACCAATCGTGCATCTCTTCTGTCTATTATCTAGTATCACTTTGGCCAAGAAATCGCTAAGCTTGCTATAGTTTTCTTGAACTCCTGTGGTTGGATAGGCGATTGTAAAGTACAAGGAAATGGTGAACAAGGACATAGTTTTAAGAAAGAGCTAGGTCTTCCTTATCATTCAAGCTTGGAGAAGGGAAATTGCCTTTGAAGGTTTTATTGATAATGCCCAAAAATGGAAAAACAAGCAACGATCATTGTGTTGTACTTCCCGAGACGTTCAACAAAGTTATTTCCCTGGATCCCTGATTCTATTGAAACTACACCAGGTATCAATGCAATAGTTATAAAACTAGAGAAAACAACTCCTCTAAACTTGTCTCAGATTATTATATGCACAGTTAAACAATGCACAGTCTCAATTACCCCTTAGAGTTGGTTATTCGATACTAATATTTACCCCTTAGATACTAATGTAGCAAGAATGAACACACTCTCTTAGGCGCGCGAGAGTGCAGAGAAATCGCAAAATCAACTTCTAAAAATAATATTTTTTCAACCGTTAATTGTCGTATAGTCGTAGTACGTATGATGATTTATTTATTCCAATGGTGCATTTATTCTTAATATACAACTCATAATATTTTAGTTAAAATTTATATTTATTTTATTAATTCTTAAATACAATGGCTATTCATTTCAACTGTCAAATAAAAAAAGTAGCCTATAATAAATGGGTAGCCATATTACTTTTCACATGTTTGGCCATATAAAGATGATCTAAAAAATTAATGAAATTTAAAAAGTAAAAATTTATTATGAATGCCACTTGGACATAACAATTCCACGTGGCAACAAGTGACTATCACTATCATCAGGTAAAATTGGTTAGGGGTAAACTATGAAAAAATCTATTTTGTACCTCACAAAGCTAGTGTAAATTGTATGAGACTTCTTTTTATAACACAAAAGGGTGGATCCAATTTTTTTGTGGACCCAAAAACGTAGGAAATGAGGTCGACCTATTTATGAGATAAAAGAAAGCCTCATATAATTAGTGTAAATTGTGTGAGGCACACAAAAAAATTTCTGGTAAAATATAATAAATAATTTAATGTAGGAGTAATTAAGACTTCACATATTCAGGGTATATCTGATTTTCGAGTCAAGATGATCTCCGAGTCCAGTTGCCATTTTAAACAAGCTTTTTCCTTTTTAAAGTTGTAATTATTCTTTAAAATTTACTAACACATACTATTAATCGAGTAACGCTTAAATAAGTGATACTGTCCAAAAAAATAGGATGGACTTCACCTATTTTTTTTCAAAAAAATTGGGATCTTGTTGGTGAATATGTTAAGACTTTTTGTCATCTGAGTTTTTTCTAGTAGTACAATGCCTACTGATGTTAATACTATGTATCTATGTCTTATTCCCAAATTTAAAAATGCCGTTAATTTGAAAAATTTTCGCCCTATAGGCCTTGGTAACACTATTTACAAAGTAGTTACCAAGATTGATGAGACCCAAACCCCCACAAGACCATTCACACGAAGCCAAGCCAAGGAGATCCAAGGAGTACACTTACACTTGGTGAGGGGAGGACTAGAAGAAGGAAGCGATTGGAAGCCATTCCGGGTGCTCAAAGCGCAAGGAGAGCAGCCCAGCGAACCAGGCACTCCGCCTGCATCTTAGGCGCCCCGCCCAGAGAGCAAGGGGGTCAGGCGCATCGCCCAGCCACCCCTACTGGCCAAAATGGCACAAAATGCGGGCGCTCCGCCCCAAACTTGGGCGCCCCGCCCGAAACGCTGAAGCACGGGATTTTGCTTAGTGTTATGTCTATTTTGACCCTACGTGGTCTTTTATTCCTAAGCCTAAGTGTGGGCATTCTAGACCTTTCAATTGGTGCCAAAACACATCTATAAATAGCTAGTAGCTTGTCTTATTTCATTAGCTAACTTTGATGATTAAAAACCTTGTAAGAGTTGAACTCTTTGTTGAATGAAAACCTTGAATGAGACTTGTTCTTCCTCTAGCGGATCTAGATGAATTCCAATCCCCCCGACCATTCTACTTGCGTGCTCACGTTAGCTCGAGGGTAGTTGCCTAGTGTAGGTGTTCTTGTCATTCTCTCGGGGTGTAACGGAACAAGTTCTCCGTTGCTACTTGAGATTATTGATCGAGTTACGTCTCGCTCATTATCTTTTACTTTCCGCGTTTGATTCTCATCAGTTTCCTCCCCTTTTTGAGAGGATTTCGTCCTCGAAATTGAAGCATCATTCACGACCTCTTCATCACCTACATCCAAAGGAACCAAGTCACAAACATTGAAAGTATTAGAAACTTGATACTCACTTGGCAAGTCGACCACATAGGCGTTGTTGTTTATCTTGGAAAGCACTTGGAATGGGCCATCTCCCCGGGGTGCCAACTTCCCTTTCCTAAGGTTTGGAAACCTTTCTTTCCGGAAGTGCACCTACACATAGTCACCTTTCTTGAGTTCCACCTTCTTGCGTCCTTTGTTTTTCTTGGAGGCAACCTTAGCATAAGCTTCCTCCAAATTCTTCTTCGCCTTTGCATGGAGTTCAACCAAAGCCTTGGCTCTAGCTTTACCTTCAAAATTAACAACCATTTCCCTTGGCAAAGAGGTTAGATCAAGGGGAATCAAGGGGTTAAAACCATAAACACACTCAAAAGGAGTCATGCCAATCATGCGATGCAATGTACGATTATAGGCAAACTCCATAAGAGGCAATCTATCAATCCAAGTCCCGGCCTTACCTCGGGTCATGGCCCTAAGAAGAGCACCCAAAGTTCGGTTTACCACCTCGGTTTGTCCATCGGTTTGAGGGTGGTGGGACGTAGAAAACAAGAGCTTGGTGCCAAGGGCACCCCACAAGCATCTCCAAAAGTGGCTTAGGAACTTGGTGTCCCTATCACTCACAATGGTTTGAGGCACACCATGCAACTTTAGAACATTGTCAATGAACAAAGAAGCCACATGTTGCGCATCATCACACTTTTTGCATGGAATGAAGTGAGCCATCTTGGAGAACCTATCCACAACAACATAAATGCTATCATGGCCACCCCTAGTCCTTGGTAATCCCATGACAAAGTCCATTGATATATCCAACCACGGACTAGTAGGTACGGGGAGAGGGGTATACAACCCATGAGGGTGGGCTTTAGATTTGGCACGTTTGCACTCAAGGCAATTAGTGCAAAACTTTTCAACATGCACCCTCATCTTTGGCCAATGGAATTGTTCTTGAAGAACGGCCAAAGTCTTTCTTATCCCAAAGTGACCCATGAGTCCTCCACAATGTGCCTCCTGCACAAGCAATTCCCTCCATGAGGACTCGGGTATGCACACTCTACCATTTTTAAAGATGTAACCATTAACCCATTGGTATTTCTCAACTCTCTCCCCCCTTTCTAGAGCTTTATGGATGCTCTTTAGCTTAGGGTCATGAGCATACATCAATTTGATACTCTCAAAACCCATGAGCTTGGAGGTAAGAGTGGTGGCAAGAGCAAACTTCCTAGAAAGTGCATCCGCCACAACATTGTCTTTCCCTTTTTTGTATTGGATGACATAGGGAAAAGACTCAATAAACTCGACCTACTTGGCATGCCTCTTGTTCAACTTCTCTTGGCCTCTAAGATGCTTGAGTGACTCATGGTCACTCTTGATCACAAACTCTCTAGGCCATAAGTAATGTTGCCAATGGGCAAGAGCTCTCACTAGGGCATACAACTCCTTGTCATACGTAGAGTAATTCAAGGAAGCCCCTTTCAACTTCTCACTAAAGTAGGCTATGGGTTTGCCATCTTGCATTAAAACACCACCAATTCCCACCCCCGAGGCATCACATTCAACCTCAAATGCCTTTCCAAAGTCGGGCAATTGCAATAGAGGGGCAGTACTCAACCTACTTTTTAATTCTTGGAAGGCCTTCTCTTGAGGCTCTCCCCATACAAATGGTTGGTCCTTCTTCACCAATTCGGTGAGTGGAGCGGCAATGGAGCTAAAGTCTTTCACAAATCGTCTATAAAAACTAGCAAGACCATGAAAGCTCCTCACTTGAGTCACGGTGGTAGGAGTGGGCCAATCACGAATGGCCTCCACCTTGGACTCATCCACCTCCACTCCTTGGGCACTCACAACAAACCCAAGGAAGACAACCTTCTCCATACAAAAGGCACACTTTTTCAAATTGGCATAGAGCTTTTCGGCTCGTAGCGCTTCAAGGACTTGACTCAAGTGGCCAACATGTTCATCAATTGTCTTACTATAGATCAGATATCATCAAAATAGACAACTACAAACTTATTGATAAAAGGCTTCAAAACATGGTTCATGAGCCTCATAAAAGTGCTAGGTGCGTTGGAAAGCCCGAAGGGCATTACCAACCATTCATAGAGACCAAATTTGGTCTTGAATGCGGTTTTCCATTCATCCCCGGGTTTCATCCGGATTTGATGGTAACCGGACCTAAGGTCGATTTTGGAAAAGACACATGACCCACTCAATTCATCCAACATATCATCAAGTCGTGGAATAGGGTGACGGTACTTTACCATTATCTTATTCACGGCTCGGCAATCTACGCACATTCTCCACGTCCCATCCTTCTTGGGCACAAGAATGACCGGTACGGCGCATGGACTTAAACTCTCCCGGACCAAGCCTTTGGTGAGCAAGTCATCTACTTGCTTTTGCAATTCTCTTGTATCCTCCGGGTTACTTCTATAAGCCGGTTTGTTTGGGATTTGGGACCCCAGGATGAAATCAATTTGATGTTCAATCCCTCTCAAGGAAGGGAGACCACTTGGCATTTCATCCGGGAACATGTCTTCAAACACCTTCAAAACACTTTCAATTGCACTAGGTAAAGGGTTAGTTAAAGAATTAACATCGGATGCAAGAACCATACCTTTGTGCACTAGGCAAAGAAGTAGCTTGTGGCCATCATTTCCTTTCAAGAGCTCGCCCGGTTGCATCATGGCACATATGCAACCGGTAGAAGATAGTGGGAATGCCACCACACTTTCGGCCAAAGGACTAGTCTTCACCACCGACTTAGCCTTTGCTACCTCTCTTAACTCCTTCATTTTCTTGTAGTCCTCACTTACTTGCTTAGGAGTTAAGGGTTTAAGCACAAATCTCCTCCCTTCATGTTTGACCGTGTAAGTGTTGACACGACCATCATGCACCACTTGCCTATCGAATTGCCAAGACCTCCCTAAGAGTAGGTGGCATGCTTGCATAGGCACAACCTCAAACAAATGCTCATCTACATAACTTCCCATTTTGAATCGAATCGTCACTTGCTTTACTACTTTAAGCTCCCCACATTCGCTAAGCCATTGTAGCCGGTAAGGTTTGGGGTGCTTCACGGTAGTCAACTTCAATTGGCACACAAGTGATTGACTCACTACATTTGCACAACTCCCCGAATCAATTATCATAGAGCAAACAACATCTTTGACCCGACACCTAGCATGGAATAGATTTTCCCTTTGCAAGGTTTCACTATCTTCCACAATCATAGCCCCTAGGCTCCTTCTCACAACCAAGAAAGTATGAGGATCCTCCTCCTCCACCGTGCCATCAAACAAATCATCCTCTACTCCCTCATCTCCCTCTACTCCCTCTACTCCCTCTTCTTCCGGGTCACTCTCTTGCTCATATGCATTTTCACCAACAACAATCATGGTCCTTTTCGTAGGACATTCCCTAGCAAAGTGACCATAGCCCTTGCACTTGTGGCATTGTATGGAAGTAGAAGTAGGAGCATGTAATTGAGTTTTAGAGTTACCTCCCACATTAGGTGTGTTCCTTTCATATGGCTTCTTCACTTCCTTGCTAGCATTTGGAACACTTGTACCACTTGCATTTGGGAATTTGGCATTTGGAGTAGAAGTCTTCCAATCCTTTGGTTTGCTCATGGAAGTGGAAGTGTTGCTCTTGTAACGGTTGGTCTTTTCATTTGTAAGCCATTGCTCGGCTTGAATAGCAGCATCAAGGACTTCTTGAAGTGAAAGATAAGCATGCAATCTCAATTGTGAAGCTATACCATAGCTCAAGCCATTCTTGAAACGGATCACGGCTTGTTCCTCATCTTCGGTGTCCATATCCAAAGTCATGCGAATCGTCTCAAACTCATCATAGTACTCATGAACCGTCTTGGCACCTTGCTTTAGCTCATAGAGCTTCTTGAGTTGCTCTTGACGATATCTAGGAGTAACATACTTGATACTCATGAGACCTTTCAAATCATTCCATCCCACATTCACGGGAATTCCCGCTCTCCTCCTTGATCTCTTGACGGATTCCCACCAAGTCGATGCATAGGACTCAAAGGATGAAATAGCATAAGTACCTTTTTTTTCATCGGTCATCTCATTTGTGTCAAACATCCTTTCCATGAGTAGCACCCATTGAATGTAGGCCTCCGGATCACAATTCCCCTTAAAACTTGGAAGATTGAGCTTCACACTATTGAGGTTGGTATTGTCACGACCTCCACGGTAAGGCTCCGGTTGGCCTCCATAGTGATCTTCATAACCACCATACTCCCTTCTAGCATTCCCTCCAACATACCCCATGGGTGACCCTCGACCTCGGTCTCTACCCCTATCCACATTTCGACCCCAATTCATACCTCGCCTTGGTTGAAAGTGATCATCATACCCATAAGCCTCATCAACATACTCGGCTTCCTCCCCTTCTTGAGCCTCAATAGGTTGCTCAAGAGCTTGGACATTTCGGATGGGTCTTGGAAGTGGGATGTTTCTTTGGGGGTTGTCTAAAATACGGGGAATGCCCGTTCGTTGGGTATTGCCCAACACTTGATCAATCCTCTCACGATCTTCCTTTACCCGTTGTTGATTAAGCAACTCAACAACTTGTTCTGGGGTAAAGGTAGGACTACTTGAGCCCTCTCCGGTCTCAATTTGGACACTCGGGGTCCCTTTCTCAACTTGGACACTCGGGGTCCCTTGTTCACCTTGGGTACTTGAGGCCCCCTTTTCAAGAGACTCAATCCTTTGGTTCATGATATCCATCTTGGCAAGAAGATTAGCCAAGGCCTCCTTTATGAAATCTTGACCTTCGTTGGCCATTGTACCTACACAAGAAACAAACGTTAGCAAAGCAACCTCACTCACTCCCTCACAAGTGTTTCGCTCGGTTCACTCGTTTAAGTAGTGGTGGATATTTCACTCGACTTGTAGTTCCAAAGCTTCACGTAGATGACTAGCAATTCCTCAACTCAACCAAACTATTCACGAGTCAAGCACACTCCGGGGTGAGTGGAATTAATGGGACTCAATGAACGCTAGGCACTTTGAAGTGAGGACTTGAACCAAAAGAAACTACGAGTCTTCTTTGGATTCTATTCTCCACTATGGCACGAATCACCTAAAGCAATGAAGGATTAGTGTTAATTAAGTAGAAAGATTACTTAGATCAACACTAATTAGAGGTTAGGCAACAAAGAAACAAGCAATCCTAGAAGAAACTACCCAATTCAACCCTTCAGGGATTTAGGCGGAGCACCTGGGAAAATGACCAGTGGGGTTGGGCAGGCGGGGCGCCCAAGGGTAGGGCGGAGCGCCTGGGGCAAGAACAAGTCAGGCGGGGCGCCCAAAGTCTAGGCGGAGCGCCCGGACGAAGAACACCTGGGTTTTTCTACTCCGTGTTCTTCGTTTTCAATCCACCTTGTGAGTCGATTCCAACGTGTTTTTCCCAAATTCGAAGTACCCGAAGTTGAATATTGATATAACCTCCAAACCCCAATGATTTTCACACCCAACCAAGCAACAAACAAGGCACAATCATGATTCAAGTTTCAAGTTGGGTTTTCTCAATTTTTCAAAAGGGGTCAAAAAGGTGGGTTTCAATTCTTCAAAATCAATGTTATACAACTCCGATTCACACCAAATTTGTTTCAAATGGTTCGTTTTTCTAAAGTAGATCAATCCCCGGTAATCAAATCCAAAATCCCACAATCACACAACCCAAAATCAATCAAAATCCTCAAGAACAAAGGTTTGGGAGGGTTTAACAATATTTGGGGTTTTCAATTTTCAATTCAATCCAATCCAAACAATTTTGGTACCCAATCGTCAAGTTTTCAACAAGGATTAAGAATCTATAACACCCACTTCAAGAATCGAACACACCAAAAAGTTACACCAATTTTTGTATTTTTCACTTTTTCTATTTTTTTTTGTATTTTTCTTCTACCAATAACTTCAACAACAAGAAATCTAAAGAAACTAACGTAGGCACGAAGAATCAAGGGTCGGGGGTTTGTAGGAACAAAACCCGAGCCTTGCTCTGATACCAAACTGATGAGAATCAAACGCGGAAAGTAAAAGATAATGAGCGAGACGTAACTCGATCAATAATCTCAAGTAGCAACGGAGAACTTGTTCCGTTACACCCCGAGAGAATGACAAGAACACCTACACTAGGCAGCTACCCTCGAGCTAACGTGAGCACACAAGTAGAATGGTCGGGGGGGATTGGAATTCATCTAGATCCGCTAGAGGAAGAACAAGTCCCATTCAAGGTTTTCATTCAACAAAGAGTTCAACTCTTACAAGGTTTTTAATCATCAAAGTTAGCTAATGAAATAAGACAAGCTACTAGCTATTTATAGATGTGTTTTGGCACCAATTGAAAGGTCTAGAATGCCCACACTTAGGCTTAGGAATAAAAGACCACGTAGGGTCAAAATAGACATAACACTAAGCAAAATCCCGTGCTTCAGCGTTTCGGGCGGGGCGCCCAAGTTTGGGGCGGAGCGCCCGTATTTTGTGCCATTTTGGCCAGTAGGGGTGGCTGGGCGGTGCGCCTGGATGTGGGGCGGTGCGCCTGGCCCCCTTGCTCTCTGGGCGGAGCGCCTAAGATGCAGGCGGAGCGCCTGGTTCGCTGGGCTGCTCTCCTTGCGCTTTGAGCACCCGGAATGGCTTCCAATCGCTTCCTTCTTCTAGTCCTCCCCTCACCAAGTGTAAGTGTACTCCTTGGATCTCCTTGGCTTGGCTTCGTGTGAATGGTCTTGTGGGGGTTTGGGTCTCATCAAAGATTATTGCTAATCGTATAAAGCCTTTTCTGATGATCTTATTAATCAATGCCAGGCTAGTTTTATTAAAAATAGTAGGGCATCGGATAATGCCATTATTATTCAAGAAGTAGTTTCAAAATTTAATCGCATGAAGGGTTCCAAAAATGAAATGTTAGTCAAAATTGACCTAGAGAAAGAATTTGATCGAATTGAATGGTCCTTTATTAGAACAATGCTTGCTTTTTTCAAATTTCCTAATAATATCTCTAGACTTATTTTATCTTGTGTTACTTCTTCTAAAATTTCAGTCCTAGTGAATGGAGCTAAAGCTGATTCTTTTTCTCCATCTAGGGGCATTAGGCAAGGAGACCCTATGTCTCCATATATCTTTATTCTTTGTTTAGAACTCCTTTCAATTTTTGTAAATAATCAAGTGGAGACAAATCTGTGGGAACCCATTAAATTGACTTCTCAAGGTCCTGAGTTATCCCACTTGCTATTTGCTGATGACATTACCTTTATGGCCAAAGCAACTGAGAAGTTAGCTAGGACAATACACAACACTATGCCATTATTTTGTGTTTGGTCAGGAGAAAAAGTTAGTAATGCTAAATCTAAGGTTATTTTCTCTAGAAACACTGATCATACCCTAGCTTCTCATCTTAGTGGTATTCTTAATATTCAAATTGGTAATAACTTTTGAAAATATTTAGGTTTCCCTATCTTAAATCATAAGCCAAAGCATACTGATTACTTATTTATTCTTGACAACCTTATGAGTAGACTAGCTGGATGGAAAGTTAATTTCCTTAACATAGCCGGTAGAACTACCCTAATTAACTCTACTCTTAATACTATCCCTAATCACATCATGCAATTTCACCTATTACCTTCTAAAACTTTGAATTCTATTAACATAATACAAAGAAATTTTCTTTGGGGTACCACTGATCAAAAAAAGAAGCTTCACCTTCTTTCTTGGGACACTGTGACTAAACCTAGACACTTAGGGGGGCTTAACATTATTAAGGCTAAGAGCAAAAATTTATCTATGCTTACCAGCCTAACTTGGAGGCTATTGACTAAACCAAATGCCCTTTGGTCGAAGGTTATTAGTAATAAGTATATTAACTGGACTACCAAAGCCACATACTCCCTAGTTTGAAAGAGTATTAGTAGAGCCTTGCCTATTTGTATAAATAATACCCATTGGGTCTTAGGCAATGGTAGGAGCATTTCTTTATGGAATCAAAGTTGGTTACCAAATAGGAGAAGTCTTAGAAGTCAAATTAATGGCCCCCTCCAGTTAAATGAGCATTCCTTGAAAGTGTCAGACATTGCATTAGGGCATGCATGAGATTTTTCATTTTTTTCTCTTACTCTGCCTGAAGAAATTTGCGACCTCTACCATAATATTAGTTCTTCTTTAAACTCATCTGACATTGATTACCCTATTTGGGGCCCAAATAACAATGGCCTCTTCTCAGTTAAGTCCACATATCCTATCTTAGAAGATCACAATAGTCAGGGTTTGGATTTTAATTGGATTTGGGAATTAGATTCCCTCAATAAGATAAAATTTTTTCTATGACAATGTCAGCATAATAGGCTCCCTACTCGAAGTTATTTAGCTAGAATTGGTATTAATGTTGACTCTACTTGCCCAGTATGTAGGAGTTGGGAAGAGGATCAATATCACATTTTTGTGGGATGTCCTATTGCTTTAAAATTCTGGAGAAACGAGTCAATTGACACTAGTACTGTTACCACTCAAAATTGGTTGGCTGACCTTAGAAACCTCACTTCAAATTCTTATAATCGTTACTACTCTGGGTTAGAATTTTTGTCCTTTGCACTATGGAATTTGTGGTTAAATCGAAATCACAACAATATCAATAATACTAACAATGAGCTATCTTACAGTCAAGTGCATCATCGTGTATTAGAATATAAGTTGCTTATATTAAAAGAGCATTGCAAGAGTATTACTAGGATTATCAAAATTCAATGGTTTCCCCCTAGCCCTAACCTTATTAAACTTAATATCGATGGCTCGTATAAACCAAACCAAGCAAGTATTGGTGGAGTATTTCGTAACTCCAAGGGAGATTGGATCTTAGGCTATCAAAAGATAGTCACTGGACAAAATCACACTCATGTTGAACTACTAGGACTTCAACAAGGTTTACTTATCGCATGCCAAAATAATTTTTTTTCCTCTCGAAATAGAAATGGATTCAACAGAAATTATTAACTTGTTAGATAAGCCTACACCCACTTATGCTTCTATCATTGATTCGTGCAGGTTAATGATGACCAAGCTGCAAATGCCAACAATCCGGCATAATTTCAGGCAGGGCAACAAAATAGCCCATCTCTTGGCAAAAGGGGCTCCCTCAGCGTCCAATTCAAATGCAGTTTTCCATCATGCAGTGCCACCTTCTTTCGTCTATGCAGCTTTTCTAGAGGATCGAATGGGCACAAATTTTGCGACTACCATCTCGGATAGTACTTGTCGTGTTTTGTCTTCTTTAGGAAATCTTAATGCACTCTTGTCAATCCTTATGTTCTGTAATAACTCAAATGTGCTGGACCCCACGGGCATCTAAGCAAACAATTTATGTAATCCGCCTTGACTATCATCATTAATATATTATCGTACTTAACCAAAAAAAAAAAGTGATACTGTCCAAATTTTATATAGTTTGATGGTTGTTTCGGGTTAACTCATTGTGTCACGTCATCAAATGGGTAATTATCCAAACCCGTTTAATATTTCACCCTCTAATACTATTACAGTACTATTTTAGGCAAGCAAGCATGTTTTTTTTTTTTTTTTTTTTAACTCTATATGTATTACAGCAGCCTGCTACGAGCACACAGCAGCCATGGAAACAGTGAGTAAAAACACAGCAAAAATAGAAAAGATAAAAAAAGATTGGAAGTCTGTCAGACAGCCATTAGACCATCCCAGCACCCATCATTGGAGCTAAGAACGATCATCTACGGCTCCGTGACCCGAAGGTCATGGTGGCTGTTAATCACGCTCTGGTCAAATGGCCATGATTCATCCACCAGACTTGGTTTCCTGTCTCCTTAGAACTCAAGGATACAGTGGTACGAGCCTATAGAACAGATCCTGTTCAAGTAAGGTCGTGCACTATAGTCCAAGCGCTCAGCCTTAAAAAGAGTATTTCGGTGTTGTGTTTTGCCGATGTGGGACAAACGGACAGCACTTAAGTTTTCTTTATTATAACACCTTTGTTTCTTATATTCCCTTTTTGTTTACTTCCATTTGCAAATAAACGCTGTGATCGAAGTGAAAATTTACTGTACGAACAGATTAAGCATATGTATATATATGCTATATATACATATGGTATGACTTGTCAAGAAGCTGAAACATTAGGAGAAATTACTGTAACTGTTCGTTGCATGAAATGAAGAAATATCGCAAACAAATTGGATCACGCTCAGTTATGCAAGATAATCATATTGATCTCCTTGATTTACATTACCTCCTGACCACAGTACAATCTAACAAGAGTAATGAAAAGACAATAATCACATTTACTACCTTGTAATTGTCACTAATGACCAGATTTCATAACATAATCACTTGCCAATGTACATTTGTTGACTACAGTTCATGCGTCTAATGTTAAGGCAACATCTCTTTCTTTTTGTCTGAAATGTCTGGCATTTAAGCAGACCAGCATATTCTTGTAAGCCAGTGAGCAAATTTATAATCTGCTAGTACTAATTAGGAAGCTTGATAAAACATGCTATCTTCAAATACAGCGATTGTTAAGAAAGAGAATACCACCTAGATTTCAACGTGCAGAGGATGTGCAAAATCAAAAACTGCACCTGGGTTCTGGGGAGAAGGAGAAGCTAAGGCAGCCACATACATAATCGAGGCTGTGGGAATGTTACAGACATAGGTCTTTTCCAGAAGAGTAGTACAATAGTTTTTCATTTAGGTACAGTTTGCAGTTTGGAGCATTATGACCACCAACGAAACTCTATTTACGTTGTTTATGTTAAAGAGGTTATATCTTGTTCACAGGCTGCTGCCCTTCTGAAAATTCTCTGTCCAGGAGCAAGGATTGCCAAAGGGTCATATGTTGATTTCCTTCTAGCAAATGCCTTCCACTGGGGGCCAAAGTGATCTTTCCACTCTTCCTGAGTCTTGTAATTTGGCAAATATTGTTTCATTCCAATATGTGCATTTTCACAATATTTTAGTATCCTTTTGTTCTGAGCTAGAATATGTTCTAGTCCATCCTTTCCTGTTGAAGATGGCATAGCGGAAGATAGGAACGCTATAAGGTAAAAAACATCTTCCTCAGGAGTTACCATTGATGTTCCTGTTCTCCACCTGTAACGGAGATTATTTCAGATAATTAGCAGTAAAAAGCATATTTGTGTAAAAAGATTGTTGTATGAAGAATTTTAATACTTCGATTTGTTGACTGGGTAGATGAGTATAGGACCATTGCTATTGTCAGTTAGAATCTTCCCAAAAACTTGTTGAGCGAAGTCAAGAATCCTGCTTTTTGGTATTAGAAGGTTTAGCCATGGATGAGGAACATCCCACAACCCCTTTTCTTGGAGTTTCATCTCAGAGACATGCACTCTGTCGAGGAATTCCATGTAGGAGACTTCTGATAGGAACAACGTGGATCGGATATAGTTCAACTTTGATAAGAGAATATCAATGTTCTGTTGTATAAATTAGGAAAAAGGTGTCAATATGTGGACATTTTAGGGGAATATTATAATATAAGATTTTAAAGTGTATCACCTGATCAATACTATCTGTGTCTTCTGGATTGAAGTATTTGGCAACTTCTAGGCAGTATAGGACTCTACCTTCAGAACTGAACTTGCTGGCTAGAAGTGGATCTTTAGGATTGAAAGTAGACCTCCAGTTATTCAATATTAATCCAGTTTTGTTGATAATGACAAACCCTTCAACATAGTCGAATGTATCCTGAGATGATATCAAGTGTTCTTGATCACTGGAAAATGTAGGAAAATCTGAATACAGAACTCTAATCCACTTGACCTGTACAATAAGTAGTAAATATTAGCAAAGCAAAATGAGCTTCTTTTTCTGTTTTGTTCCTAAATTAATCTAATGGGAGTTAAATGATTACCTTCTTTGGTGCACTTTCAAGAGCAATTCTTGCCCTAGTTATGATACCAAACTGCCCTAGTCCTCCTAGTACACCATGGAACAGGTCTGCATTCTGTTCCTCGGCACAAGTAATCACCTGTCCTTTACCTACAACAAGACAACGTTTTATTTACTACCATTGAAGAATCCATGTGTTCAGACTGATAAAATGGAGGGGTGTGAACGTCTCCAATTTTTACCGTCCATTAATATTAGGGGAGACCAACTTATGTTTTTTGGTGGATACTTGACTTGTAAGTACTTTAATTTGGCTGTTTACCAGACGTATAGATAAGCCGAAAGTGCTTATAAGCTTGTTTGATCAACTTATAAGCTACTCCTCTTCTAAAATAGTTGTGCATGAACATACCAGTTACAACCTCGAGTTGGTACACGTTATTGATCTGTGGTCCATGTCGGAAAGCTTGTCCACTGATTCCAGCATTAGACAAAGTGCCACCAACTGTGAGGTGAAGATAATCAGTCCAAGATTTAGGAGCAAGCCCAAGTTTAAGACTCTCATGCAGGATATTTATCCAAAGCTCTCCACCAGAAACATCGACATAAGGCATATCCCCAGTCTTGAACTGCATTTCTTGTGCTCGAAGCGATTCCATATTAATCACTAGTCCTTGATAAGCTTGAGCTTGGCCTTCTAGAGAGTGGCCATGGCCTCTAGCAGCAACAGTTAAGTCTGTTGTAGAACCCATCTCAAAGATAAGTTTTATAGTCGAAGAGATATCAGAAACTGATTTTGGGTACAAAACTGCTAATGGAAGGAAGTGGAATCTATTACCAAAATCTTTGGCTGCATGGTCGAAGTTGTCAAAACTAAGGTACCCTTCAAGTTTTAATTTTTTTAATGATAAATCAACCAGTGAGAAGCTTGAAGAGGTAGAAACTGCAGTGGTGGCAAACTGATGATTACGTATGTTGATAGAAGAACTGCATAGTATGAATATAAGTAACTTCAGGAGCATGCACTTTTGCCTAAATAGAAATTGGGGTGGTGACTTCATTGGATCTTCAATATATGGATTGAGAGAAAGGTTGATGCAGATAAAGGAAATCTTGGTTCTTTAATATTTTTGCCTTTTCTTTGAGAGTATAAAGATATGTTGAATGGCTTCAGAAAAAGAAGCTTGGTGTAGAGAATATATAGTTGTTGGTCTAAGCAGTGATAGAGTCAAGAACTCTAACAAAAGGATTTACTTGTGACTTAAAGCAATTTTTGAACCACAAAGCTTCCCCTTAATTATATCAAGGGTGATCAACAACTTAACATATATATACATACACAGTAGTATATACTAATAAGTATATATAGTAATTGTTTTTATACTTTTTCAAGTTTTGACAGTATAATTTTTGACGAACCTCCTTCATCACAGGGAGCTCCGCCCTTGGGTTTGAGGTGTCACTGTCAATAATAAACATTTGTGGTCGGGGATTGCATGTGAAAATTGTATTGTTTGCAAATGGATGCTTTAGGAAAGTCTATTTGATTTTGGCTCTTCTTTTAAAGAAGAAAATTTCACTTATTGTTTGTACTTCTCCCACTGTACCAACTACCATCTAACGGTTTGTCTTATTTCCATTTTGAGTAAATTTTATCTGCAGAACAGGTGGATCAACTAAAAGATCTTTGTCAATTTAGGTCAAGATGACACCATTTCCTTTATAGAAGTCACTTCTGTAAGAAGATTATATGTGCTATTTTTTACATTTATGTTCATTGAATCCTAACTTTTATAGTCATAATGCTTACAATTATTTGCTCATTTTCCCTGTTGTATTCACCCTTTTCAACTTACAAAGGCCACAGTTTTTGAAATTTCACTTCACATGGCAGTGATGCTGATGCATCTTTCATTTTTTCTGTCATCTTGAAGATGACTTTTTGATAGCTCATTCAACCACTAGTATATGTCAGATATATGTTTGATGGATTTTGGTGCTTATTTGAGTGCTTAAAAATGGGGAGGCCCCTACTAAGTTCATTTTTGATGAAACAGGAGTTGTGTATAGTGGTGGTCCTGAGCTTGTCATTCTGGAAGGGGTATAAAAATATTTTACCTTTTTTTCTAGGACTCGGGGTAAGAGAGATAATAAGAAAACAAGAGCTGTGAAAATGAATCTTGTGTTTACCTCGATCGATACCACCATTTTTTATAGTGAACCATCCTTGGCTTCACTTTAGATGAGTCCTCTGATGAACTATGCGACGATGGTGGGTGATCGAGTCAAGAAGGCTTTGATGACTTAAGGTTTATATTAGCGAAAGAGAGTGAGTGGAAGAAAGGGCAACCGTTGGCACGATCATCCAATTCTGACTCCTGTGCCAATATATTCTTATTTCTGCTAAATAGATTACATTCTTATGCAATGAACATTCCCAGATTTTATTAGTCTATCACATCATTGAGCACGTTATGTGAAAATGGGATGCTAATTTATAGTAATCTGACTGAATTTACTAGTGTGAAATTGCAAACAACTAATGTTTGGTCTTTAGGTACGGTGGATTAAAATATGAATGGTTTAGCTGAGTCACCAATGCATAAACTTCGATTCTTAGAACACAAAAATGGATTTGACATCAGTATGGAGACATCAAATACATAACTGTTTGAAAACTATATTAGCTATTAGGTTGAAATGTGACATTTTCTGGACATTAACCAAATACACTTATTTTTCATTTCTCAGAAATGATTTTCTCGTTGAACGTATCGGTTTAGTTTATTATAATCTTGGTATATACCCTATAGTTAAATTACCATTTTGTTGGTGTTTAGTAAACATAGAATATCGGTTAAATAGTGACTTCTGTTGGTATTGACCCACGCAGTGGCAGAGACACCCACCGCTACACCAAAAATTTCCTTAATTATATGTGTATGAAGAATACACATAAAAAAAAAAAAATCAAAATCACATATACAATGTGTCGAGAAAAAATAAATATTGGCGAGTTAGGGAGTAAGGTCGTGAAGCCAACAAAATCGTAGATTCAAACCGACTTTGAAGGCAATATCTGCTGATATATATTGCTTGTACAGAATTTTGAGTTCGCCACTGTTTGGAAGTATTAGGAGCCTGGGTATTAGCATTCAAAGTAAGTATAGCAAAGCCAGAGAGAGCAGACATAAGTGGACACTGATATAAATGGAAGTTTTGACTTAAAAAACACTAAAATCCAACCAATCGACTCGATGATCTGTCTTGTGGTCTTGATCCCAAATTCCCACCAGTCGGATCACTTTTCTTCTTAAAATACTTCTGAGTTGCTTTCTTTCTTTTGCCAAACAGTGTACTATAATTGTTATCCCATTTCCTTTGTTCCTTCAACACTTCATATATCGCCACTCTCGTGCTTTAGAATGTAGTGAAAGTACAAGAGGGGGGTGAATTGTATTTTCTTTAAAAAATTTCTTAGTCGACTGCTTTACCAAGACAGTCGACTAATACTGTAGCAGAATAAAAATATGAAATAAACTGTGCAGTAATTAAAATGCAGAATATAAAATTATCACGACCCGTTTTTCGAAACGAGCTATGACCGGCACCCGGTACCTTAGCTTGACCGAGCGAACCACTTGTACTTATCTATCCTGTCTTAACCCTGAGGATACATGCAACTCAAATAATTCTCTTAAACATAAATAGTCTGAAAAATAATACTAATATTCTTAAGAAAATATCATTCTTGAAAATACCACAGTCAAATTACGTTTCTGTGTAAAACAATGCAAGACCGGGCCACAAACCCAAAATACTAGACTGTCTATGAAGCCTCTACTGATAAACTGACGCACTGCGCAGGACATGAGCTCCCTGGCTAGTTCACGACGAAATAAATAATTAAATAAGCTGACTCGAAAGGAAAGTACTCCACGAACGAAAGCGGAGCTCACCAATAGCACTGGAAGTGAGGGGAAAATCCTAGCCTGTCGCCTGAGTATCTGCAACACCGGTTCCTACGTTGCGCAATAGGACAACGTAGGTTCCCAAAAGAGAACGTCAGTACACCACGGCGGTACTCAGTGAGTCTCAACGACCCCCCCACTAAAGCGGGGAACGAGACTTTTAAAAGAAACTTGAAATGCACACAACTCGTAAACCATGATAATATAAAATATTTAAAGAAATTGAAATAACTTAAAATAATAAAATTCTGAACTTTAAACATAGATATATATATATATATATATATATATATATATATATATATATATATATATATATATATATATATATATATATATATATATATATATATATATATATATCGTTTCTTTACCTTTTTGGGGAGTACCAATTAACTCTGACATAACATGAATACATAAAGTCACCGTGTGATCGGCACGGGTTCGATCCCCGCCTGATCGAATAGGCCCCTTCACCGTGGCGCCACACAGTTCCAGGTGATAGCATGCTGCGCGTTTCGTGTCGTGGCCGTGTCAGGCAAATCTTATACTAAACTCCCACTCTGGCACGAGTAGTTTCGGGGTCAACATTAACCATCAATGGTCACGAAGCCCTTCTCAGAATCTCAAGGTAACTCCCAAAATATTTTTATAAAACTCTACTTGACCACTGTAGGGTCCAATACGTTTCTTGAACATAATCCATGAACATAAACTATAATTTCTTAAGTAAACTTGACATAAATATATGAAGGGATTATTCAATATAATTCAAGTAATTCTCTAATCCATAAAAGAAAACTGGACATATAATATAACGTAAATTATCATAACAAAATATGAAAATCAATACATATAACTCAAGGATAGACTCATGAATGATAACTTGAATGAGGTTTAGCTAATATGCACTCTCTCGCTCCAATTAAGTACATATTAACTCTTTAAGACATTTTATCAAACACTTGGTAGGCGGGATTTTGTGAGTAAAACCTCTTTAGTAAAGGGTTATATCAACTCACCTCGATTGTTCCTCGAGCCTAAACGTGGCTCCACACGACGTACTTCACGTCACCAACCAACTACAACAACCATCAGTTTATATAATCAATCCCAAAGTTTTAATCTTTTCCCCAATTCAAGAACTTAGGTTCAACCCTTAAACTTCTAGATTTTGAGGAAAATTTTCTATTAATATAATCCAATAAGATGCTAAATTTTTGTAAATAATGAATTTATAATTGTCACGGGTTCGCAAAAGAGAAGTCGTACCTCTGTAATTGCTTCAAAGTGGGAACGAAACCAATGCTCTGTTTCAGTCACGAAAGGGAGTCACGAAAGGGAGTATGTACTGGGAGTCGTTTGGTTCTTATTTACTCCCCTTGCCCTCATTATTTTAGTATTAACTTTTTCCTAGTATACATATTAGTTTAGTACTAGGAAAACAAAAGGGACAAAGTTTTGCACTCCCTAATGCTTGCATCTTATCTATAGGATTTGCACATTTGGCTAAACTTAAAATTGGGTTTAGTTTTTGTCCGTTTGTAATTTATTACTTCAACTTTAAATATAGTTAAATATTTGTACTTTATCTATAATAAATATTGTAATATACCACGGACCTCATCATTATATATGAAACGACTTTGCGTAAATATTTCTCACGCCAATAAGTGTTCGAAAACTTAAATTTTTTTTTTTTGAGGAACGTCACAAAAATTGACACAGTGATATTTTATACTGGTTCGGAACCAATGTGGTATCCTAATCCAGTCCCCTTGGGTTGCAAAGGAGTTATCTCTTTAGCTCTTTGATCTTGGTTACAAGGTTTGTGGTTTTCCTCGTTCACCACCAACGATCTACAAGTTTGGTTTTGACACGCTCACCAACAACGCAGTGATGGTTTATCGCTAACCAAAAACGTCTTTCCCTGATGGTTTTTCCAACACGCTCACCAACAACGGACTTGTCTGATTTATAGCTAATCAGACCAACTTCTTGACACAACTATTACCTCTACCCCAACTCTCTTTCTTTTCTTTTCGTACACTAGTAGACTCTCAAGAATACAGTGATTGTAATAAGTAAAAGCTAAGAGAAATGTAGAATGTCAATAGAAGCGTATCTTCTCAACTAGTGACTTCTTGAATTTATAGAGTGAAACTTGAACTAGTTGTTGAGACTTTCCTTGATAGCAGCCTTCAAATTGATTTGCTTGATTGTATCCATAACAAATGTTGATTGATAATCAATCCAAGAGATATAATCAACCCAAGAGAATTGATCCTCAAAAAGGGTAGGATCTTTTTTGAGAATAAGGGAAGAACTAATTTTCCAACATAAATATTCTTGAATAACTTTTCGTAACTGTGGATCCTTGATTGAGTATTTACGTTGCAGACTTCTAGGACTTGATACTCTTGATTCCGCAATAGATTGAGGTTGATTACACTAATAATTGTAATGCCATTGGAGACCACCGTTTTCCATATATAATGCCTTGGTAGTAGGAATATAATTTTAGTCCTTTAATATCAAATCTTTTGCCTTCTGAGTGCATCACGTCTGCTTCCTTTTTCTTTGCTTCCCATAATTTAATAATATAGAAAAGTACTCTTTTCATTGGATGAAAATAAATACTTTTCATCTTCAAATTTGATTCTCATTGCTTCCTTGATTGCCATGCTGAACATATGTATTTCTTTGTAACTTTGTCATGTATATTGAACCTCTCTTATATGCGTCTGCTCTTGCCACAATCATATTGAAGATATCGTCTTTCTATAAATCAATATTGTAATAAATCTTTCCTTTCTTGGCTTGTAATAAATCCCAATATATTTCTTCCATATAGAACTTTTACCAAACTTGTATAGCAAGAATACTTAATATTCTTTCCATAAAGTGAAATACCAATAATGGTATTCTTCCAATATATTGCTTTCATAGATTAGAAGATCTTCATCTCCATGAGCAAGCCTATACAAAAATACATTAATCACAAGTAAGTGTTCATTGTCTAAAATAACTTGGTTTGTTATCATCAAAATCAATAGATGAAACCTTGAGGCTAACAATCTCCCCCCTTTTGATGATGACATACCACCATGTACAAAACATACATTAAGTGAGAGCTCCCCCTTACTCTATGCATCTTATCCAAAGCTCATGGTTTGTACACACTATTTTCTCCCCCTTTGACATTATCAAAAAGGTGGACAATCTTTTGCAAGTATTCAAGCATCAAAACCATTTAAAAAGGATGTAAAATACAATGCACATATTTAATTAAATTAAGTAGATTATCATGACCTTTTAATGAGATAAATAAATAAATAGATCAAAGATGATAAAAAGATGTGAACTTCCCTGAATCAGTGAACTCCCCCTAAGTGTGTGCACTTCGATCTTTGGAGCTAAGCACGACAGTAGGTAGATGCTCCCCCTTACTTCATGTTCTCTCCTTATATCCTGTCTTAAAATGCTACCAAAGCAAATGTCTTGTACAGAGAAATATCATTCCCTTTTGTCATTATCAAAAGGGTGGAATATAAAGTGTAGTCAACTACAGAACTTGTAATAGACAGATACGATACAGTCAACTGGAGACTTCTATTATGGACTCATAACTCGAAGCATTAACTTATATTCAAATCCCAAACATGTAACAGATCCACAAACTGAAAATATCCCTACATCTTACTAAGGATCATAATTCATAAGCAACTAAGGATCATACTTCATAGGCAAGTGATTCATCTTGGACATATAAATCAACTAAGAATAACAGAATATCATCATTTGAGAATAAAAAAAAATCATTGAGAACATATGCTTCTACAACTCGAGTAGGTGAGAAAATATATAGGTAAAGCTTGACTTAAATGAGAAACTTTGAGACATGTCTGATCAATCAAAACATTTCTAGCCATTTAAGCACATATGACATAGACGAGCATTTAGAATCAAATGACCAATTTTTAGAGAGACTAGAACTTCCATATGCTAGAAGCCACATAGAATGAGGTAAGCATATAAAAGTCAATTGAATAGTATGTATTTAATTTTCACCATGAAAGGATACACCTTATCCACCATTTCCATACCAAGTATTTTCCTCAATGTGAAAAAACATTCGCATGGTAAATTTTTCTTACCTAAGGGGAACATACATATTACCCTTCATCTAATGGCATAGAGTGAGTTGTTGACTCTGGTGATATTCCATTGAAGTTCATGCGCACCAACTTTTCACGGAGAAATAATCCACCCTTAGCTATATAAGGCAAAGGAACTTTGCTTATCCTTTTTCATAGCACGAATGAGATATAAAAGAACTTGCTAGAACAATAGAGCCGCTCTTTTCATATCACTTTACCATCTGCAAGGCGTGTATGTGAGAGTATCCTACTAGATCAATCAGTTAGTTCTTGGATACAGTAATAAGCCAAAACTTTGGATGCCAACAATGATCATTTCGTGAGAAATTTATAATGACTCAATAGGATAAACAAATCATTACAAAATAAATTGTAGAGAGTCAATTATACCTCGATACCTCATTTAATTGAATCACTTACCAATCTTCTCCTTTGCAATAAGAAAGTGAATCTCACTAGAGCATGTACATGAATTTTCCATACATACTCTCTTGAGTAGTTCCTTTGAGTATTTGGCTTTATTGAAGAAGCTTCTTGCTTGCTTGTATGGAACTTGAAGAAGAGGGCTAATTCTTCATCATGCTCATCTCGAAATTGATCATCTCAAAGAAGCTTAGTAAATTCTTCAATCAATTTTCATTAGTAATATCAAGAATGCAATAAGCTTTACAAATATCAACAAGAGTAATTTTATAAAAGAGAAAAGAACTTTCTTGTTGTGTGAAACCTTGGGCTACAAGTCTACCCGTGTTTCTCACAACCTTACCCTTCATTCAAGTTCGAATCTGAATACTCAAGATTGTAGTATAGTTGACTTGATAATAAATCCCCGTACCTGGTCTTTTGCAATTTCTTTTCAGTTCTTCCGAGAATGAAGAAGTGTATGATACACTACTTAATACTCCTTCATGGATCCTCCATTTCAACTTGCACAAATATCATTTTATTGCTTGGTGTCTAACTTGTGCCCTTCAACTTCAATTTACACTTTTGCTCAAGATAATATTAGTAAAAGAATAGTATCCATAGGTTTCTATTCAACTAACATTCTGAAAAGAGTTAAGGAAATGTAAGTAAAAAATTTGAATCTTACCAATACTGTCCTTACCATGATGGAGAATACGTTTATGCGGCAAAGAGGAGGAAACTGATTTTCCTGCCTTTCTATATCTCATGTGAATAATTCTCCAAGATAGATTCAGAGATAATTATATCATGAAGCAAATGGTAATAACAAGACTTTTAACATAGAGTATTAAACATATGGTTATCAACCAATGTTAGTGAGTCAACCATAGTAAAGAGCAATACCTCACATGTTTCATTTTTGAGCCAAGAGGAACATGAGAAAAATATCAGGGGCTCAAAATAGATAATCTTTAAACTTACCTCAATGACCTCAGATGTATTACATAAATTGATCAAACATATAATTTAAGTAAGGCCAGGATAGTCAAAACACATACCTTTTCTTTTCCAACATTCGCATCTTTAATATAGCCAAATGTATTGTGTGTCGAATGTCCTTATAAAAAATAACTTTCTTGCACTTGAATAAAACATTAATATTCTAACCAAGGAAGTATGTATCACAAGTGATTCAATTCAACAATTATCTTAAGCACAAAGTTATGAATCAAGCGTGTGTGATATAAAAAGAAGTTGGCATGCTTGCTTAACTAATATGACATGTTTCATGTTAAATATGCAAGACATAATATTCATATATAAAGCATCTATAATATGGATATTGACTTTTTCATTTCAATCAGATTACTAATAAAGAGCAGAGAGTCAACTCAAACCAGGTTAGTCGACTGTACTTAAACCAATTGAGATGTCCAATTTCAGTACAGTTGGAAGAACTTGAATGACCTTGATCAGCCTCTATGCACTTACCATTTATTCTCTTTAAGGCTGGACTCAAGGAGTTCCTGCAAAACATATTAGTTTGTTTTTGGTACCCAATTCTCTTTGGGTCCTTCATGGTTAGTAACATGTGTAGGAGATGGTGCATGTATTTGTTAGGGTCTCCAAACACATTTCGATCTTATATGATCTCTAGAATAATTGCATGTATATGCTTTATGTCCAGAATTACCACAATAATAACATGTAATATAAGAGGCAGAGTGTTTACCTGTGGATGCCGAGTTAGTCCACTTGAGATAGTTTTGAGTCGACTTATCTGTTGTGAGGTGTCTGCTAGTAGATCCCTTCTTAGTTGACTTGGAGCTGTTATAGAACTGAGTCAACTTATCTGATCGAATACGGTACTGGCTAGAGGATTTTTGCAATTTGTTGATTTGTTTGCGTAGCTCAGAATTTTCTTCATGAAGTAAGACACTTTCACTCTCATATTCTTGAAGATAAGTTTCCAAATCTTTCTTTTCTTCTAGAAGTAATTTATTTTTAATTTGATACCCTTCAAGGCGAATGGTCTCCTCTTTCTCCTCTTCTTGAAGTAACTTATTTTCATTCTGAAATTTTTCAAGCCGAATATCCAAGTCTTTCTTTTCTCTTTTCATCTTCTTGAGTTCTTTGAAAAGTTTTTCTACATCATCTAGAACATTGTCTAAGTCTTCTTGAAGCACGAGGCAATTATCACATTCAAAAGAACTTGTCTCACTAGTTTCATTATTGGCCATGAAACAAATGTCAGCCGGTTCTTGATCGCTTTCATCTCCAGATTTGTCAAGAATTGACTTGACTACATTCTCCTCATTTTCATTGTAAGTCCCTTCATAAGTTGTTTCCAACTTATCCCATATCTCCTTTGCAGTTTTACAACTTGAGATCTTGTCATATTCTTCTTCACTCATAGCACAATAGAGCAAGTTAATTGCTCTAGCATTGGTTTGCATAACATCAAGTTGTTCCTTCGAGTACCTAGTTGTAGAATTGGATTTGGTACCTTTAGATTTCTTTCTTCCACCATTTGGAATGGGTAGAGGTCCATCCTGGATGACTAGCCAAGCTTGGTAGTTAATAGATTGCACATAAATTCTCATTCTTGACTTCCAATAGCCGTATCGTTGTCCATTGAAGTATGGCGGCCTATTAGATGAATATCCTTCTTGAAGGATCTCCCCCATGATTTGATAATCTCCCATGGATCTTTACTCACTTGCTGTTAGGCAAAAATAAAGATGTGAGACGTGGCTCTGATACCAATTGAAAGTACAAGAGGGGGGTGAATTGTATTTTCTTTAAAAAATTTCTTAGTCGACTGCTTTACCAAGACAGTCGACTAATACTGTAGCAGAATAAAAATATGAAATAAACTGTGCAGTAATTAAAATGCAGAATATAAAATTGACACAGTGATATTTTATACTGGTTCGAAACCAATGTGGTATCCTAATCCAGTCCCCTTGGGTTGCAAAGGAGTTATCTCTTTAGCTCTTTGATCTTGGTTACAAGGTTTGTGGTTTTCCTCGTTCACCACCAACGATCTACAAGTTTGGTTTTGACACGCTCACCAACAACGCAGTGATGGTTTATCGCTAACCAAAAACGTCTTTCCCTGATGGTTTTTCCAACACGCTCACCAACAACGGACTTGTCTGATTTATAGCTAATCAGACCAACTTCTTGACACAACTATTACCTCTACCCCAACTCTCTTTCTTTTCTTTTCGTACACTAGTAGACTCTCAAGAATACAGTGATTGTAATAAGTAAAAGCTAAGAGAAATGTAGAATGTCAATAGAAGTGTATCTTCTCAACTAGTGACTTCTTGAATTTATAGAGTGAAACTTGAACTAGTTGTTGAGACTTTCCTTGATAGCAGCCTTCAAATTGATTTGCTTGATTGTATCCATAACAAATGTTGATTGATTATCAATCCAAGAGATATAATCAACCCAAGAGAATTGATCCTCAAAAAGGGTAGGATCTTTTTTGAGAATAAGGGAAGAACTAATTTTCCAACATAAATATTCTAGGACTTGATACTCTTGATTCCGCAATAGATTGAGGTTGATTACACTAATAATTGTAATGCCATTGGAGACCACCGTTTTCCATATATAATGCCTTGGTAGTAGGAATATAATTTTAGTCCTTTAATATCAAATCTTTTGCCTTCTGAGTGCATCACGTCTGCTTCCTTTTTCTTTGCTTCCCATAATTTAATAATATAGAAAAGTACTCTTTTCATTGGATGAAAATAAATACTTTTCATCTTCAAATTTGATTCTCATTGCTTCCTTGATTGCCATGCTGAACATATGTATTTCTTTGTAAATTTGTCATGTATATTGAACCTCTCTTATATGCGTCTGCTCTTGCCACAATCATATTGAAGATATCGTCTTTCTATAAATCAATATTGTAATAAATCTTTCCTTTCTTGGCTTGTAATAAATCCCAATATATTTCTTCCATATAGAACTTTTACCAAACTTGTATAGCAAAAATACTTAATATTCTTTCCATAAAGTGAAATACCAATAATGGTATTCTTCCAATATATTCCTTTCATAGATTAGAAGATCTTCATCTCCATGAGCAAGCCTATACAAAAATACATTAATCACAAGTAAGTGTTCATTGTCTAAAATAACTTGGTTTGTTATCATCAAAATCAATAGATGAAACCTTGAGGCTAACATGTAGCACACAATGAAACACAAAAGCATGAATATTCTTTTGTTGTTTCTAACGATCTTTATGTTGCTAGACATTTTAATGTATCTTTGGAATATTGAGATTCTAACTATTGATGTGGGATTTTGTTGAATAAATAGCTAGAACTAAACCAGCTGTGGTTAGTAGTTAGTTAAGTTAACTAGTCAGTTAGCTTAGAGTAGTTAGTGTTAGTTAAGTCAGTTAGAGTAGCAGTTAGCATAGTCGACTATATATATCCATACAGCTGTAAGAATAGAAGACTTTGTATCTTTTTTCCATTTTCTAGATAATGAGAATCTGTTGATTTCTCTCTCCTCCTTTCTTAGCTTGCTCACTAAGCTTTCCTCTTCTTCTTAGCTTCCGCTATGTCTTAGCTCATTCATGGCTGCTAACGTGGTATCAGAGCACAAGGAGACGACCTCTATTCCCTGAAGACATTGATCCACAAGTAGTTGCGATCATCTCAATTCACAAGTAAGATCAAATCATTAGGGTTTAGTTTTCACAGGCCAATTTTTTTTATTTCTTCAAATTATCTGTTCTGTTTGTCAATTTCAGTCAAAAATGACAATTGTTGGTGACAATAACAATGAGAGGACTACTGGATCTGCAAACTCTGGTGATGTGAGTATCGATTACACTCATCCTCTGTTTCTACAGCCTAATGACACTCCAGGTATATCTCTGGTCTCCATTCAGTTAACTGGATCAGAAAATTATGCCCTGTGGAGTCGCTCTATGCGCATTGGTTTATTAGGAAAAAGTAACCTAGGGTTTGTGGATGGGACACACACAAAGAATAAATTTGATGAATCTCTCCATGACCAGTGGGAAAAATGCAATGCGGTTGTACTGTCCTGGATTATAAACACTGTTGGTAAAGACTTGCTTACTAGCATAGTGTATGCCTCTAATGCTCACAAAGTGTGGGTAGATTTGAAAGAAAGATTTGATAAAGTCGATGGATCGAGAATCTTCCAACTTCATAAGGAAATTATAACCCTAAGCCAAGGGACAATGATTGCAACTAACTACTTCTCTCGTTTGAGGGATTTGTGGGATGAATTTGATGCATTAATGCTCTTCCCTAGCTGTGCGTGCCCTGAATCCAAGAAATATGCAGAACATTTTGACTATCAGAGACTACTTCAGTTTTTAATGGGTCTCAATGACTCTTACTCCCAATCCAGAAGCCAAATAATGATGATGATCCCTATGCCTTCTGTGAACAAAGCCTATTCCTTGATAGTTGCAGTAGAAAGTCAAAGGATTGTAGCAAATTTCACTCAGGCCTCACAAGATGTTGTTCAACTAAGTGACACCTTAGAAGCTACAGCTCTATATAGTCAAAGGGGTGGTAAAACAGGAAGAAATTACAAGGGCAAGAAGAGCTCATTAGTCTGTGATCACTGTGGCTGGAAAGGCCACACCAGAGAGGGATGCTATAAACTCATTGGCTATCCTGAAGATCACAAGTTCAGAAAAAACCAGAACAGAATGGATATGGTAATCAGAACAGTGGAGGAAGCTCCTATACAAATCATGCTGGACATCCTAGCTCTTTGATTCAGAACAACAGCAGTGCTGGCATCCCTGCCTATGGAGGACACTCCCTCAGATCTCCTGAGTTTATGCCTTACAGAGATCATATGCATGCTGCTCATTATGGTAGTGTTGGAGGCTATCCACAAATGATGATGTCTCAGTCTAGTGCACCTGCCTCATTTTACTCTCAGTCTCCAGTCCCACCTACCTCACCAGCCCCATACTTCTCACCTGAGCAGTACCAACAGATAGTGCAGATGCTGTCTAAAGGCAACAATGATGAAGCTTCCTCTAGCAAGGCAGCAGCAGGAGGTAGTCTGACTGCCCTTATGTCACAATTTGAGGAAAATTATACTTGGATAATTGATACAGGTGCCTCTAACCACATGTCATCTAATCTAAAGCTGATAAGTAAGTGTCATCCTCTAGCTAAGGCATACCAAAGTAAAGTTCAACTACCTACAGGAAGTGCAGTGTCTGTATCTCATGCTGGTAGTTCCTATATACTCAAAGACCAGGAAATCTCAAATGTGCTATATATTCCTGACTTTAAGTACAACTTGCTATCAGTATCCCAGCTTACCAAGGAACTAAGATGCTCAGTGGTGTTCTTTCCTGACTTCTGCTTATTTCAGGACCTCTACAGTGGTCAGGTCAGGGGGATTGGTAAAGAAACTCATGGACTGTATGTGATACAAGGACAACAAGCAGTGGCTCAAGCTCCCAGCTCCCAATTACCTAGTATGAATAAGACAGTGAACTGTGCAGGTCATGTAAATATTCCTGCATCTAGTACACTATGGCATAGAAGATTAGGACATGCTCCCTTAGAAGTTTTAAAGAGACACGCTGAGCTTAGCCCCTTGCAATCTGATGTCTCTCATCATTGTACTGTATGTCCTTTGGCCAAGCAAACAAAATTGCCATTTCAACTGAGTACTACTTCTACTAAATCTGTGTTTGACTTGCTTCATTGTGATATTTGGGGACCTTATAGAGTCCCAACCTATGATGGTAAGAGGTATTTTCTAACAGTGGTGGATGGCTACTCTAGGTATACTTGGATTTTTTTGATGAACACCAAGTCAGACACTCTAGTAGTAATGAAAGACTTCATTCTTAAAATTCAGAATCTGTTTTCAGTCATAGTAAAGGTGTTGAGAACTAAAAATGGCTGTGAGTTTTTCAGTAGTGACTTCAACACCTTGCTGACTACATTAGGGATAGAACATCAAAGCACCTGCACCTACACTCCTCAGCAGAATGGAGTTGCAGAAAGGAAGCACAGAAGTATCCTTGACATGGCTAGGTCACTCAGGTTCCAAGAAGCTGTGCCTCTCAGGTTTTGAGGTGAATGTGCTCTAACTGCAGTCTATCTCCTCAACAGATTGCCCACCAGGGTAATTCAATTCAAGACCCCATTTGAGATGCTGTATCATCATCCTCCATCTCTGGATCACCTTAGGGTATTTGGCTGTCTGGGCTATGCAGCTTGCCCAAAGATCACAGACAAGTTCTCCTCCAGAGCCATTCCAACAGTGTTGTTAGGATACTCTACCACTCAAAAGGGATATAAAATGTATGATCTGCACTCCAAAACCTTGTTCATCAGTAGGAATGTTGTATTTAAAGAAGACCAGTTTCCTTTCAAATAGTTAAACTCTATTGGAACCCCTATGTTTCCTGTTCTGGAACTCCCCACTGTATGTCCCATAGACAGTGTGTCTTCATCCTCCAGACACACTGAAAATTCCCCTCCTGCAGTGTCCACACCTGAGCCAACATCTGATCAGCCCTCTCTCCTTGGTAACCACTCAGAAGACCCTATAGAACCTGAAACTGGAGTACCTCTTGAAGCACCTATACCTGATACACTAGCTGCAGGAAGAACCCCAAGAGTCAGAAAAACACCTGCCTGGTTGCAAGACTTTGTGGTTACAAGACCTAAGAGCTCACAATGCTCCTATCCTATGTCCTCCTATGTCAGCTATGACCATGTGTCATCCTCCTTCAAGCAAGCCTTAGCAGTATATTCAGAGTTATCTGAGCCTAAGTCATTCAAAGAGGCAGCTGCAGACCCCAGATGGGTAGAGGCTATGAGAAATGAGATTTTTGCACTTGAAGAGAATTATACCTGGAGTATTGTAGATCTTCCCCCAGGAAAATCTCCTATAGGGTGCAAGTGGATCTTCAAAATAAAATATAAAGCTTCAGGTGAAGTTGAAAGATTTAAAGCCAGGCTGGTTGCCAAAGGCTATAGTCAGTAGGAGGGGCTTGACTACACAGAGACATTCTCTCTTGTAGCCAAGATGGTTACAGTGAGGTCTGTTATAGCCATTGCAGCATGAAGGTACTGGTACATCTATCAGATGGATGTACACAATGCCTTCCTAAATGGTGATCTTATAGAAGAGGTGTACATGACTATTCCTGATGGGTTTTCCAGACAGGGGGAGCATAGAATGGTCTGCAAACTACATAAGTCCCTGTATGGCCTTAAACAGACTCCTAGACAGTGGAACATGAAGCTTACAGAGGCATTGATTCAGATGAAATTTGTGCAAAGTCACTTTGACTACTCATTGTTTACCAGGAAAACTAATAAAGATATAGTGGTGATACTGGTCTATGTTGATGATCTACTAATAACTGGAAACAATCAGACACTCTTACACACCACCAGGGAGGAGTTACAACAGAGGTTCAAAATGAAAGATCTAGGAGAACTCAAGTTCTTCTTGGGAATTGAAGTAGCCAGGTCAGAAGAAGGCATTCTAATGAACCAAAGAAAATATGCTCTTGAGTTAATTGCTGAAACTGGGTTGGGTGGTTCTAAGCCTGCTGGAACACCTCTTGAACTGAACCTAAAGCCGACATCTGTGGAATTTGATAAGGTGGTGCAAAACAAATACACAACAGGTGACAAAAGACTCAAGGATCCAGGATTATATCAAAGGCTTGTGGGGAGGTTGCTGTATCTGACAATGACCATACCTGATCCGTCTTTTGCACTCCAAACACTTAGTCAGTTCATGCATTCTCCCAAGCAGTCTCATATGGATGCAGCTCTGAGGGTGGTAAGGTATATCAAAGAAGCTCCTGGTCTAGGACTATTGTTGCCAGCTAAACACACTAATCGACTGATGGCCTTTTGTGATTCAGATTGGGGGGCTTGCTTAGAAACTAGGAGGTCTGTTACAGGGTATCTAGTGAAGTTTGGGGGTGCCTTAATATCTTGGAAATCCAAGAAACAGGACACTGTCTCAAGAAGTTCAGCTGAAGCTGAATTCAGGAGTATGGCTTCATGTGCAATTGAAGTAACTTGGTTAGTAGGATTGTTTAATGAGCTGGGAATCAGACTACAACTTCCAGTGGAGCTCATGTGTGACAGCAAAGCTGCAATTCAAATAGCTGCCAATCCAATATTTCATAAAAGAACAAAACATATTGACATTGATTGTCATTTTGTAAGAGAAAGAATCTGGAGCGGGTTACTGAAGACAGACTATATCTCTACCAGGATCCAGCTAGCTGACATTTTAACAAAGGGGTTAGGAAAGCACCAGCATGACTTCTTGTTATCCAGTCTGGGAGTGAAGAACATATTTGAACCATCAGCTGGAGGAGGGGTGTTGAATAAATAGCTAGAACTAAACCAGCTGTGGTTAGTAGTTAGTTAAGTTAACTAGTCAGTTAGCTTAGAGTAGTTAGTGTTAGTTAAGTCAGTTAGAGTAGCAGTTAGCATAGTCGACTATATATATCCATACAGCTGTAAGAATAGAAGACTTTGTATGTTTTTTCCATTTTCCAGTTAATGAGAATCTGTTGATTTCTCTCTCCTCCTTTCTTAGCTTGCTCACTAAGATTTCCTCTTCTTCTTAGCTTCCGCTATGTCTTAGCTCATCCATGGCTGCTAACAGATTTCATTTAAAAGTTTAAGTCGTTAGAGAGGGTGCACCCTTTTATTATATATTCAACATGTCCTCTCATATGCCTGTGATCTCTATGTGCTTTGATATTATATTAAATTGTGTGACCATCTTATTTTCTTAAGTTGTTATGGAGAACATACTTGTTTTATGTCTTAAATACTTTAACTGCTTAATGATAAGAGGACATATTAAATCATCATGAACGGCCACACTTTTACGCAACACTTTCATTCTTCATTATGGTCCAAGGATATCATAAAAAGCTTCAACAAAAGCGAGAAAACTTAGAATTTGATGAGCCTATATTATCATGCTTCTGGTTCTGGCTGAAGAAAGATAATTATGTTATTGCTAGTTGTTTATTTTAAACCAAAGCAAAATGCATAAAACCCTCTTTTAACTTTATGGTCTTTACTGTGCATCAGGGATATCAACATCTCGATGTTGGCTGTCGGGGTTGTTTGTCTAAGAAAATATTACTCTTATGTTTCTTTTCTTTTTTTCTAAATTTTTTTTTAATAGTCTAGCTGGTTGGCTACATGAACGTTTACCTTATTGGCGAGGGCTATATTTCTTATTAGATAATGCATTTCTCACGTTCGTTGTGCAAGGATATCCAATAAATTTATAATGTCGGGCCTCTCCATACATTGCCTTAAAGTTATTGGATGGTCAAACTCTTCCACATTCCTTACTTTGTAATCTCTTCTCCTATTTCCCTTTCTACTAATGTAAAAACAATTCTTAGTATTTTTTTAAATAATTAAGTAATATAATTTGTCTGCATCCAATATATGGCCCCAAATAAATGAATGTTAGATATGTCTCTAACATATAATTAAACAAAATTTAGCATTTATAGTAGTAAAGTGACGTGTGTTCTGATTCTGCTATTATAGTTAAATTACCTAATTTGGTGTAATACTATTAAATGTTAGTCTTCAAATAAATTTTGTAGTCTTGGTTTGTCCCCGAAAAGGATCCAAAGCTGAAAGGCTAGTCTAGCAACATAGATTGGCTATGGCTTCCTGGATTCCCTGCAATTTGAGCCGACCATTGTGTCCTTCTTTTCCTTAGCACTTACCAGCAGCTATTTTTGAGATAATTTATCTGTATTTATTGACGCGACTTTAGTTAAAAAATGAACATGTAACAGTGGTGATGCCCGATCATGAAACTATTTGTTGAACGTCTGATGACACTTTGTTTCGATATAAACTGCAATAACGTGTCTCTTTTGATCCTGGCTACACTTGAGGACTTCTTACTCCAACAGTTTCAAGAGTTTCAGCTAAATGCATGTATCAAAGTAAATGTGAAAGTAAATAGTACTTAATTAGGTGAAGTTAATGTTGAATGGTGATCTGATTCTTTAATGGTCGTCAAGATGGTTAATTAATGGAGAAGTACAATTCCTCCTTTGACTTCTTACTTATGTGAAGTTAATATGTTGAATCTGATTCCTTAATAATTATCAAGGTGGTTAATTGATAAATAGAACTTCCTTGGCAAGTCGCAGATGTTATCAAACATGTTAGAAGATTGATTATCCGAACGGCGAGGGCGAGGGTTAAATTTGTTGAACTTATGATTGTATATTGTTGAGTATTATCTGCTTTAGTGGTAACTTTCTCTTGATAAGATAATTACATTGCGACTAGCGAGCTAGGGTTTCCTCCTCTTTTCATTATATTCTACTAATTCACTACAAAAAAGTGGTTTTAAGGTTGACCGGTATGGGATATTAGCGACAAAATAATGAAGAAACTAAGCAACGACGAGAAGCATGTGATGTGATGAAATTAAGTAATTTAACGACTAGGGGGTTGTGTAGCTAATTCAGTTTCATTTTTCTCTCTGTATGACCTCACCAATATCCAAAGCGTATAAGCAGCTATTATTAGAAGTGTCGCGACAATTAGCAACTTGCCTTAAGTTGAGATCTTTACATAACATATATAAAATTAAATGAATAAAGAGAGTACTTACTTCCCAAAATTTGATATTTTCAATACAAATCATATCATACTCTAAAAGGAAAATATTAGACTATAACATTCATATTCCAACACCTTAATTTAGCATATGATGTCTCGTCAAAGTTATCATTACTTCTTGAAAGATTTGATATATGCAAGTAGCCACAGCCATAAGATTCTTTGAAGAAATCATCTCCATTTCTTGAATGAACATGAATTTTAGGTTTTTGATTTGCTGTTGAATAAAATGCCTGTATCCACTAGTTCCCCCTTATTGCCTCAGCATATAAAGACTGGTCTAGATTATTTCTAATAGACAACATCATTGCATCAACTTTTATCACTGTTATTCAGAATCACCACGTCATTTCTTTTTTCCTTTTGGAGAATCATGTTTCATTCTGTCTATGCTCTTATTTGAACCCCACCTGCACAGTCCTTTGAGACATCCTCTCCTATATTGGATTCCCCTTTATTGATTATATTTATTTTCTATGGAAAGGAAGCAAATTGATTTAAGAAATATGAGCCATTAGTGAAACCAACGGAAAGAGCAAACCGTCAAATATTATTATAAAATAAATACATGTTGGAGGTACATATTATTGCCTATGCTGATGAAAAGGAGACAGTCCAGCTGAAAAGTAAGACCTAAGATGGCAAAGCATAATTAATACTAAGACACGGAACTGTTGCGGCAAAACATATTTGATTTATGCGATCTATCTTTTAAAATTGTTACCCACCCTTGAGAAAAGGAAAGTACACGATTTGTTATTTTTCTAAAGCGTCATATAATTAAACATAAATTTAATTTGCCAATTTCAACTTGTGTGCAAACTAGTAGAAGAGGTCAAGTTTAATTGTAGTTAATTAATAAGATTATTATTATATATCTAGACATCCTTTAGGAGGTATATGTCTCAATGATTAAGGTGTCTCTTAGTCTAAATGTCACGCATAATATAGTAGCACAATTTGCCATATTTGTTGTTTCGATTCTCATATTCTTTTTCTATAGCATATCATAGGTCTTGAATTATGCCACCAGCTGAGTTGATTAAAAAGCCAGAATTAAGATTTCTCTAGCTATGTTTTGTCTATTTGTCTTTCTTTAATGTTGGAGTGCGACAAACTCCCATATTAGTAGCCGAAAAGATTATGAAGCTACATTAAATATAAGGTGCAGGGATGGTATGAGACTTTTTGAAAACAATCATGTACTATATACCCCATTTGAACAATTGTTCGTCTTCGAGCAAATCTGGACTTAGCTAGAAATGGCGACACTATCTATGACCATATTTTATAGAAAAATTTAGAATGGCGCATGTGCACTTCTCATATTATTCTTCACAAATGTATCAATGCCAACAATATTTAAAACTACCAAAGTTCCCTCTCGTAACTTCCTAACCTCAAGAAACAAGTCATTAGCACCAACCCTCCCACTCACTCACCTATTCTAACTGAGAAGCCTAATAACTTCACCAATCCCTCATAAACCATGTGCCCTCACAACAACTGTCTCATTCACACACAAAGTTTCAAGTAACATTGGGACTTAACAAATGCAAGACTCACTCACTCTAAAAAAAAGTCATGTACCACACTAGATGTACCATATGCTTGCCCATGGTGTAGGACTCGGCTAATATAAGCTCACTCAATCTAAGATCAAATAGGACTTTCATAGGTTATGGTGTAGGCAGGGGCGGATCTAGCGCATGGATACCGGATGCCACAGCACCCGCTAGTTTCGGTAAAATCACTGTTATGATAGGTATATATCTGCAGAAAACCTATATATAAATACAGTGGCACCCACAATAACAAATGGTCGTGGGTGCCATGGTCAAGCGTATTCTTCTAAAGTCTTCCAATAGCAAGGGACCAAGATCGATTCCTGCTGGAACTGGTTTTTCCTTCTTATTTTTGTCTTTTCCTCTTTTGCCTACGTCTTGGCTTACCTGCTAAAGTAGTACTAGTATTTCATTTGTATCATTCACTAATCCCTCGGCACGTCTATGTTTCTTCTTCTTTTTTTTCTCTTTTTTTTTTTGTTTTTTTTTGTTTGCTATATATTTTATCTCTACCATTAGACTACCTGTTTTTTGTTTTAGTTACCATATGAAATTTTTGTTGTGCAAAAAAATCATTATTAAACTTGACGATTAAAATGAAATTAGTAACTCTATAAATTATTATTTTTTCTCTAAATTATTAAGAATTAATTTAGTCAATAATGAGTTTATACTTTAGTAAATAAGTAACTTTAAAAGAAAATGTTCTAATTGAATGTGTTTTTTTTTAATGATTTCCCCTTTTTTGTCTTTTTTGTTTTGGTAAATTTTCTCCGTATATAAATGTTAAAGCGTTCGAAACAATAATTGAACTAACCGAAATTATTTGTCAGTATGTATAAAAGACTTAATCAAATCTAGTTGAACTAACATATAGTTTACCGAACTAATTCGTCCGTCCTATTCGGTCATTCTGGCTAAATACATGTATAAATAGTGGCACCCCCTACCTTAAAATCCTGGATCCGCCCCTGAGTGTAGGCTACATGATAGGTATGATATATTTAGTTTATAGTGGCTAACCTCCATTGAGTAATTTAATACATCACATTTTAATCACTTTATTTTTCACACAACTTTTCCTAATCTCCTAATTCTTTTATCATCCCAAGTTTCCCTTTTCTTTAAGCTTTCAAGAGTCACCACTGGCAAAGGACTATATTTTTATTCTTCTCTTTTCTTTTCTTTCTTTTTTCATTTGTTTTTCTTTTCTTCTTTCCCGTTATTGATTTTTCTCTTTTCAATCCTTTTCTTTAGGCCTGCTGTGTTGTACGGAGCGGAATGTTGGCCAGTCAAGATGTCACACATCCAGAAGATGAGTGTAGCAGAAATGAGAATGCTTAGATAGATGTGTGGTCATATGAGGATGGATAAGATGAAGAATGAGTTCATTCGTGACAAGATTGGAGTGGCCGCATTCGCGGATAAGATGCACGAAGCAAGGCTGAGATGGTTCGGGCATGTGAGAAGAAGGAGCACAGATGCTCCAATGAGGAGGTGTGAGAGATTGGCAGTGTTGGGTCTGCGTCGAGGTAGAGGTAGACCAAAGAAGAATTAGGGTGAGGTGAATCGGCAGGACATGGCTCACCTCCAGATCACTGAGGACATGACCATTGATAGGAAAGCGTGGAGGTCGAAGATTAGGATAAAAGGTTAAGTAGTAGTCGTGAGAGTGTGTTTTACTACCATTTGTAGTATTTAGATACTTTATTTACTATTTTCTGCCTCTGTACTATTTATATTGTTGTCTGTTTCTTTAGCTACCAGTAGTTTCTTTGTCAATATTTTCTTTATCATGGGTAGTTCATCTTATTTTTGCTAGCATTTTGTTGGATTATTGTTCCTTGAGTGGAGGGTCTATCGGAAACAGCCTCTCCACCTCGGTGGGGGTATGGCCTGCGTACATCTCACCCTCCCCAGACTCTACTTGTGGGATTATACTGGGTATGTTGTTGTTGTTGTTGGTCTCAAACACAACTGACAATCTTAACTATAGCTACAAAAGCTCATAAGAACCATAAATGCTCAAAAGAGGTAACAGTTTCAAACATGATCAATCCAAAACAAAGGGTTCGACTTGTAATATGGTTAGCAACGAAAAGGTTCCAGGCTCAAAAGGGCTAACTAGGGTCAACTTTCATTGGGTAGGCAAACAATTCACAGATTTACAAAGAAATGCCTATATCACGTCCTAAACTGAGATCTCACACACACACGACACATGGCCTACTCAAAACTTTTCAAATCTAGCTCTCAAATTAAAGCAAGCGAGCATGCATTCAAGTATAACTCATAAGAGAGTCAAAACCTGAGTCTAGGCGTCACCCAAGGGTACTCAGCAGTTATCAAGGCATAACAATACAAGTCATAGAGAATGCATGTAGTCCACATATTCCTACCTAAGTGTTCATATGAAACACGCCACAAATAGAAGATCTTATGAGTTATTCTTCCTACTATCTTAATTCAAATTTTTTTTTATCCTACACCCTGTCCAAACTACATCCCTTAGAAAGAAACGAAGCACAAAGAAAAACCAAAGGGGATTATTAACACAAATTGGAATACTCTCACCCCACACTTAAAATCATGCATTTCCCTCGATGCATTAAATAAAATAAGGGTGATAGAGAAACTTCCTAGGGCTCTAAGCCCGAAGAACATCCCTACAAGCTTCTTTAAGGCATTAGGTACTCAGACTTCCCTCAATCAGGACTTTATCTTCAGACATAAGGGGTTGCAATCACCCCTTCCCCCACTTAGAATCCATACTATTCGAAACCTGCAAAACAAAAAACTTACCAAGTAACATCTTTCCAAAACAAACAAAATGAAAATAAGCAAGAAAATTGGGTTGCCTCCCAATCAGCACTTAACATCGTGGCACGACGCGTTCCAACGTCCTCTCTTTTTCCTCCACCTCAAGCTTATGAACTGGATCCCCAATTCTGATTTTAGTTTTCGATTATGCTCCTGTGGTATCGGTAAGAATCTGGATTGGGTAAAAAACCAATGAGGTTTAAGTGACAGGGCTCGAAGCTTGGTGAGGTTAAATCCTTTATTAACGAGCTCTCAAGAGCTACCTTAGCTCTCGAGGTCAATTGCCTCGAGCACGAAATGAAAGTTGGCTACAAGTTATCCCACGAGGCGATTGGATGACAACCATCATGGGGTACGCGATTCACCTCTTGGGGAAGATTTCACCCCTTGACGAACGAGGCCTCACTTATGTAACTATCAACCGTTGCCCACGTATTAAATGAGAGATAATGGCCAGACCACGATTAAACGTGGTATTAAGTGCAGTAAATGCTGCCCTCACCCTTGAAAGCTATAAATAGCCATGTAAATATTATGTAAAGCATCTAGAAAATATATCAAATACACTTATACTTTGTCTTCAATCTCTTGTCTCATTTTCCTTATTAAATTTCTTGTCTTTCTCGTTACTTTGATACGAATAATTGCTAGTCAACCCAATATAAATTCGATTTGTTGTTCTAATCAGATATAGGCCAACACAAACTGGCGTTGTCTGTGGGGAACTAGCAATAACATTTGTTCCAAAGTCCTACCTTCAACTTTACGGGTTGATCTTGTCAACATCATCCAATGGCAGACAACACTAACACCTCTGATAATACAACGATCCAAACCCCCGACCCAACGACTAGCGTCACCTCGTCAGAGGATGGAACGCCGATAACACTACCTAGCTTAATGCCGCCCGGTTTAACACCACCTGGTTTAACACCACCTGAATTAACGCTACCTAGCCTGACACCACCTAGTGTGATTCAACCTAGCTTAACGCCGCCTACTGGTTTGATTCCTTCAACTGGTTTAAACCTCCCAATTGGTGTTATTCCAGTGCCACCAACCGACCCATCGTCATCAAGTTCAAACGACCCATTTCAACTGTATGTGATGGCGAATTTGCAACGACTTCAAGAGTAATTTGCTGCTTTCTATGGAAATGGGAGGAACACAACAAATCCTGCCGAGCCCACACTCAATGGAAGCATCCCGAACGTTGTTCCTACGGGCGCAACAACAGGGGGATTTCCAAACGGAGATGCATCTGGGGCCTCGGGGTCTGCGCCACTGAGGAATCAACCCTTCGATAAAGCTCCAATGGTGGCTGAAGCTAGCGTCCCGTCGGACTTCTAGAAATGGAAGAAAGAATTCAAGGACAACATGGAAAAACGGCTCAAAAATGTCGTTCAGGTCAGGAAACCTCAGCGAGCAATAGATATTGAAAAGTGCAGGCAACAACCTTTTAAGCCCGAGGCTGCTCCTTCTCTCATTCCCAAGTACTTCAAGTTGCAAATCTTGAAGAAATACGATGGGACAAGTGACCCCGTGGATTACATAATTGAATACATGGCTATAGTGAAAAGCAACGACTTAACCTCGATGGAAAGGGAGTCAATGTTCCTTAAAATATTCACTGACACACTTGAAAAAGGAGCACTGACTACGCTGGTACATGAATTTCCCCTCGGAGTTGATATCAAATTTCGAGGAAGCCCATACTGGGGCCTAGAAGATCCTCAAGCGAAATGAGGATATCTTTGAGGCTAAACAAATGTACCTCGAGCCGATCAAGGACTTCCTCGAGCCCTTTCAAGCCGAAAGAATAGACTTTCCTAAAATGGATGATACTCTAGCAGTCATGGCTTTCGAAAGGATGAACGTGAGTAATTTTGAATCAACTGCTGAATTGAAGAAAGAGCTCCATCAGTATTAGGTCCAGACTTGAGGGGAATTGTATGATTGAGCCTCTGCGAAAATCAGACTTGAAGAGGCTGAATGAAGGATGGCAGATCGATATAATTTGTACCGAGGCCATGCAGAGTCATCCCGACGCACTGATACGCCACGAGGGAACTCAAAAGGGAGATAAGAGCATTATAATTCGCAAAGGCAACATGTAAGCCAGCGCCTCAGAGGACATCATCATGTAAGTCAAAGGCTGGGGGGAATGTTAGCACCAGCGCTAATAAGAAAAGCTCCTCTGGTCCATCCTTGGTGGCCAAGAATAAAGAATTGCCTCGAATCTCTGATTATAACTTTAATATCTCTACCTCCGAGCTGGTGAACGCCATAAAAGGGATAGCGGATCAGGGCGTGAGATTACCGAGGGATATGAGAATGCCCCCGGGGAAAAGAGATCAGACTCATAACTGTGAGTTTCATATGGATTATGGGCATGCCACTGAGGATTGTAAGGCATTGCCACTTGAGGTGGCTCATCTTCTCAAGAAAGGTGTGTTAGCTGAGTATCTTGCTGACAAGGGGAAACAAAATTTCTCCAGAAATAGAGGTGGGGGACAGTCAACGAAGGTGGAGTCCCCAAAAAGAGTGGTGAACGTTATAACTGGGGGTCGGAAGTAAATGGTGTTAACTTCGCCGTTGTGAGGAAATTTGAAAAGCTTTCAATCACTGTGGAGAAAAGGACCCGAGCTGGTGGGTAAAGAATGAGATCGTGTTTGATATAGAAGACTTTGATGGGATGATATTCCCTCATCAAGATGCTTTGGTAATCATGTTAAGAATTAATGACTGCAACGTCAAAAGGGTTTTGGTTGATCCTGGTAGTTTGGTGAACATTATCAATTATGGAGCGGTTAAGAAAATGTGGTTGAAGGACCTTGTCGTCCCGAAGGCAACCATATTGACAGGGTTCAACAATTCAACCGAAAAAACACTTGGAGAAATTAGTCTTACTACGACTTCCGAGGGTGTAGATAAGAAGACTATTTTCATGTAATGGCAGAGGATATGGCTTATAATATTATCCTCCGGAGGCATTGGATCCATGAGATGGAAGTTGTTCCATCTACCTTGCATCAGGTAGTAAAGTTCCCAACACCATGGGGAATCCGTGCTATCTTAGGAGAACAACGAATAGCTCGTGAATGTTATTCGATTGCAATGAAGAGTGGCGTAGCTTCGATTAAGCCACCTAAATAGCAATTACTCGGCCTGGGGCCCGACATCGAGGTGCGTTATCCCTCGTTAAATACAACCTTGAGCTTACCACCTCAAGCCGTCGATGCCCCAATATTTGGGCTGAGTGATGATCACCTCTAGTTCTCTTCGCCTATCCTTCTCAGGAAATAGGGGAAACGACAATCAATGCTCGGGTCCGTATTCTTCACACCCGAACACTGGGGTTGAAAAAGGAATGGGCTCAGAACAACTAGGGACTTGAACAAAACTCAAAGACTAAGACTTTCGATCCGTACACCGGGGACTGTTCCTTTAGGAGTTTGTTCTGTTGTCTGATGTAATCGCCCGAGGCGGTTGTTTTAATAAAAATTTGCTTAATTTTTATCTAAAGTCGTATGATGACTAAAACTTATGTAAATCGGCTCAGATTCCATCAATTAAACTTGGCTCAGATTCTTTTTTATTTGATGCCTAAAGCTTGTTTTTATTTAGGCCTCAACTCGAGAACGAAACGTCGTTCTAAGCTAGCTTCGTTTTTATACTATCTAAGTCTTGCAAGCAAAAAACTCAAACGATATGAAATAGATATTTTCAGTACAAAGTAAAAGACGTGATATTTTGAAGTATCTAAATATTTATTAAATGCCTAGAAGGCTAAATAGGAAGATTTACAAAGCATTGGCCCAAAGGCTTAAGGCTCGAAGCCCAAACAAAAAACAAAAAGAGAAAAGTTCATTCATACGAGGCTTCAGAATCCTCGCTATCTTCATCGCCACTTTCGCTGCTCGAAGGAAGATTGCTCATCAACCGCTGAGCCTTAGCAACATCCGCTTGCGCCTTAGCTATTTCTTCATCCAAGTTTGCTCCAGCTTTGCACAGCTCGAGGGTCTTCAGCTTGGTCTGGATAATAGCCTAATTTTTGTCAACTCGAGCTCCAGTATCACGAGAATTCAGCTTAGCCTCGATCTTGGACTTAAGCTTGGATGAGAACAAAGCCCCCTCATTCTGAAGAGTCTCAACCTTGGCCTCGAGTGTCTGGGATTGGGCTTCAAGCTCGTTTACCTTCGACGAGAGCTCTTTCCATTGGCTCTGAAACTGCTCGTTCAGGTCATCGATCGTCGCATTTGCTGCTTCGATCTCACCTTGGAGAATTTCCTCTTGAGCTTTCTTTTCAGCTTTACGTTTGGCAAGGACCTCTCGAGATTTGTCGAGTTCAAGTTTAGACTCCTCGGCCGCTTTACGAGCTCTGCCTAAGTCTATCTCAGAACAAGCAGATGCTTCTCAAGATCAACAATCTTATCTTGAAGTTTAGCTTTTAAATGGTCCCAGAGACCCCCAATCTTCCTCAACTCTGTTTCTTGAATAGCTTCCATCTCGGTTGCTTTCATAGTATAAACAAAACTCTGCAAAGGAAAAGAGTTCAAGGAGGTCCCAATAAATTCGAAGGGTAAAAAATAAGGTGGAAGAATAAAAATTACATGAATCGCATGCTGGGATGCGAAAGCCATCAGGTCATCAATTTGCAAGCCCTCGAGGCGCTCTCGCGCTGCTGGGCCAAGCAACTCCCTATGGCTGATTGGAACAGCCACTGTGTCATCTAGCATACAAGTTCAGGAGGGATGCTTATCGTCCTAGGGCTTGCAGTGGAAGACGAGAGATGGTCAGCCCGAGCACAACCTTGATCTACTCTCTCTTTATCTCGAGGAGGGTCGTCAGTCGCCCTCTCCCCAACAGGAAGATTTTCGGCCACTTTGGCCTTGCCCTTGGCTTTCTTCACATCTCGATTCTCCTCGGAGTCATCCACTGCAACTTCATTGTGAGCCTCGCCACTTGCAGGCTCGTCCACTTGGTCACGCTGAGGAATTTCAGGTGACTTGGCCCGAAGGCGTTTAGCTTGGGAGGGGTTGGCTACTGCGCCTTTCCTCTTCTTTGAAGCTTTAGCTGTAAGGACTCCCACCGAGTCCTCCAAATCCTTCAGACTCTCCCAGCCTCGGGGAACCCAGCTTCTTTCTTTCCTCATTTCTTCTTCTTTTTCTTCTTTTCCTTTTTCTTTTCTTCCTTCCCTTCTTCTCCTTCCTCTTCTGGTTCGGTAACCGCTTTGTTGAGGAAGCCTGAAAGAAAGGAGGCAAGAGTGAGGGCAAGTTTTTGAGTTAAAAAGAAAGCATAATTGACATTTACCGTGCCGTTTGCACGACCATTGGTTTTCTTTCAACGCCGCCAAGATCATCCACGATCTATCTGGCCTCGGCTTGACGTCAATCATTGCTTGAACCCATTCAGTCAAACCCTCCGGGGGGTTGATAGGAAGTTTCTCCACTAAAAAAGGAAAACAATAAAGAGTTGATCAAAACTTGAGGAGTTATGGGAATAAAGGAGAAGTCAAGGATCGGAAACTTACGAGTTCTGTTCCACACCTCAGGGAACTCTGCCTCGGAAGAAAGAAGAATGGTGGGAATAAGAATGAATTGATCGCACCAACCACAGTCCTCGGTGTCGTCACCCTTCGTGATTATGGAGATTTTGCTCCGTTTGCTCAACTGGAGAACCCCATCTTTGTAAAAGGAACTTTGGCTCGTTGGCTCAGAAAGTCGAGGCATTGAATGACCTTCCAAACGCCAGGACCGAGCTGAGCCAAGCATAGGTCGTATGTTCGGAAAAAAGTATCAGCTATGTGATGAATTGGGAGAGAAAAACCTATCGTAAATAGGTAGGTGTAGACAAATGAGAGACCGGAGACTCTGTCGCAAGTGCGATGCTCTGGGGCAGTAACCACAATTTTGACCTCGGGGCCCCAACCATAATCCTCGCGAACCTGATCTAAGTGATCTTATGTGATTGGGCTCGGGGACTGTTGGACAGGAACTTTTCTATTTTTCTCAAGATCAGAAGCCGATTGCTTCTGCATCTTGAAATCTTTGATGTGATCAAACTTCGAGGGGATCATATGATGGGGTTTTATCTTCTCGACGAAAGATTTCTTCATGTGATCTGAAGCTTCAGTGGCTTAAGTGTTATTATTAAAAACATTGGTGGCTTCCTCAGCCACAGCTCCGTCTTCGCCGATCGATATTTCTTCCTGGGCAGCAGCGTCGTGGTGGTCGGATGTGGTTTCTTTGTTACTCTCCTCAGGTGAAATTACTCTTAATGGTACAAACAAATTAGCTAAATCCCCACTCGTTGTCATAGGGGTATCATCCATTGTTCTTGCTTCTGGGGATTTTGAGGAATTCTTGGTAAAAGACATGGCGACAAGGTTTTAACAGAAAGAAGATTTGCAGAAAACTTGGTTATAGTTGATCAGAAGTTTTGAAAAACAATGTAAGTGATGAACAAGTTGGAAGATTTATAGGAAGAATGATACTCAAGCGCTTCGAAGGGTCATCATTATTAATTTTACATTGGGAAGGTAAAACGAAGTGTTACAACCGCTCAAAAAACGCCGCGTGTAGAAGATGAGACATCGAAAGGACGGTTAACTTATCAAATTCTTTGGCAAAGGATTTGCCACGTCGATCTCCCGCCTAATTAATTCCATCCCTCGGAAAATTCTGACTATTATCTGAGGGCTGGGGGGACTATCTATATTGGGTAAAAAACCAACGAGGTGTAACACGCTCAAACTGCAACACATTACTGACATCCTCTTTTTGGCATAAATCAGAGTCAATTAAAATTTTATTTTTCAATATTCGTGACTGGCTCTAAAACCACTTGTTAAACATGAACATCACCAAAATTTGTTTTTGCTAGGTGGTTGGTGTTCATCTCTTAACTCCACTATTGGGACTTCCAGTTTATCCTCCATCTTAGTTTCTCCTTGATCACTATCCACAACAGCTGCTGTTGCGGGGCAAATCGAGCCTAAGGCACTTACCATCAAGAGTCGGGATTGGAGGATGCAAAGGATGGGAAGCCAAGAGCTTTCGGAGCAATTTGAAGAAGTGTCGAGAGCACCCAAGGCCAGGCACTCCGCCCAGGACCCTAGGCGCTCCGCCCAGAGCAAGAGGGAGCCAGGCGTTCCACCTCCAAAGTGGGCTCTCCGCCCAGGCGACTCCATTGTCCACTTTGCTAGGCGCTCCGCCCAAATGCTAGGCGCTCCGCCTACTTTGCAGTCAAACCAAGACGAGACTTCTATTATTAGCCTAGTATTATTTATTAGTTTGACCCTACGTGGTCTTTGTTATTACACCCAACTTGTGGGGTTATTTTACACTTTATTTAGAAGTGTAGAACCTCTATAAATACTATACTTAGCTCATTAGATCATTAGCTAGTTTTGAAGATAGAATTGAGAAGATAGAATATGCTTGACCATTCTTGTTGAAGCTTGGCTTCATGTATCTCTTACTTGGAATCCATGGTAGCTCGCCTCTAGTGTGACCTCGTGAGTGGTTCAAGTCTCTTTCCCCCTTTGAATCAATCTACTTTGGTTAGTTTGATTCGTTCTTTCTTCTAATTCTGTTCTTCCCCGTCCCTTATTTCTTGGTTATCGTGTTTATCTTTTGCTTCCGCTACTTGTTGTTTCTTCCGCTCGTTTAACCTGCATCAGTTTGGTATCAGAGCAAGGCTCGGGTTTCGTTCTTACGAATCCACGTTCCTTGTTCATCGTATCTTTAGATTCATATTCTTGTTCTTATTGTTCTTGTGATAGAAGAAAAAACAAAAAAATTGAAATAGTTGAAAAATCCAAAAATTGGGCATAACTTTTTGATGTGATTGATTCATGTTATGGGTGTTATTGAAGATTGATCCTTGTTGAAAACCAGTCTTTTGGGTACCTAAATCTAGTGGTTTGGAATGGTGTTACGGATTTTGCAAATTTGAAATCCCCAATTTTGTTAAACCCTTGAAAACCCTTGTTCTTGAGCTTGTGATTTGATTCTTGGGTTTGGTTGATTGTTGATTATGGATTTGATATTGGGGAATGTTCTAGATTGAAAACCCAACAATTTGGAACAATTTTCGTGAGATTTGGAGTTGTATAACACCAAAATCGAAGAATTAAAATCTAATTTGAAACCCTTTTAAAAACCCACTTTGAATCTTTGAATGATGATTGTGCTTTGATTGTTGGATGTTTATAGGTAAAAATCATTGGGGTTTGAAGAGAATAACATTATACAACTTTGGGTACCATTGATTTTTAAGAAACGGGGTGAAAACGTTGAAAATTTGGGTCAAAAACCATCAAAAACCCGTTTTCGAAAAAGTTGGAGCAAGGGTCCAGGCGGACCGCCCACCCCCTAGGCGCCCCGCCCACTTTGGCTACTGGTCCAGCCCCTAGGCGGACCGCCCACCCACCCAGGCGGACCGCCCAGTTCACTGATTGGTTCATTTTGCTTCGTTTCTTGGTTTTTTGTGTTTGTTTCGCTTCCGAATTTCTTGGTTAGTGTTTCTAAGGTATTTTTCCTACTTTATTGACACTAATCTTTGAGCTTTTAGGGTGTTGTGTGTCTTGGAGTCTTACTTAAAGTCGTAGAACTTGCTTGCTTCAAGTGCGCATTTAAATAGCTTCCGTACATCGAGTCACATAAACTCCACTCCGAACCATTACTTGGGTGTGCTAGTTGATTGATCTTACCATTGTGGTTCCTAAAAGAGATAAGGGCATCTTTGGTTGGGGGTTTAGGAGTGTGCACCCTAAAAAGAGTGTTGAGTGCCACCACCAAAGGTAAGGGAGAGCAAGTGAGGTTGTTTATACTAACCTTTGCACTTTCTTAAAATGTCTTTTGCAGGTATAAGGAGCCATAAGAGAGGTTTGGATGGAAGTGGGAGTGGTGAGAAAGGTGTAAGTGGGAGCGAGTTAGTTGAAGCTTACCTTCCGAGCATCTTGGCTAAGATGGAGGCAATAGACACTCGAATCCAACACTTGGAGGATAATTTGGATGAGAATAAGGCCGAGGGAAGAGATGGTATGAGTCGCTCTATGGGTTATGGTGTTGCTAGTAGTGGTGAAATGAGGAAGTACCCAACTAGTGAAGGTACTATTGAGGGGATGTGTAAAGGGCGTTATGTAGATGAATTCATGACTAAAAGGGATTGGTATCAATTTATAGTGAGCCTTAATGGGAATCATGGGTATGTGCTTCAAGTGGATAATGGTGAAGCAAGTTGGATTAGTCCTCTTGTAGTGAGAAGGTTGGGAATACCTTGTGTTGATGGAATGGCTAGGGTAGTTGTTACACAAAAGAACTTTGAAGAAGAAGTGGAGTGCAAAGTAGGTCCTTTAGAGGGATGTGATGTTATGTTGGGGAAGCCTTGGCTTTTCAATAGATACTTCAAGCTCTCCCAAGACGTGGATGGCTACCGTGTTCAAGCACAAGGGAAGTTACAACTCCTCCTTCTTAGGAAAGAAGAAGTACGACCAAGCAAGCCCATGAACATGAGAAATAGTGGGACACCATTGAAGAGAAGCCCTATGATTGAAAGAGTGCAATCAAGAAGTCCTACAAACACAAGAAGAGGTGGGACTAGTGTAAGAAAAGAGTTGACAAATGTCAACAAGGTGAACCCCAAACCACAAGCTCCAAAGCAAAGTGGTTCACCAACAAAGAAGAAAGAGACATCAAGTGATGAGTCTCTTAGTCCTAGATTCCGGGTTGATGTTAAAAGTCCACCTATTCCTGCTATGGGTATTCTTGGGCCTCGCCCCAACTCACCCGAATTTGAGAGACAAAAGATTGAGAGGAGTAAGGGAGTGACCGGTGACATTCCTAGAGTGAAAAAAGGAGAGGATGTGATGAGTGATGTGAGTGGGATGTCACCACCCGAATCTACACCCGACCTTGAAAAGAAAATGAGGGAAAAGAAAGAGGGAAAAAGAATTGTAAAGAGTGAGGACACCCCTTATTCTAACCTTAACCCTTTATCTTTTTCTTCTACTTGTATTAGCTCTTGTATAGGTACTCTTGGAGGCAAACCAATGGAGCCTCAATCATATCCCAAGAAGGATGGACAAGGTGAAGAAAATCTTCAATGTGAACTTCAAGGTGAAGAGCCAATTCAAGACACTTCAAGTGCATTGAGTGAGCTAGATGGCCACTCAAAGGTATGTGAAAGTTCTTCCCTTGAACATGTTACTTCCTTGTCTCATGGTAGTATTTGTGATAACTCAACACTAGTTGATGATTTGTATGATTACAATGTGTTTGCAACTAGTGAAGAGTCGGTGGGTCAACTTGTGTGTGATTGTGAACCACTAGTTGAGAGGTATGATAAGCCACATCATGATGTGAGCTCGATTTTTATTGAACCTCTCTTTAGTGAAGATTGTGTAGTTGACCTTGCTTGTGAACCTTGTTATGACACCCCACCTATATTTGATAAAAGGGAAGATGAATTGAATGAATACCCTATTCTTTCCCTTGATGAATTGCTTGGTAATGGTGGACCTATGTGTTGTAGCGAGGATGGTAGTGACCTTGAGGAGTCCCTAGTGGATGAGATGGATCGAATTGTATTCGATGACTCCTCAAGTATGGATGATGACTCTAGTTTTGATGCCTCACCTTTGATGGGTAGTGGACTTATTTTCACAAACCCTTTGTTTGAAGAGGATTCTCAAAGAGGTGATGGCGAATATCAAACTAGAGAAGAGTTTGGATTTAAACCTCTATGGTTTGGAAAGTTGAACTCTATGGACAATCCATTATTTGGAACTCCAAGTGAGATGAGAGACCTTGGTCTTGATTGTGATGGTCCATCTTCTAGTAGTCCTAACCTTCATTGTGTGGACTATAATGATGAAGGATCTATTTTGGAGACCTTCCTTGGGAGTTTGCCTAGTGAGGAAGATTGTCTTAGAGGTGGATTTGGAGGTGAGGGAGCCACTCTTGGTGTATGTAAGAGTGCTTCCAAGAAGGGGAGTGGAGTATTTGATATTAGTTGCCGATTGAACTATTTTGTTTACTCCACTCCATATGTTGATCACACCTTGGGTGTTGAGCATGCCAAAGCCAATGAGCCATATTGTGGTCATAATGCATTGAAGGCTTGGTGTGTTGGTTATGAGCTTAGAGATGATAGGGTTCATGATTCCTCAATCTTGCATGTTCCATGTCTTATTGATCTCTTTGCTTGTTATAGTAGTGAGTGTTTATCATTGTCGAGCCAAGAACTTGTTGTTTCCTTTGGAGACCTATTCTTTTTGATTGGTATTGGTATTGATACTTGGCTCTATCACAAAAGTGTGCTTTCCATAGCAATTGCACTCACTCTTGTTGGACTTGCCTACTCTTGTAGTGGGAAGTTTTGGTGTGTTCTTATTGGACTTAGGGATCATAGGAATTTTGATGGCTTGATCTTACATATTCTTTACCCTATTGATCTCTTTGATGATTCTTGCGTTGAGTGCACCCATTGGGGAAGCCAAGTATATGTTGTTTTTTTGGGAAACATGCGCTTTATCATTGTCATTGATTCTTGGCTATACCATAAGAGTGTGTTTTCCACACTTGTTGCACTAACCTACTCTTGTAGTAGGAAGTTTTGCTTGTCTTGGTCTTTGGTTGTAGGTCTTGATGGTTTGATTTCGAGGACGAAATCCTTTCAAGAAAGGGAGGATGATGCGGGGAAAATCGAGCCTAAGGCACTTACCATCAAGAGCCGGGATTGGAGGATGCAAAGGATGGGAAGCCAAGAGCTTTCGGAGCAATTTGAAGAAGTGTTGAGAGCACCCAAGGCCAGGCGCTCCGCCCAGGACCCTAGGCGCTCCGCCCAGAGCAAGAGGGAGCCAGGCGCTCCGCCTCCAAGGTGGGCTCTCCGCCCAGGCGACTCCACTGTCCACTTTGCCAGGCGCTCTGCCCAAATGCTAGGCGCTCTGCCTACTTTGCAGTCAAACCAAGACGAGACTTCTATTATTAGCCTAGTATTATTTACTAGTTTGACCCTACGTGGTCTTTGTTATTACACCCAACTTGTGGGGTTATTTTAGACTTTATTTAGAAGTGTAGAATCTCTATAAATACTATACTTAGCTCATTAGATCATTAGCTAGATTTTTAGATTGAAGAATAGAATTTAGAAGAGACTAGGTCCTTCTTGTTGAAGCTTGGCTTCATGTATCTCTTACTTGGAATCCATGGTGGATCGCCTCAAGTGTGACCCCGTGAGTGGTTCAAGTCTCTTTCTCCCTTTGAATCAATCTACTTTGGTTAGTTTGATTCGTTCTTTCTTCTATTTCTGCTCTTCCCCGTCCCTATTTTCTCGTTATCTTGTGTTTACTTACTTCCGCGCTATCTTTGTTGCTTCCACTCGTTTACCCTGCATCAGCTGCTTGCTGAGCATTAAAATCCTCAAGCAATTGACTCAATTGAACTTCAAGGTTGTGAATAGTCAATTTATGTCTCTGTATATGGAGTTGCTGCTCATTATCGTTATCCAATAGGAACTTCAACATATTTGAATCTTCTGCATGTCAGCCTCGTATAGTCTGTTACCATCCTCAACTTCATTGCACCTATTAACATCATAAGTAAAAACAAAACCATCATAATATGGGCTCGGAAAGGGTAAGAAAAATAAGCAAAACCAATAAAGTGACCACCATGACAACCACACATATTGCATCTATTCCCAAAAAAGAAGTTGACTGTTGCCATATATGATTTCCTCCACAATTAGAATAATAAGGTTCACGAATAATTACCTAGCCTCACATAATTTTCAGATTCCATGTATATTATTTATTTCTAATTTTAATAAACAAAATAAATATGTATAATACCTAAAATTTATTTAAACTAAAAACCTAGCAATTTTCAATCTCGCTCGACTATCCCTAATGATCACGGGCTCCTAGTTTATCGCTACTATTCTCGAATAACAAGCAATAACTATCCTGAGCTGCTTTTCCAAGTTAACGCATGATGATTAGATGGACTACCCACGTAACCACGATTAGGGTTCGTTGTTCCCAAACTCACCACTCTCTTCTTCCCTAAACAATTCCTTATTTGGGTTAAAGTATCGCTATTCAACTAACCCTAACTCAAAACACTCTTCCAAGAGCTTACAAGAATAAAGGACACATTCAATTGTGAGCTCTACAATCGAAAGCAATCAATACATAGTTGAACGATCAGGAATAATAATATCAAGTTTGATAAATTCATTAAATATTCCGCACATCATCCTATAATGATTCAGTCAAGACCTAGAAGGGGTAACTTAGCCACTCATGTTCATCAAAATCATGTCAAGATAATTCATGAATGAATATATTACAAAAAGAAAGAAGAATTTAAGAAAAACTCTTACGTTCCTGAAGTCTCCAAAGCTCTACTCTCTTTTTGCTCCTTCCCTAGTCAAAAGTTCTGTTTTGGGGCTTGTTTAAGGATTTTTATATCGCCCCTATAGACCCACATAAACCTGGAATCCAAAATAAACTTGGAATCAAAATGTCAGGAATTTTAGCCTACCGCATTGTGCAGCGCGACGAGCCTTTTTTCTCAAAATATCAAAATGTCTACTCTCTGGATTTTGATCCTGTCGGTCGCGCTACGCAGTGCCTTGTGCGGCGCGGAAGGCATAATTTACTTCTCTCCACTTTTTTTTTTTTTAAAATTATTTTTCATCCACGCGATGCAGTACCAGAAGCTAATGGCATTGTTTGAAAGAACTTGGCGATCGAACTTAGTAGCATTATTTTCAATTTTAATTCAGATTGAGGCCCTGAATTGCATTGTACTTTAAAGCTTACGTTAATCTGAATCAACTCATTTCGAATTATGAAAGTTGAAATAAAATGCATCGCATTCTTATTATATTATTTACTCTTGCATTTGTTTCTGTTTCAAAGCTAAAATTGACAAAACCTACCAAAGCTTTGCTTGTGACGTATACAAAACAACTGAACAGTTTGAAAGTGATGCATTGAAAAGTTATTGTTTGCGCTCTTTGGATATCGCACTACTGTTAGAACTTCAACTGGGGCAGCTTTTATTTGTTGGTATAATGGCGTTGAAGCAGTGATGCAGAACTACGCACGGTCTGATTCCCAAGGAGGGATACGTAGGCTCCCCCATCAGGCTCGACCTTTTAGCATTTAAATTTTCATTTTCCCCCAAGAAGGACAACTGGGGCAATTTTGCAAAACGAGTTGGAGATGCAAAAGATAATAACTGGGGCAGAATTTTGCAAGAAGCAGCGTTGGTTATTAAAGATGAGTTGACAAGAACTCTGTAATTGGCCAAGCGAACAGTGTAAAGTCTAAGACAAAGGACGTTCAGTTTGTTTTACGATATGTTAGAAGTTTAAGCCAAGGCAAAAATTTTCAAAACGCATGTTTGACTTCATTTGCATGCTTGTTTTACTTGCTATATTGCATTAAATTATTTTACGTTGTCTCTATTTGTCAAAACTCCAATGCTATTAAGTTCATGAGCCAAGTTTCTGAACATAATTCAAAATCCAAGTCCGAGGAAGACAAGGAATCTGCAGCAACGAGATCAAGTCAGCACAAATCAAATGCTCCTCCCTCCCTCCCCAAAACTAATAATTTTTTTCCTTTGAGAGCAGGAACATGAAAGCTTACAATGAAAGGACCATTCGCACTACGGATGAATAATTTATTGAACGCTCATTCAAAGCTGCCTTGCAGATTGCGTCGCATTGCCTTTTTCATGACTTAAAGCGTTATGCTTTGCCATGAGTTATTGCCGAAGAGGCGGCATTTCTACCTCTATGATTTTCATTCCCAAATAAGCAATGAAGCCGAGGCATGCATTATGTTTTTAAATCACGCCAAAATAAGCATTGCCTTATTTTTAATTGATAATCCACTCAAGGCCATCATTGCCCAATTGTCTAGCCAATTGATTTATCAAATGGCTATTGCACTGGTTACATTTCCGCATTGCTTTGCTTTGCACTTGCTTTAAATTCTGCCTTTGTATTTGCTTTAAATTAATGCCTTGCTTTACTTTTTCAGGTAAACCATCAGTTTCTCGGAGATTATCCGCCTTGTCGCATATGCAGCGCAAATCTATTTCTTTCTTTTTCATTATAGCCTTTGCTTTATTATTCACTCATTTTCCAACGCATTTACTTTAAATTTGCAGGAATTGAACATCAGATTCAATATGAACTGAAGGGAGCATTCAACACTTTGCATCACTATCAATATAAGCAATACGACCCGGTTTTGCTTATTTATTTTGCATTATCTTGCCTTAATTAATCCAATTTGCAACTTTGTTTCGCAGGCTGCTATCAAATTTAGGCTCGTTCACCTTATATTCGAACATGTTGGGCTCGTTCGCCTTATAAATGAATGTTTTGGGCCCGTTTGCCTTAAAAATGAACAATCCGGGTTCATCCACCTGTAAATAGGATATGCAGGTTTTTCCAAGTTATGCTAGGACGTTGGATGCTTCATGACCCGACGCCTCATTGCTTTATCAATTGAATGGAGCACATTCCGAGATTGCATTGTAGACTACCTCTTCATAATTTAAAGCATTATGCTTTGTCATGGTTTATTGCCGAAAGACGACATTTCTATCTTATATAATTCTTGCAAGTTGTTAAACATATCCATTTCATTTCTATTTCGCTATGAGAACACTTACTAAATTTCTATTGTTGTGATTTGCAGATATTTCTAAGTTTGAAGAAGCACATGCATTAATGAATTTTGTGTCTTTTACTTTATCTTATGATTTGTGCTCGTTCATCTTATGATTGAACGTTTTGGGCTCGTTCGCCTTATAATTGAACGTTTTAGGCTCGTTCGCCTTATAATTGAACGTTTTAGGCTCATTCGCCTTATAATTGAATGTTTTGGGCTCGTTCGCCTTATAAATGAACGTTATGTTACCTGCATAGACTATAGATTGGACAAGTCAACTTGAGATATTATGTCTCGTTAGTCGACTTACCGTATGAAAGCATCGCATTTTACAATTCGTTCCCGCTTTACTTATTGTCTTACTTTGCTGTTTCAGAATAATGATCAGCATAGTGGTTCTCCGGGCGGAGCACCTTGTCAGTTGATCGAAGGAAGAACTTATCGATGATACCGCAACCCGCATTTACAATCTTATGTTATCACTTTATCTGTTTCTTATTCCAATTATTACAGTTTATTAGCAGTTGCACGCTTACCGTTTGTTGAGATTATTACAGGATTTTTAGCAGCACCGCAGCAGCGTTTGGAGCATAACATGAAACTTTTCTTAGCGGTAAACTGGGGCAACCGTTGATATGAGCTAGACTCCTCAACGAAGACCTGTAGAATCGCACCCGCATAAGTCATCAACCCTAAAGGTAAGTCTCTCGTTAACCCTAGAGTCTGCGGTTTGAGATTGAAGACAAGATGGCTCGGGTATCGAGATACAGTGAAAGCTATGTCCGTGTAAACCCCTCTTTATGGGTGTGTCGTCGACTACATTTTCATAACGTGGGTGATTACAAGCCTCTTTTCCCGCTCTTGAGTAGTCGTTACTATCTCGTCTTTGATTTTCAAATCGCGTCGAACTACATATGGCCTGATTCTCTTTCAGCCCGAGATATGTAGGCAACTCGGAAACCGGAGTTCGGCCATGTCTATAAGCCTCGCACTTTGGTCCTTGGAATCGAAGTACTTGGCTTTGTCGTGACAAAATTGGTTTCTCGTCAACTTCTTTACCCTGAAAACTCTTTCATCCTTTTCCGGGTAAAGAGGGGCAGCTGTTGACACCCAATTTTGTCCCGAATTTTTTTCAAAATTATTAAATCATGGTAATATTTTTATAATTGAGGTTAAATTTGAAAATTAAATAAAAATAATGATAATAAAAGAGGATCAATTGAAATTTAAAAAATGTGTTAAATTTGCAAAATCCCTCCAATTTTAACCCACCCGTACAACCCATTTACTTTTTTTTTAAATTTTAATTAATTGTAAATTGAGGCCAAATCCGCTCACCTCCCTAAACACTAGCCTATTTGTGCAAATTACCTACACACATATATATATACACACACTTATCCCAAAACCCTAGCCGGACACCCACTATTCATTCATCTTCCTCACAAAAACCCTCCCCTCTTTTACACATTATAACAACAAAAAATTCAGCATATTCATCACCTCTCCCACACACCAAAATAAAACCAGATCTAAACCAAACATCCACACACCACCAGCGATGTGAATTCGACCATGAAAATCGCCATCTCTGAGACCTCTTCCTCTGTTTTCATAGTGACCTGTTGTTGAAATCAAAAAGGTTTCGTAGCCTGTTGCCGGCGACTAGGAAATCACCCCATCGTCTGGGTCCCTATTCCGATCTTTTACTTAACATAAAATTAAAAGGGGTTTGGGGGAAGTCGGGGATTTGGTTTTTTTTTTCAGATCTGTATTTTCTTGTGCCTTTATTGGATTCCATTCTCGTCTTGTTTATTTGTTGTTGAGCGCCGATTCACAGGGAAAATCATAAAGGCAGAGGTGTGGAAGAGGGGGTTGCAGCGACGCCACCGGAAGTCGAGTCGGTGTCGCTCCCTCCTCTGATTCAGTCGCTCCTCCCTTGCTCCATTTGTCGTTGGCTTTGGTCCAATGATCCTTCGCTGTTTGCTTGGGCACTGCTGTGTTGTTCTGTGGTTTTGAGTTTATTTTGACTGCACATTATTTCTGGAACTGGAGTTTACTCACTGTCGAGCTTTTGTCCCACCGGAATTTGGATGTGTTTGGCTGGTGGGGTTCCTGCTGGTCTCTTGGCTTTGATGGTTTATTGATTGGTGATATTATTTGTAGGGACTGGATTCTGGATTCTGAGGTTGAATGGATTCTGAGCTTTTGTTCCACTGGAATTCTGAGGTTGAATGGTTGAACGGCCTTGATGACGGCGTGGGCTTATACTGTGTTTGCTTGCTTTCGTTGCTGCTAGTCTAAACCATGCTGCACTGTGATGATATTGACATGGACTATGAAAATATTTAATTTGAGGCTTTACGGACTGATTTGAACGGATACTACACCGTCAGGCCAATGACGTTTGGAGGCCAACGAGTCCCGTTACGTTAAAACGTCCCTTACGTGTCCCTACGAATAAACAGGCGATGATGAATGTATGCACTTTAATGCAAAGCAAGTTGAATAGAGTAACGGAATTGGTACTTGGCATGGCAACACGACCGGCTGGCGTGTTTGCAACCGTACCAACATCCCGAGCCTCTACATGACACGCCATACAAACCTGAGCCTAAATTTTACAAAATAAAACCCCATTACTATTATTATTATTATTATTATTATAATATATTTTTTTATTATTATTACTTTATTATTATTATTTTATTTTCATCAGTTATGACACTTTATTATTGTACTAATCCAATTTCATTTTCATATTTTTGCGAGGTACATTTTGGCACGAATAACTTGGGGACGCGTTTGGCTAACTTACAAATGTGGATATACATTGCATTGGAGTCACTTGGGGTCGAGATCGGGACTCAAGTTGAGAAGATTATTTTCAAGGCTCGTTTACGAGTTTGCATTTCGGGTTCTACCATTCTCACTCATTTCATTACTTAATTTAATAGATAGATAATTTATACTTAGACAATTTATTTGTAAAATAATTATTTATAAATAAATATTGATTGTTTGAGTTATTTATTTACTTTATGTTCATTACCTTTAATCCTGAAGTTGCTATTTTATTTATTGCAAACTGGGGCCATTTAGCAAATGCGTGCAAAGTAAATATTTTTCATAAAAAAGTTTTATTTCAATTAATTATTTTTAGATAAATTTTCTAGAAAAGCATATTTTGCAAATATTTTGGAAACCTGTCAGATTAACCGTATTTTACGGAATTTCGAAAGTGCCTTAAAAACCTTCTTTCGAGATTAACAAAACCTCTTACTTAGAATCTCTGAAAAGACTGTCTTTTTCCAAAAACGAAGTTTTTACATGCATTTGTTAATTTGGTTCCCTCTTTTTCTTAAATTGGGTGGCGACTCCAAAAACTCCAAAAGAGTTAGTCCATTCAGTTGATATTCCATAATTCATCCTTTCGGGGTAATTTTTGGGGTTCAACAGAAATGCATGGAGAACATCCATATGATGCAATTCCCAACTTTTAGCTGCAGCTACAGCATAGAAGACCCGGACAACTACCATCTTGGAAAGCGATACAAAAGTCTCTCTATGGTTGATTCCCTTTCCTTGATGATTTCCAAAAATCACCAATCATGCTTTATATCACTCAACAGTTCCATCAACATTGTACTTAATCTTGTATACGCATCTGTATCCGAGTGCTTTTTTTCCGGTGGCAATTTTTTGATCACCCATGTTTTATTAACTTCCAGTGCCTGCAACTCATGTTGATAGCTTTTCTCCATTGTTCATTCTTAATAGCTTTCGAGAAGAATTCAGTTCGTGTCCCTTCGTTATGGCTGAAAGATAACTTATCTGGCGTGTTGAAAAATTATCACAATTAACATAATGTGCTAGACTATAGAGCGTACATAAGGGTCGTTGAGGCTTGAGTGAACGATCAGATTTCAGGACATCAGTTGATACCCAGTTACTAAGTTTTCGGATTGTATTTATAACAAAATCACGCATGAGAACATTATCCTTTTTAATTTATTTTCCTCGACCCAAACTCTTCCTCTACTTCTTTACCTAAGTTTTTACCTCTTGAGTATTTCCAATACTATCATCAGACACAAGTGTCTCCAGTAAATTTACAAAACCCCATTACTTTGATATTGTCCTCTTCTCCAGCCATAGTATTGTCTATGACTACTCTATTTGGTTATTAGTCACATCGTTATTTAAAGCAAATGGAAAATCAGTCTCTTAGAAGTGACCTCCCATGATACCAAAAATGTTTTAGTATCCAATTCATACAACTTCCACGCCTTCTTTCCCTCCAGATAACCGACAAAGACATATTGATGGCTTCTACTTTCAAACTTATCTCCCATTCGTCTTTGTTTTCAGGAATAACACATATAAACATCCAAACACTCTCAAATGATCATAGTTTGGAGTCAGACCGAACAATATATCATACGGGGTCTTCCTGTTCATCAGGATAGACGGAGTACGATTAATCAGGTAACATGCAGTCAAGACACACTCTCCCCAAAACTCAATTGGAAAGTTAGCTTGAAAGCTAAGTGCTCGAGCTACATTCAAAATATATCGATCTTTCCTTTCAAATCTTCAATTTTGTTGTGGTGTCCCGACACATGATGTCTGTTAGAGAATTTCTTGTTCAAGAAAATAGGTTTTCAAACTTTTAAACTCTGTGCCATTATCACTTCAGACACTCTTAACTTGTTTATTAAATTGTCAGAGAAAAATTTCAATGTTTGACTAACTTCTTTCTTATCGATTAACAAGAACTCCCATACCGTTCGTGAACAAGTACCACATGAAGAAGCACAATAGTTAAAATAAGAAGCACCACATGAAGATTCATTTCTATAAGGACCTTATTAATCACAATGATTTAAATCAAAAGGTTCAGTAGCTCTATTATTACTCTAACGGAAATACATTCCTTATTTGTTTTTCCCGATAGAATACATCACATGCTTTTTCATTCAAATTACTATTCCTATTCCTAACTTCTTAAACATGAAGAGATTTGGTTACTAGAAGCAAATGGTGTCTTATCTTTGATACCACAAATCCATCACATCATTTTTCATTGCTTTTACTTTAGGTTCGATCCGAAAATAGTAAAGTCCATCCTTTCATTTACCCATACCAATCAACGTCTCCTAAGTCTGGTCCTGCGTAACACACAAGTTATTAGTAATTTACACTTTACAATCAAATTGATCAATCGATGAGACATAGAAATCAAATTGCATGTCATTCCTCCAGGCACTTAAATAACTCCGCGGAGAGTCAAGTCCTCATTGTTTTTGATTGATCCTTCTTGGGTAGCTATAGAACTGCTTTCGTTTGGCAGACACACCAGACACTATGGAATTTTCCGTAGGCCTCCCAAATCATTCAATTTTTCGGTCATATGACTTGATGCTCTCGTGTGAATTATATATGAAAATATGATTAGCTAACTATTCACTTGGTCACTCATTCCGGACTTTTTTCTGTTCAGTAATCTAAATAACATCTACCATTTCTCACTACTCAGACCAGGGATTTGGGTTGTCCTGACTCCATACCAAATTTGGGGCTTAGCTTATGCCACATTAGCTTGAGTACCGCCACATCCTCGTCCAGCATATGGCCCATTCTGCCTCGGTGGGTATTGTCCACGATTGCGTCCACTCACAATATTTTATTTCCACGGCCACCCATAACATTATCATTCATTCATCTACCATGACCATCCGATGTGTTTTCTGGCTTGAGAGAATGGTTCCACCATATCGGATCCCCTATAACCTTATAATAATGATACGGAGTGTGCCCAACTTGGTCACAGAGATGACACATTCTACTCTTGTCGATGCTGTCATAAGTTTTTTAGAGAGTGATTGCTTTTTAAGCAGAGAAAGCCATAGCTTCCCCTTGCTCCTCCTGTCCCCGTGCTACTCTTTTCAAACGCTCATCTTGCATCAACTTTTGATAAACTTTGTTCAAAGAAGACAATAGATCTTGTGCCAACAACTTGGAATGGACAGTCCTGTAGATGTTCTCATTCAATCCCATAAGAAAAAGATGCTTTCTTCTTTTCCAAGGCAATTGCAAGATTACACGGACACTATCCACACGAACACATCATAAACTGTTCATAGTTTCTGAATCCTTCCCAAAGCGACATCAATTTTCCATAATAACTCACAATAGACAAACCTTTTTGCTTGCATCCAGCTAGCTTTGCTTTCAGTTCTTGAATTCTTGGTCCGGTTCGATCGAGAATAGTTCATTGAGTCTCCTTCTCGGGCCACCTCCATATTAAATATGGTGATCCGGAGAGTGGGTTCAATAGAGTTATGTATCCATGACAGCAACAACAAATTTATTGTCCACCAATCCTCTAAACCGCATCCTCTTCGGGTTTCTCAATGGTTCTATCAACAAATCTAAGCTTCTTTCGGGCACATAAGACAATTCAAACAAACCTTGCCCATTCATCATAACTTTCACCCATTTGCTGAACCTGAGTGATTATCAATCCCGAATTGTTGTTGGACATGATGTCATACGGAGAAATCGTCTTGCGTAGACCAGTTACATCAACGAAAACAACTCTATCAACCACGACAACAATGCCGGCAGGTGGAGTAGCCATGAATTCACGGTTTCACAGAGAATGTTCACGATTCCGATGGATCAACATGGTGGCTTTGATACCATATTAGAACGGAAACAACCAAATAAAATTTTGGGGATGAAAACTTCTTCCCGTTTCTTATTCACTCAATGGGTATATATACAAGTTGCAAGTCCTACCCTAACTTGAAGACTAAGTTATTAACTAATGGGCCAAGTCCAAAATATAAATGAAACCCTAATTGTGCTAACTACATATATGCCCTAAAATCCTACCCTAATTACATGTGATGTATTTACATATATGCCATTACAAAGGTAGCGTGGAGATGCACGTACACTGGAAAAAGCTTTCTTCGCTTTGGTGGCCATAACAAAAAAGATGGAGAAAGCACAAATAAAGTGTAGGGATACTCTTAATTGTGTGAAACTTTTCGTGAAAAAATCTAGACTCGATCGAAAACGGTCAATATCACACACCATGTTAACAATATTTTTGTGCTGCCTTAACCTAATATTTATGCTTAGTTCTTACTGTGGTCCTTTTTGCCACATGTTGTCAACATCTATGCTTATTGCTGCCTTTTTTCATATCTAAAAGACATTTACTTCTTTTTTACTTAAAAGGCAACAGTAAATGAAATTAGCTTATGCCCCAGGTTTGAAGAGTCGGTCCAATACTACAAGAGATGCTGAATTGTGGACAAAATTTTACCATTAATTAGGCAATAGGCCTTTGGTCAATATATAGCCTTAGTGTGCATATATATGCTGATGGTTGAGATGGAAAGTGCTTTTCAAGGGTTTAGGTCTGCCTTGCATTCTCTCATTGTTGAAAATCAAGTTGGCAATTTGAGAATGATTCTGAATTATAAGGATGATTCTATAGATGTAATTAGGGTCCATATATAGTATCCATAAAGATAGGAATGAAGTATCTTTTGAAGATGAAGAGTTTCAAAAGATAGTGCAATGAACATTTTGAAAACCCAGAAAAAAAAAGTTACAAAACATGTCGAAGTTAAATTTTCTTGAATTATTTATCCCGTTATTGATAAAGAGCGCTTTCCCTTTTAACGAACGTCGAATGGTGTGAATCTGACTAGTATGATAAGTGAGTACCAGATATTGAATTAATTCATTATTATTTTTTCCCCTTGCAAAAGCTACTTCTAAGAACTTAATTTTTGACTTTTTCAAACCCAAGTAAAGTGAATAATATTGGAAGGTAGGGTAAGAAGTACTTATTAGATTAACTATTTAATACTACTACTACAACATATTCAGTGTGATTTTATATATAAGTGGGGTCTAAGGATTGTGTGAGGAAGAGAAGTTGTTTCCAATAAGCGATCCGTTTTGAAAAACAAGTTTGAAAACAATAAGAGTATATACGAGCTAAGATGAAAATGAGGAAGACAAAAACAATTATAGACAACAAAATAATAAAAATAACAGAAGTAGAAGAAACAATAGTAATAACTATAAATCCTTTTCTATTAGGGGAAAGAGGAAGGAGATGAGAAGGGGGACAGTGAGAGTCTACACTTATCATGGGAAAGACTCTTATTGATACGACTAAACCACAAGCTTTTGTGGTTCAAATCAAGAAACGAATTAATCTTAAGGTTTCAGCAACCTCTAAGAACGAAGGTTACAGTGATAAATGACTCTTGTCAATACAAAATAAAATAAGTATCTTTCTCTTCGTTTATAATTTAATTGAATCAAAGAATAACCTTGAAAAGCAAAAATATCAAGGAAACGTTTAGACTGAAAGCAACTGAAGAAGTAAAACTAGCTTGGTCGTAGAACACTGGGGTCTTAGTTTTTTTCTTCCGAGACTTTTCATGCCATTGCATCCCTTTTATTTCACCTTTCCCTATCTATAAATAGAAACATATGTATTATTGTGTATATAATAAGCGATGATATATATAGGACCCGTTAATCAGATGTCACGTGAATTGATCATAAAATGAGTTCTTTTTTCTTTGCACCTCATGAGATCAAGTTGCTCGTCAAAATGAATAAGAATCAAGATTATACAAATCTCGTTCATGATAAGTCACTTTCCATTCTACATCTTGAGAATTAGTAGCATGTATTACCTATAATTCTGGTGATGGCTAGCCTCCGCTCCTAGTAGTTGCTTGGTTTCTTAAGAAAGAATGAAAGTTACAGCTACTATTTGTGTTTACTCAATTCATGCTTCAAAATGATGTTACAAGTTTGTCTATTCCTCTATAATAAAGCTATCTATTTTTCTTTTTCTCCTGGCTTGTTAGAACATAAAGCATAAACCCTAAGTCTAAGAAGTAAAGGAGAGATATTATTCAATTAAATTCTCTCTTCCTTATAATTGATTTGCATTATATACTTGCGATATTGTCTGTAGGAATTGTAGGATAGTACTAAACTGAAATGGGATAATGCTCATGACTTCCCTGTATTTTGTTATACACAATGCATATATTATTAAGATGTACATTAATGTCTTTGGAACCGAAAAAAAAAACACCAAGTCACAACTCCAATCTCAACTGCATCTTCAATGAGATTTTAGGTGAACTAACACGAACTTCTCATTTTCTTATCATAGCAACCAAATAATTCACGTCTTTCAATTCAAATAAGCTTCTGGCTGAAATCAGAAGAAACACTTGAAAAGAATGGACATGACACGAGCAAGTAGAGAACATATAATACCACTAGTGGAAAACATCGACAAGACCTCCTAAAAGTGGATCAAATGATATCCAATTTAGGACTCAAAACATTTTCAAAGGCTAGAGACTTATTGCAACTAAAACCCACGAAACCACTTTAGAGAAAATAGACATTTAGAATACACTAAGAATAATTTTAAAAGTTGAGGGGCTATAGAAGGCAAACTTATTGTGTTTGATGTTTATATCAGAACAATAAATGTAAGTAATATTGTTTCTACACACAATTATCATAATTTATTTTATCGTGACTATGTATTAGATTTTAAGTTTTAATTGTTATAGTTAAATTATTTGATGGTATAAATACTTTGATGCT